>CM059313.1:6507500-6585000 GCA_030340665.1 Neosalanx taihuensis
CCCTCTTCCTCTCCCCCTGCAGGGTTCCTGAGTACAGGGGACCAGTCAGCTAAGGGGAACTACGGCCTTCTGGACCAGATCCAGGCGCTGCGCTGGCTCAACGAGAACATCGGCCATTTCGGCGGCGACCCCGAGCGCATCACCATCTTTGGGTCGGGCGCCGGAGCTTCCTGTGTGAACCTGCTCATCCTCTCCCACCACTCTGAGGGTAAGGACAACACACACATGCAGATACACACAGGGGAGGATATGCTATGACCCCTATCCTCCACACACACACACACACACACAGACACACAGACACACAGTTCTAGGTGAGGTCAATTGAGCTAAAACGCGAGCTCCGCATAGCATGTCATTACCTGACCTGCTGCAGTACCAGGCCTCCACACACACACACACACACACACATGTGCTTTGATCATGGTTAGATCATGGTCTCTTCTGACCTCCTCCTTGTGTTCGCTGAGCAGAGAAGGGAGCCGAGGGCTCAGATGAAAGAGGAGGAGAGAAGAAAGAGATTAGAGAGAGAGAGAGCGTGTTCTGACATCTGCTCAAGTGGTCTTCACTGGTGTGAGGGTGTGTGAGGGTGTGTGAGGGGGTGTGGGGGGGTGTGTGGGTGGGGGGTGTGTGTGTGTGAGAGAGAGAGAGAGAGGGCTCATCATCTGTCTGTACATCACGCACAGACTCTTACTAACAACATTGTGTATGTGTGTGTGTAGTATCTCTTTGATGTATTTTTAAACCTAGCGTGTGTATTTCTTCGGAAATGCACTGTAATAATAAAGCCTCATTGCCCACTGTACAAATGAATGCATGCCCTGTTCACTTACTAAGCATGTGAAATCTCTCAGAACTCCATTGGACTCACCTGTGCTGTTTGAATTCCAGTGTGGCCCCCCCCCCTGTATCCAGTTACTATCACCTGTCACCTTGTCTCTTCTCACGCTCCTTTATCCAATCTGTCTCTCTGCTGTCGACTACCTGCCTCCGTCCAACCCATCATCATCATCCTCGTCATCGTCACCTAACACCAACTCCACCCCCCCCCCCCACCCCATCCCCCACCCTCCAGACTCCACCTGTCACTCCAGGTAAGGAATGAAACATCCCCCTCCTCAAGGGACACCAATCACAGCCCAGTCAGCCCAAGTCCACAAATCCACTGTGACATCACAGCCATAATGTATGTTAGCTGGGTGGATATGTGTGCGTGGGGGCAGGTGGGGGTTGGGGGGGGGGGGATGTGAGAGGTTTATAGAACATCTTGAGGGGGGGGGGGGTGGGAGAGGGGGATAGAACAGTTAGGCCGAACGAGGCTTCAAGGAGGAGAAGATACAGAGAGAGAGAGCAGCCAATGAGATGCTTGTTTCACTTTCTTTCCTCCTCCCTCTCTCTGGTTATCGATGTTCCTGGGAAAGACACTCTCTGCGTCACTGCTTAAATATTAACCAGCCTATCTGCAGCAGAGAGAGAGAGAGAGTGAGAGAGAGGGGAAGGAAAGAAAGGTGAAAGGACTACAGAGAGAAAGAGTGTGTGTTGGGGGAGGTGGGGAAGGACAGAGATGTAAGCGGAAAAAAAGAAAGGTAGAGAGAAGAAAGAGGGAGGGAGAAACAAAGATGGCTAGAGGAGAATAATGGGTCTTTTGACAACCCCGCTAGCTATTGTACATCCTTTTACATCCTTGGTCTTGGACAGCCTGTACTTGAACACATTATTTGTCCAGATTTCTATGTTGAAACAAACCTTGCTAACAGAACCAGCCAGGTAGCCACACCTCTTTATAACCACACCCCTTTATAACCACACCCCTTTATAACCACACCCCCTCCTCCTTCTATCTCTTCTGGAAGACATTGTGACATTAAAGGCCCGTCCTCATATATTCTTTCTTTCTTTCTTTTTGTCCTTTTTCTTTTTCCTTTCCTTCACTCGCCCTCCCGCTCCTCCTTTTCTAAAGCACCTCCATCCCCCCTCTCTCCCCCAGGGCTCTTCCAGAGAGCCATAGCCCAGAGCGGCTCAGCCATCTCCAGCTGGTCCGTCAACTACGAGCCCCTGAAGTACACCAAGATCCTGGCCCGAAAGGTGGGCTGCACCTACATCGAGACGGCCGACCTGGTGGACTGCCTGAGGAGGAAAAACTTCCGTGAGCTGGTGGACCAGGACATCCAGCCGGCCCGCTACCACATCGCCTTCGGGCCCGTGGTGGATGGAGACGTGGTGCCGGACGATCCGGAGATCCTCATGCAGCAGGTGTGTGCGCAAATCAATAAAGTATTCTGAATATGAATTCCACTCCAGTAGTCTCCATTGCTTCCATCTGTCGGTGACTTATCAAGTGTACTTCTCTGTCCTGTCCACCAGGGGAGTTCCTGAACTATGACATCCTGATAGGGGTGAACCAGGGAGAGGGCCTGAAGTTCGTGGACGACAGCGAGGACAACGACGGCATCTCGGCCGCAGCGTTCGACTACACCATCTCCAACTTTGTGGACAACCTGTACGGCTACCCTGAGGGTGAGTACCAAGGAGCTGCTGACACTTCTGACCCACAAACACTCTCTCCTTCTCTCTCCCTCGCTTCTTTTTTTTATCTCTTGTTCATAATTCCACTCTTCTTAATCCGGCCTCCTCCCCCAGGTAAAGACATCCTGAGAGAAACCATCAAGTTCATGTACACGGACTGGGCGGACCGCGACAACGGGGACATGCGCAGGAAGACGCTGCTGGCTCTTTTCACTGACCACCAGTGGGTGGCGCCGGCGGTGGCCACGGCCAAGCTGCACGCCGAGTTCCAGTCGCCCGTCTACTTCTACACCTTCTACCACCACTGCCAGACTGAGACCAGGCCCGAGTGGGCGGACGCGGCCCACGGGGACGAGATCCCCTACGTGTTCGGGGTCCCCATGATCGGGGCCACCGACCTGTTCCCCTGTAACTTCTCCAAGAACGACGTGATGCTGAGCGCAGTGGTGATGACCTACTGGACCAACTTTGCCAAGACCGGGTAGGTTTGGTTGGGTTGGGTCGAGATGGGTCCAGGCTGATTTGAATAGTTTGGAAGATTTGTGGATCGTTTGTAGGGTCTGGCTAATTCGACACTCTTTCTCTTTCTCCTTCCCTCTCTTCCTGAACCTCTCCAGGGATCCCAACCAACCGGTCCCCCAGGACACCAAGTTTATCCACACCAAGCCCAACCGCTTCGAGGAGGTCATCTGGACCAAGTTCAACTCCAAGGACAAGCAGTACCTCCACATCGGCCTGAAGCCCCGAGTCAAGGACAACTACCGGGCCAACAAGGTGGCCTTCTGGCTGGAGCTGGTCCCACACCTCCACAGCCTCCACGATGACCCCATTCCCACCACCACCCGCCTGCCCCAGGGTCCTGGCCAGGGCCCCGCTCAAGGCACTGCGCGCCCCGGCCCCCGCCCCACCCGCCGGCCCTACCCCACCTACCCCTCAGACCCAGATCCCGAGGGTTCCGAGGGCCCCATGAACAACTTGTTCCCGGGCGACATGCGGGACTATTCCACGGAGCTGAGCGTGACGGTGGCGGTCGGGGCGTCGCTGCTCTTCCTCAACATCCTGGCGTTCGCCGCCCTCTACTACAAGCGGGACAAGCGCCACGAGATCCGCCGCCACCGGCTGTCGCCGCAGCGGGGCGGGCCGGCCAACGACCTGGCGCACAGCCAGGAGGAGGAGATCATGTCCCTGCAGATGAAGCATTCGGAGCACGACGCCCACCACGACATGGAGCCCCTCCGCCCCCACGACATCCTGCGGCCCGCCTGCCCGCCCGACTACACGCTAGCCCTGCGCCGGGCGCCGGACGACGTGCCGCTCATGACCCCCAACACCATCACCATGATCCCCAGCACCATCACCGGCATGCAGCCCCTGCAGGCCTTCAACACCTACCCCACCACCGGCCACAACAACACCCTGCCGCACCCCCACTCCACCACCCGCGTATAGTAGGCAGGAGAGGGCGGCTGAGCGCCACCTGGTGGACCTCCGCACACCTGTACAGGACCTGGATGGCTCTCTCATACACACACACACACACACACATGCGCTCACTCTCCGGCTCCTCCCTTGAGAACATTGGCCCCGGGTTACCTGGCTTTGTGTGTCTCGTGTCTGACAGCACCCTCTGCTGGGGGCATGTGGAGGTGCAGCCGAACTGCAAGGTGACAGGGGGGGGGGAGAGGAGTTTGTGGGGGTGCGGGAGGGGGGGCGTGGATGTTCAAAAAAACATATTTTCTTGTTTTTCTTTTTAAGCGGGTCTCCCATTTTCTCGATAACACTACAGCCCAACACCAATGGACAGACATTTTCACGGTTTTCGGATCACGTTAGTCGTTCTTCTCATTCTCGCGCTCTCTCTCTCTCTAGACTTCTGTGTGCTTTGAAGGGGGGGGGGGTGATGTGAAGGAGGGTGTTTTGTTGCTATGAAGCTAAACGACTATCTCCTCCCCCCTCCCCCCTCCTGTCTCTTCATCCCTTACATGAGGTCTCTCATTTTCCTTCTCCGAGCCCTGAAGACCCTCCTGGAATGTCACAAACAGTCGACGATCCTTGTCTGTTGTCATGGTTTTTCGAAGCAAGGCTACCAGCCAATAGAAATACGATACATTAATACTGATGTTCTGATCGACTGTCGTTCCACCAGCATTCATGGTGCCAAGTCTGTACTCCTGTGGGTTCCCCCATTACCGGAGCTGAAATGGGGACGTTCTAGAACCGAGTCTTCTATATGGATCGCGGTTCTTAAGGGTACCCTGCTGTGCTACAGGCACTGTACGCTGGGTGTCGACGGAAAGTCCCAGACCAACTTTTTCTCTCGTATTTTTTGTTTTCCTTTTTTTTTTCAAACCGTACGGTCGTTGCTTACGATTCTTTTCTTTATTTTTTTTTGGTGGAAAGATTTCTAAATATATAGATATAGAATTATATATATAGTTATATATACATGTGTACAAAGAAGAAAGTATATAACATGGTTTTCTCATTGGAGGATCTATGCATGACTTATTTTTCAAGATGATGATGAAGAAGATAAAGATGATGATGGTGATGATGAAGGGGGCAGGCCAGAAGGATACCGGCTTGTCAGTGTTTACATGTTCCTTCACTTCTTGGTCAGAGAGTTCCTGGTCAACTACGACTCCCCCCCCCCCCCCCCCCCCTGCTGTTTATGTGACATCTCCACAGAGAACCCCCCCGAGGTACCTAGTGACCCTCCATCTACACAGACCCCTCCATCTACACAGACCCCTCCATCTACACAGACCCCTCCCTCTACACAGACCCCTCCCTCTACACAGACCCCTCCCTCTATACAGACCCCTCCCTCTGCACAGACCCCTCCCTCTTCCCCCAAAAAATGACACACCAGTACAAAGAAAACAAGGTACAAAATGTCTCTCACACTGGTTACTACATCTCAGCCTCCCCCACCTCCTCCCCCACCTCCTCTCCCACCTCCGTCTTCACTCCTGTCTCCTTCCCACCGTTGTCTTCAAGCAGAGTTTTCTTCTGCTCGGTACAAGTCCTCATCTTCAATGTCTCTAGTCTGCCACAGCTCGGCTACATCACTTCAAATGCGCGAGGAGCAGGCAGCACACTTCTTCTCCTCCCTTCCTATCTTCCTCTTCCTCCCTCTTTCATTTCCCCTCTCGCTCTCTCGCACTCATCCCCGGCTGTCTGTGTTTCTATTTCTAGCACTTACATATTCCGTTTGATGAACGAGTGTGTGTGTGTGTGTGCTCACTGGTGCCTGTCAGCATCGCTTCAGATGGGGCACACAGGTAGGCCTAATTAGAGAGCACAGACAAGTTGATGGAGTGGGTGTGAGAGAGAAAGAGAGAGAGAGAGAGAGAGAGAGAGTGAAGTAGACAGACATTCCCATTTCGGAGGCTAACCCCCATGATGTCATAAGACCCAGACTTCCAAATAACAGTCCAGTTGTTTACCCCCCTTACCCCTGTTTCATATCTTTCACCCTTTCATCCATCTCCTCCATCCAGCTCTCCATGCACTGTACACACAGTGATCAGCCACTGACAGACAGGCATCAGTCACAGCCTCACCGAGCGTCTCCCATCCAGACCGCCTCCCACACAGGTAACACACAGGTAAAACACACCAAGCACACCTGGTGGGTGGGGAAACTTGGTACGTATGGGAGTTTTCTTTTAACGTCAAGTGACGAGAAGGGGGGGGGGGGGGGGTGTCATTTGCTAATCCCCCGCTGCTAAACAGCACACCCTTATCCACAGCTCATGTCGACGATGAAAACTTTAGCAAATGTGTCTTGTGTCTGCTTGTGTTATAGCTTTCAATGTTTGGTTGTTTTCTAGTTTACTACTGCCTGATATCATGGTATAGGAGCCAGAGCTTGAACTGGTACCAGTCTGCCATTTTGTTTTAATAGTACTACAGATTAAAAACCTAGTGGACTACAAGTTATGTCTTGGGAGACTTTGGGACTGAGAGACTCTGTTGTTGCAGCCTTGAACTCACTGAAAGCTCTGAAAGAGAGAGAGAGAGAAAAACCTGGAGGGTCAGAAAAGCCAAATGGACCTACAACATTCGCCACCGTTTTGCTTCAGGATTAGCAAAGTGGGAGTATCGTCGAGGGTATTTCCTGTTTCCTGTCCACGGTCCATTTGCCCCTCAAGCCTCAGTGAAACTGTTTTATAAGCGTACTCTGTCGACAAGAGGAGCTGGTTGGCTGAGAGAGAAGGGGCGGTACCACCACCACAACACACACCAAGACAGAAACTGGAGAGAAACGGCAACAAACTATTTCCTTTTCCGTCTTACTTTTCCTTGTCTGATTTCGAAGCTTCTAACACCAGGGGGCGCCGCAGTGGGAGAACTCAGCAGAGCCACACCCCACCCTCCCTTGCGCCAATGGAAGCACCAGCCACCAGAGGTCATGCACAGAGGTCATGGAGAGACGCACGTCCGGCTAAAGAGGGGCATAACTGTACATTTTTAAGTGTAACAAAACAAACAGACAAAAATATTTGTAAATATTACGTTTCTTGTTTGTTTTATGAGTGAATGAACGATATTTAGTTGGTGACAATTCTCAGACAACAGGTGCAAGTTCTTGAGGGGGAATTCCTCTGTAGGTCTCATCTCAACATGACATCAGACAGCTCACTGTTTTCTTTCTGTGGACCCATTCCAAGGGTTCTCCTCGTACGCTAGGTTCCGGTTCTGTTAGTTCTGCTGCGTTCTGGCCGTACACGCGTAGACAAACAGTATAGATCATGGTTGGTGATTCTGAACGGCGTAATTAATGAGTGACGCGTATGTAGCATCATAATGACTTGTCATCCAGTCCAATCAAGCACCAAGTAGCAGGGATTCATCGCCACCCTGTGGCTGTCCTGGGAAATGTGGGGTTTTTCAACCCAGTTCACAAAGCCGAGGGTACGGCATAGGGAATTCTAGGCTGTTTTCTACAGTACGTGGTCAGATATCGTCACCCGCGATGCAGGAAACTCCCTCCCCTTGGCGTACGCCAGAGTTCAGACTCTGTTCAAGCAGGAAGTCTGAGGCTGGAGTTGAACCTGCAGCTGCAGTCTCATTGGTGGAACCATGAGGGCTTTTTCACAACCTAAGATGCCTCAGATCCACACAGGAGATCACACTAGCGGCTCCGATGTCCCAGCCGGTACACTGTGGTACAACGTGTGCGTGTGCTCATTAACAGTAGTGCTGTACCTCTTTATGATGGGGGGGTTGTTTGTATGTGTGTTTTTGTATGTGTAATTGTACACACATGTGTGTGTGCGTGTGTGTGAGAGTGATGTAGAAAGACAGGAAGACGATTGGTCTATCGTATATATAGTCCCATTTTATTAGAGCCCTCATTCATTGGCAGGGATTTAGTAGTATCCTTAAAATTCTTACTTTAACAACTAACGAACAAAAAAAACATTTGACCTGACCAAATTAAATCCATATTGGATTTTAATGTGCTATTCCTCATAATCGTACCTTGAAGAAATGGGTTTCAGCGTGGTGTAGTGACCTACATTTTATTTGTCCTTTTAACTGATATAAACTGTGTTTTCTCATTACAGCAGTTTAAATGTAGATCTGGCACACCTCGGCCATATTTGGCCAAAAGTATGGGTTACCTAGCAACCAGGCCAGTTACACTGACGCACATCCTTCTAAAAATGAAACTTATCATCATTATTATGTCCAAGCGCCCCCCCCCCCCCCCCCCCCCCCCCCCCCTTGGATATGTGACACACCCTTAAACTAGACGTCTGTTTTGTCTGCTTAGAAAATTTGCACCTGTTGTCTAGTTTTTACTTTCTTTGCTGAATTCAGAAACCCAAGACTGGAGATGAAGAACAATGTTAATAATGAAGTTTAAAAAAATATATGATTATTATGAAGAAGAAGAAAAAAAAGATAAACTTATATAAATAAGGTGATGATATTTCTGTTTACTTTTAGAAGTTATTACACACTGTATGCTGTGATTCTGATACGGAGCTCATTAAAGACAGTCTTCATAGCTAGGTGGGGGACTTTGACTATTTTTTCATCCTTGCAACTCATTTTCAGTTCAAAGTTTCTTCTGAATATAACAAAATTATTAGAATGACAGATTCAAATGATAAAGATTAATTTAATATTTGATGTTTTCCTTGAGTGGGATAAAGGGTTTTTTTTTTCATTAAGAGTTACATCAACAAACAGTGTGACTTGCAAAACATTTTATTGCATTGATAGCAGGGGAGCACAGTTGATGCAATAAAAGTGAATAAAGAGACTATAAAATAGTTAAGATAAACGTCAGTTTATCAGAAAGAAAAAAACAGAATGTTTTCTCTTTAACTTTGTCTTTATGTTATTTTCTTAAAGTCTAAGTATATGAAAAAGAGCATTGCTAAAAATATATATAAATGGCCATGGCATGCAGTGCATACAAACCACAGAAGAATTCTCACAGTTCATTAAGAACATGCAGACGAGAGTGATCTTTGACCTCTCCTCCAGCCATTTTCTGCTTCCTAACAAAGGTCAGAGGGTCAAGCTGGCTCTGACCAGCCCTGATCTGAGCCAGGAGCTCGCTGGTGACGTTGAGGGAGTGACGAGAGGTGTAGAGGTCACGGAAGTCAGGGGTCATGCCGGAGGGGACATGTTCGCTACAGGTGGGGCCCCCCAGGCCCGGCGCACACTTGACCGTGTAGGAGAAGAAGATGGTGCCGTGGTTCAGGGGGCACATCTCATCGTGGGAGCCCCGTTTGAGGGTAACGCTGCAGGTGCCCAGCAGGTCGTTCGACCACTTCCACCAGTGCTTGTCCTCATCCCACACCTCCACCTTCAGCTGGCTGTCCATGGAGACCTTGCCCCAGTCCATGCCCATGTCAAACTCCTGGTTCCAGCAAGGGTAGTCGTTGTCCTGTATCACACGTGTTTGTTTTGCCCTGGTACCCATGAGTACCTTGACAAAGGCGTCAGTCTTTGAATGGTTGTCACCCCATAAACCTGTAGCGTGCTTCACCTTGATGGTTAAGTGGGCTAGACCTCTCTCCTTGGGGCAGCACTGACTGGTCTGCTGGTTGTCACGGCAGACACACTGGCATGGGTCTCGGGCGATGGGGGTGGAGGAACCTGTGCACTTGTCAGAGCAGCGCAGCACCAGGGCGTTCTCCAGGATGTAGTCCTCCACCGCCCTCTTCAGCGCCTCCCTCTTCTTCTCATGCCTCACCAGTCGGTGCAGAGGAGACATGGAATGGGTGATGATTTCAGGGGTGCTTTTCAACGTCCCCAGCCAGTTGGCAAAGGCGTCGCCCCCTTTATTCGTGAAGAGCAGGTCAGAGGAGCCATCCGATTGGCCACCGATCACCTGGGTGAACCTATCTTTGAAGATGTTGTGGAAACTCTCTTTGCTGTCATGTTTCTGCTGGTCCTGCTTGCAGAACTTGGTCTCCGTTTTGATGTTGACTGTTCCGGTGCCCACGGAGGCTTCAGCGTCCAGGCAGTCCTTGACCTCTTCCTCTTTGTAGCCGTCCAGCGCCGCCTTGCACACGCTCAGCGAGGTGACGCTCTTCACCCGGCCCCCCAGCTGGACCTTGTGGATGAAGTGAGTTCCGAAGGTGTTCAGGAAGTGCTTGTACTCAGGCTTGCTGCGATCGGTGTAGAGCGGGGGGAGGTTTTCCAAGCAGCGGGAGAACTCTGGGTGAAGGGGCGGGTCCTCTTTCAGACGATAGCTGCAGAGGGAACACACAGCCAATCACACGAGTGCTGTTACGAGCCAATCGCACGAGTGCTGTTACGAGCCAATCGCACGAGTGCTGTTATCGCCAACATATGATTCACATCTCTAAACTTCTACCTGCTAAGAGCAGGTATTTCTCATAAATGAAATGGTGATATAATGGAAACAGAAATAGTACCTGACTCACACAGACTCACCTGTAATAGGAGCAGTGCACATCCTGCTTGATGAAACTGTACTTGTCTTCCTTAGACTTGGCCATCACCAACTTGGCCACCTTGGAATGAGTCCCACCCACCTGGACGGAGCCCTTGACTTTGGGGGTATGGATGTCCAAACCCAGCTTCCAGCTGGTGTCCACCTCGTTGTGGCTGTCCTTGACGAAGCTCTCGCTGGACTCGTACACGCTGCTGGAAACGCTCATGTGACACTGATGCAAAGAGCGCCAGTCCACCACTGCTGCAGGGAGCTTCTGGTTGCTTCCGTCCATGTAGGGGTTAACACACAGGGTGCAGCCCCCATCCTCATCTCTCTTCCAGGTGTCCATGTCGATCACGTAGGCCTGTTTGCGCTCCATGGTGACCACGTCAAAGCCCTCGCCGGCCAGGTTGGTTCCCGGAGCCGTAGGGTTCTTCTTGCACTCTGCTGCCCGACCTGTGGTGCAGGAGAGCTGGGCAGGCGGCAGGAAGGCTCCCCACAGCCACAGGACAACCAGGGCTACATGGATTCCTGGAGTGGAGAGAACGATGGGAAAGATTAGGGTAATTACTTCAATTAAATGGCTGCTATCTTGTTGGAATCTGTTTGTATTCTGACATTTACAAATAGCTGCCTGTTTAACTGTGTGAATGTGTGTATTTTCACCACTAGGTGGAGTTATTTCATTTGAAAGATGACCTCATTGCACGATTTGTATTGTTCTTTTAGTACTTTTAGTACACCTTTTGTCCAAGTTCAAGCTTTTGTATTTATTTATTATACTCGACACTCATCTTTACAGTTTTGATCAGTTATTTCCACCTTTTCACCTGTTGGTTCGACATACAGTACTTGTTATGTGTTTGCAACGCATGTTTCACTTTCATTTCTTTGTAATCTTTCCTCTCAGGGATGGATACAGCAGCAACCATGTGACGCATCAACCTCACAGTTCACCTCCATCTCTATAGATTTCTTAATTTTCTTAAATTTTCTCAAAAAATGTATAGAATTTCAAAGCCCTCAGATAAAGAAGAACCTCTCTCGCAAACCATTTATCTAAATTTAAAACCTCACAACATCCGATAGACGAAGCAGAACATATAATAGTTTGCGACCCTAAATGACCTTGTCTGCGTGAAAACATGTTCTTCTACTCCGACCAATCAGCATATGAAATGACATGGAGCACAGAATCCTCACCAAACATATCCGAGGGACTGGATGATGAAGATGAAGATGACAGTGAAGATGGTTGTTAGGATGTTACTGCGTGGCTGTCTGTCGACTTACTATACAGCACTTAATATACAGTCACTGCAGTCACACTGGGTGTGTGTGTGGGTGTGTGAGTGTGTGTGTGTCATGCTGTGGAGTGTGAAAGACATCAAGCTCAAGGTGTGATTGGGTGGTCGGAGGTTTTGGCTATGCAGCCTCCTAAAAGACTGCTTTGTTTCCTACTAAATGTAACCATATTAGTAGTGAACTACAGTGGGTTGTTGAAATGCATTTAGAGAGGCTCAGTAAACTTATTTTTAAGTTATTAAACTTATTTTTAAGGCTTTCTTTGAATGTATCACACATTTCTATACCCAGTGTGCTTTCTATCATGTTAGTCCAACCAACCAATAGAACGACTTATCCTCCCCTGATAATGCAAACCAGCCATCCAATGGAATCTCTCAAGGCTAAATGCCACTTTGCATATTCAAACCTTTCCTGACCTGGCCAGTCTTTCTCACTCTGAGCGGTGTCGAGTCGGCACACGTGTTTACGTACCACCTCCACGCACAGGTCTTAAGCTGCTTGACACGCTGGGTTGCAACCCAGGTTTGGATGTGTCATCCTGGGGTCTGTCTCCTGACCCTCCTCCTGGTGACGGGGGCTCTGGAGGGGAGGGCCAGCGTCTCGGAGAGCTTCAGAGATTGCAGCCAGTTCTTCTACATGCGGAGCCCGCCGGCTGGTGTCCAGGGGGGAGGAGGGCTGAGGAAGATCTGCCAGCGATACGCATCCAGGCCTCGCTACGCCACCCTGTACGACGCCAGCCGCCGCCTCCCTCTCTACTCCGCCTACACCTTCAAGAAGTCGGATGGGAAGAGGAGGATGGACACGCCCTGGATGTACGAACCACAGGTAGGCTCTTCGTAACACACAAACACACACACGCTTAACAATCTAGGTCATACATGACCTTGCCGAACTGATATTATGGAGACAAAGAACCTTTTTTTTTCATCCATCCGTGAGTCACGTGACATGGCTATCCTGACAGCTAGCGTCCGACAGCGAGGCAGGGGAGATGAGGGTTCTGCCCCCTATGGACGCCCCCGCCCTCCTGATAGAGCAGAGCCAGGCCGTTCTGTCCGACTACACGGATGCGGTGGAGTACGAGCGCGGCCCCCTGAACCCCGACCAGCACCAGTCTGACCCCGACGACAAGTCCTCCACCTACACCCTCACCAACACCGTCCCTCAGGTCAGCGACTTCCTGGACGCTTCTTGGAGCCCATACCTGGACCTCGTACGTCGCCGCCTCAACAACTTCTGCCGGGGCACGGCTTTCATGGTCGCCGGGGCGACCGTATCCGGGGCGACCCTCCGCCGAGGGGGCGAGGACCGGCTGGCCATCCCTAAGCACCTGTGGCTGGCCTACTGCTGCCCACGGTTCGACCGGAACTCCCCCTATGAGGTGCGCTTCATGTTCCCCAGCTACGGGGGCTACGCCCTCAACCAGAAGGAGGGATACAAGGTGCAGGAAGTGCCGCTGAAGAACCTGGAGAGCTTCCTGAAGACCCAGGCTGACATGGACAACGACCTGACCATCTTCTATGGAGGCTGTGTGTCAGAAAACCCCTGGAAGAAAAAAAGAAGATCCACTTGAGGTGTGGGCAAGCATGGCTGCCTGTGACAGCGTACACGAGAATGTGATTGGTTGGCACTTAGAGTAATGTTACGTTTACTTATGACAAGCGCTCTATTTTTTTTACAGGAACACTAACTTCAAATGATTGCTATGAACTTGATTAGATGAACTTTGCATGAACTCCAAGCTATTATAATTGTATCATTGCCAATATTGTAGAGGTGAGTGTGTGGAAGATGTATTTTTTCTCGCTCTCAAAACGTAGAATCGTGAATGAATAGACAGGATCTGAGCTGTGAAGACACTGAGGATTACCCATTACCCACCAACGAACACAGATCAAGCCGACTGAAGGAAAAGAGTTTCTTTGCATCTTCATCAAAGAGCAGATATACTGTCACTGAAGCCTGTTGTATTGTCTGAAACCCTGTATCTCTCATCATGCTGGACAGGAAATTACTGCGCTTGTCCAGACTGATGCATAGAACTAAGAAATCTGTCAAATATATGTGAACCTATGCTGACTAGTGGAGATGTCTGCCGCTTACTGACTTGTGAATCTTAAAGAATCAAATGTCACGTAGCTCAGCGGTTAAAGGCGTCAGGCTAGTGATCGGAAGGTTGCGAGTTCGATTCCTGGCTGTGGCAACATGATGTTGTGTCCTTGGGCAAGGCACTTCACCCTACTTTCCTTGGAGGGAAATGTCCCTGTACTCTGGATAAGAGCGTCTGCTAAATGACTCAAAGTAAATGTGATTATTTAAGAGGGCTGTAAGCTTCATGCGACAGGCCAGTCACACAGACGTGGAAACCCACAAGTGACTCATAAGAAAACTAGACCCAGAACCAGACGGACAGAATGTTTCTTGTGGGTTGGAAAACAAAACCGATGTCATGTGACTTCCTTTGTGCAACCTGAGCACAGCTGAAGCTGAGGGTCACAGGACAATCACAGGAATGACAGGGTTTCCATTCGGAACATCCACATTTAACATTTATTCATTTATCCAATGATATCCTTTCATCCAAAGCAACTTACAGTAAGTACAGCGACATTCTCCCTGAGGCAAGTAGGGTGAAGTGCCTTGCCCAAGGACACAACGTCATATAGCCACAGCCGGGGCTCGATCTCACAACCTACCGATCATGAGGCCAACGCCTTAACCCGTTGAGCCATCTGACTCCCCTTGAGCCATCTGACCCCCCTACATCCACATGTTATCAGCTGTTTAACTCATGTGAGCTGAAGAACCACAAGACCTTGCCACTGGCATCCAGGCGATCTTAGTGGAATGAGGGCCAGGTGTGCCGGGACGGAGGAGGGCGGAGCTTAGCTTTTTGCATACTCAGTCTAGATTAGAGAGCCAACGTTCAGAGTCGTGTCTGGGGTTTCACTGATATCCACTGGACCCACGAGCTCTGGACGTTCCTCCAGGGCACATGCTGGACAGAGAGAACATTCTGGAAATCAGCTACGTTCATCCTTTCATTCGTCCGTCCGTTCGTCCATCCAGCCTTTACATCCATCCTTTTCATCCATCTGAACTCCATCTCTTCCTCCACGTCCATCCGTGTACCTTCCTAATGGGCATGACCTCTGTCTGGGAGCGGCGGGCGGCGGCCTGGTTGCTGGTCGCCGTGGCGACGGCGGGGGTGCGAGCCACGGTGGAGAAGGAGCTGTCCCCGGAGTGCCGCGAGTTCCTGTACATGGGCGCGGCGCCGGTGGGGGTGGAGCGCCACGCCCTCCAGACCATCTGCCAGCGCTTCAACAACCGCGCCCGCTACGTCACGCTGTATGACACCACCAACCATGTGCCCGTGTACTCCGCCTACACCTTCAAGCGCTCCGACGGCGAGAAGAGGATGGACGTGCCCTGGATGTACGAACCTCAGGTATTTCTCGGTCGATTATTTTCATCCGCTGACTTTTTTCTTGTCAGTGGACCACTGTCTCCTTGTTGGACTTCCTGTCTTGTCGGACTTCCTGTCTTCTCTGTCCTCCAAGCTGTCCACCTTGTCCGACACCGGCGAGATGCAGCCGTTCCCGCTCGGCTACATGCACATGAACTTTGAGGACGCCCAGGCTGTGTTGGATGACTACTCTAACGCCGTCCTGTACGAGAGGGGCCAGCTCAACCCTGATGAGCACCAGGCCAGCCTTGGGGACAAGGCTGCCACCTACACCCTCACCAACGTGGTTCCACAGGTCAATGACGCATCGATACACAACGATACACTGCTATACTAATACAACCTGGGTCCATACTAAATCAGGGGCCTCGTATATAAACTAGACCAGGACTTACTAGACTGGTCCTGCTTATACTAGACCAGACTGACCCCAACCAGAACAGTCCTGATTAAATCTCTCCTCCAGTACTTGCTGGATGAGAATAGTCCTGACTAGACTGGACCTGACCACACTTTACTGAACCAGACCAG
Organism: Neosalanx taihuensis; assembly: GCA_030340665.1. NCBI lineage: Eukaryota > Metazoa > Chordata > Actinopteri > Osmeriformes > Salangidae > Neosalanx > Neosalanx taihuensis. The sequence goes on from CM059313.1 coordinate 6,523,262, forward strand.
ACCAAACGAAAACACCATTGATAACTGTTAATTCATCTTCTGGTCTTCCATTGTTTAAACCTCCGCTCACTCCAACCCTCCCTGGGTCCAGGTCCACGTGTTGGGGGACAGTCCTTGGAAGGAACAGGAGCATGCGGTCCGCAGACGCCTCAACAACTACTGCCGCGGCACGGCTTACGTGGTCACTGGGATCACCACGTCGGGGAACATGATTCGCCGACACAACGTGGATCGTGTGGCGATCCCCACCTACCTGTGGTCGGCCTACTGCTGCGTCAACTACGACCGCAACGCCCCCTATGATGAACGCTACAAGTTCCCGGCCTTTGGCCACTACGCCCTCAATGACAAGGATAACAACCAGGTCTTGGAGATGTCTGTGAAGAAGCTGGAGGAGTTCCTGAAGAAGTCCACCTACGTGGACAAAAGCTTCCAGATCTTTCTGGATGACTGTGTGCCCCCAGGTTCTGCTCTGGCCTAGGGCCTCACAGTGTCTAATCTTGGGTGTATGAGTACAAAGCCCTGACCGGATCTCACCATCCACGATTGCGTCACATGTTATCCTGTGGGTGCTGTCAATCAAGCCTGGTCTAATAAAGTTGGTTCAATACAGACTTTTTGATTGTTTCACTCGAGATCGTGTCACTGCTGTGTAGTGTAGGCGGACCACAAGAGCAGTCACTTCAAGAGAACCAGTTCATGCAGTGTCTAAACCCTTGTGGGACTGACAGGTGTGAACTACAAAGACCACAAAGCACCAGTTGACACCTACCCACACCCCATGTGGTTGTAAACAGGAAGTTACCTTAATTAGCAATTCAAGCTGATCTCAGCGTTGGTGGAGATGACAAATCATGTTTCCGAGCTTTATCTGAAGACAAATCTAGTTTCTAGCTAGTTTCTCTCGCTTGTCCAGGGACAAGTGACTCATTCAAGCAAAGTTGAAGTATTTGAAAAGACTTCAGGTGTCATTTAACCTAGTGGGTGTCTCCTTACATGTAACCAAGTCTGATTGGCATCTGTCTACTTCTCAGGTAAAAAGCAGCATTGTAGTAATGCAGAAAGGCTGTAGAAGGACCTGGTCATCAAATCAAAATGTATTTATGTAGCGCTTTTCACAAGCAAAGTCATGCTCTCCTTAATGCAGTCTGGCACATCATGATGTTCACAGGAGAGAGGTCTATGTCAAGGATAATCAGTAGAACAAGGTGTGAAGGATGGGGGGGATTTAAGACTTATTCCATTTCATGTCACTTTGAATGCCATAGTAATCCACTGGACTAATTTACAGAGGGACAAGCCTGTGCCTGGCACATTGGAAGCTACTGTCATGGGTTTATCTGCTGCGGAGGCTGAGGCCTGATAACGTTTACTAGCCTTTACACTTTGAATACATGGAAACTAGGACTTGATATTGTGAGTATGCTGAGGCTATGAGGTAGGAGGTACAACAAAGGCACGAATGCTCGGACAGAGAGGAAGTAGCCAGTTAGACATCTCAAGTCATAGGTGTGTGTCTGTGAAAAGGAAAGCGGGGAAGGTTAGGAAACGGAGGAGTTGAGACAAGCAGAAGGAGAAGAGAAAGAGAGAGAGAGGGAGAGAGAGGCAGAGAGAGGGAGGGAGCTATAGCATCGTCATGAGGAGGCACACTTCCGTCTTCGTCTCGTCCGTGGCCATCCTGGCGTTGCTGGCCTGTGTGCGGGAGGCCAGGGCCGGCGTGGTGGAGGACTTCAACCACGTGGAGCGCTGCAAAGACTCCCTCTACATGGGCACCCCGCCGAGAGGCTACCTGACCAGCCCGCTGAAGAAGATCTGCCAGCGCTACGAGGAGAAGCCCTGCTTCGTCACGCTCTACGACCCCCACAAACGCATCCCAGTGTATTCAGCCTACACCTTCAAGAAGACCGACGGGGAGAAGAGAGTGGACTTTCCCTGGATGTTTGAGCCACAGGTTAGTGCGAGGGAGTCTGGTGGCTCAGCGGGTTAAGGCTCGCGATCGGAAGGTTGCGAGTTCGATTACCGGCTGTGGATACATGATGTTGTGTCCTTAGGCAAGGCACTTCACCCTACTTGCCTTAGGGGGAATGTCCCTGTACTTGCTGTAAGCTGCTCTGGATAAGAAAGTCTGCTAAATGTAAATGTAGTGCGTCTGCATGTGCACCCTATTATGACATCTTCTATGGAAGGTTTGAATATTGCTCAATTGTATTCATGTTCAACTGAAGGATGAAGGTAATGGGAGTTGTCACACCCTGGTGTTGAACGCAGAGATAATTAAATTGCTGCAGCAGGCAAATTGAGAAGTTAAAGGAGATAAGCTGCTTGTGAAGGACTTGTGAGTTTGCGTTTCAATAAGGTATTGTTGTCAGATCCACTCTCGTCGCGAGCTTTGCAAATTGAAACTGTATGAATGTGCAGGCCTGCAAAATGAATTCTGTGGATGTCAGTGAATTTTCGTTTACACGGGTGCCAAAATGTGCCTTGACCAATTCTGAGAACGAGGGAGAATAATGAGCCTTTAATACAAATTAGGGCCAACAAAGCCAACCGTATTTGCCTGAGATAAATGTTTCGTGGATAGTCCTGCGTCAGCACTTAACGAATGTCTCTTCTCCTATATGTATCTCTGCTATCTATCTCCAACTTCTCTCCCTCTTCCTTTCTCTCCATTCCTCTGACACTCTTTTACCTACAATTCCCATCTCTGTGTCCCCTCTTCTCTCTTTCCCTCTCTTCCTCCCCCTCTCTTTTCCTTCCATCCCCACCCCTAGCTGGCTTCAGAGAAGGGCAGCAACAACATGGAGCCCTTCCCCCAGTCTGCACACATGCACATGAACTTCGAGGACACCCAGGCGGTTCTGGAGGACTACGCTGACGTGGTCCAGTACGAGCGCGGCCACCTCAACCCAGACGAGCACCAGGACGACCCCGTGGACAAGGCTTCCACCTACACCCTCACCAACGTGGTACCCCAGTTCAGGGAGTTCAGCATAGGGCCCTGGGCCGAGCACCAGGACGTCATCCGCAAACGGCTCAACAACTACTGCCGAGGGAGGGCCTACGTGGTCACGGGGGTCACGACCTCAGGGAACATGATCCGCCGCGATAACCTGGACCGCGTGGCGGTGCCGGAGTACATGTGGTCAGCGTACTGCTGCGTGGAGTATGACCTGAACGCGCCCTACTTCGTGAGGTACAAGTTCCCCGTGTTCGGGGCGTACGGGCTGAACGACCGCGTCAACAACCACATGGTGGAGGTTCCCCTGAAGAACCTGGAGAAGTTCCTCAAAAGTCGCATGGACGTGGATAAGAACTTCCAGATCTTCTACAACGACTGCGTGCATGACCTTTAAGTTGTGTGCTCATATAGGGGCCCACGTACTAAAACCTGAAAATGCACACATTTTTTGTGTGAAATGCTGTTAGAACATGCAATTAAAAATAACTCAATTGAATTGAAAAATGTTAAATCCTTTATTGAGTTGTGTCTTGATTTGTTGGTGTGAGAAAGTTTAACTACCCAAAAGGAATTCCTCTGACAGTTGAAACAAGGGTGTTGGTCAAAATGAAAAGGAACTGATGAGGACAACACGGTAGGAATATTAATTGTGTTGGTTTGTTACAGTAATATCGTGTTTTTCAGGCGGTGCCATTTTATTTGTCCACAAGATGGCAGTGTTATCAGACTCGTAATAGCAGATAGTGAGGTTCTGTTTTCAAGTGCCTCACAATCTGCCTCATAACACTTATGATAATTCTGCATTCATCACAAAACACAATCATCTTACACTGATACTTTACTGACATTCCCCAAAACAACACAGTTCCTGTCTACAAACACCGGGTCATTTCCTGGAAGTCTGAGGCAAACAGAGGTTATAGAAGGAACTTTGATCCAGAGTGGACACTTTCTTCCAGGAAACCCACCCCCGGCCTTGCACCTCAGTCCTCCCTAAAGGAGGGCCGTGGTAGTGGGGGTCCATCACCAGCAGGTAGCTCCCCTGTCCTCCCGTACACACCCCCAGGATCCCCTTGGAAGAATTATCCCTGTCCCCACCCATCATAACTGGGGACCCGTGGGTCTGGAAGTGCTGATAGAGTTCCTCCACCGCCTTCCCCTCCAGCTCAGCCCCGCCCCCCCGGACGTGAACCACTCTGCACGGCACGTCGTAGAAATAGTCCAGCGCCAGAGCCGCCTCGAAAGTTCCTATCCACTCCCTGGATCTGGAGAACGATCTGGGCTTGTCTCCCATCTCCACCAGGGCTTGTTGGATCTCAGGGAGGCTGGGAGGAGGGGGTCTGCAGCTGTGGTCCTTAGGCTGGGTCCAACTCAGACACAGCCAGGAGGAGATGGTCTGGACAGTGCGGTAGCCGCAGCCCCAGCCCCGGTCATCTTGCCCGTCACAGCCGTAGTGGTAATAATGACAGTCCCCTGATATCACAGAGGATTTGATGATGTCGCTGTCTGGAAGTGGCTTTGGAAGTCCAGACTGAGGGTTCATCAGCAGAGACTCTGTCCAGTCAGCTGGATCTTTGTGTGCATTTATTTCATCCGTCCTCTCTCCCCAGTCTATGTCCTGATCTGATCCTCCAAGTTTCAGATCCACCTTCTTCTTGTCACCCATGTCAGATAATTTCATTAGTTAGCACTGTAAAGACATATTGGGAGTGTATATGCTGCACTAAGTCTAGACTTGAGTTCACTGTTACAGCCACGCAAACGATTGCGGTGCTGATACAAAATACGTCCCCCTGTAAACAAGGGATTGTGGTGTATAGTTCCGCTCTAGTCTCGGTTCAGATGGATTAAGATTCATTCTAATTAGATTGATCTACTGCGCACCTGCAATCAGATACCAATTAATTGCATTTCACCAAACATCGTCTAACATATACGGTGAGGGTAGGCTACACGCATGTAAACCGTCATAACTCAATTCTGACATTTAAACTGACCTTAACTGCAACAATATAACGCATCAGTTGGAAACATGATCGCACATTTAGACAGTATTTTTTATTTATTTCTGATTATAAATTATCGTTTACGCTCGGACATGGCTGGAAATCGATACACCTCGAGGTTATTCCTACCGATTTACACGGAATTGCCTCCAACCCGAAGTTTGTTCCGACTCAATCCCTAGTCCCTAACAGACTTCAGAGTGTCGTTGACCCAGAGGTGAAAGAAATGAAAGTCGACGGTAAGGAATGTAGAAAAGCCAACTAATAACATAGATTTTCCTATGGGTCCTTTATGTGAAAAGAGTTGACCATAGCCATACCTTCTTGTGTGAGCTTAACATAAAGCCTGTTACAGGTGATTGGTGACTGGTTGGTGTTAGACACCTGACACTCACAATCAGAGGAACAAGAAGTCATACACTATAATACCAAAAGTATTTGGTCACCCATCCATCTGATCATTTGGATGGGTGACCAAATACTTTTGGTAATATAGTGTACCTATAGAGTGCCACTATAGAAGGTGAGACCTTGCTTTGGGACTTTCATGGTCAATACTGTTGATGCCAAAATGCAAATGTTATATTTTACATTCCATGATCCACGTTTCTCATTCCCAGCTGATGGTTAGCTTGTGTAAGATGAATGATTTCCTGTGTTGAGGGATCTAGTGTCATTCTCGTGTGACAGCCAAGAAGAGGAGAGTTTTCACATAAAGGTCTTTCTAAACTAGGCTGAATGGTAGACAGTTGGCTTTCTGTTTTCCAGATGAATGGAGCTCTACCCGTAGTTCCTCTGTCTACCAGCAGGGGGAGTCAGTGTTCCTGGGGGCCAGCATGAAAGCACCCCTGCACCCTCCTCCAAGGCTCCTGACTGACAACTGCGTGGCTGCAAGGTCAGACTGGGCACTGATCGCTGCTGTGTTAAGTCATTTAAACCCTGCAGTTGTGATCTGGTCTAACAAGTTCTTGTGTGTCTGGTGTTCAGATGGCGAGCGCTGGAGGAGGACGATGGTGTGTGTCTGTCTGCCACAGTGGAGACTGTTCAGGAAGCCAAGAGCACGACGCAAGCCCACCTGGACACAGGTGAACCCTTATTTTGATGGTGCATTATGAACATGTCCTTGACTGTCATCATGTCTGTCCAGTGAAGGAATTAGACACCATGATTGGTCCGCTTCAGATTCAGCCCAGCTCCTATTGGTAGGATCACCTGTCACTCATTAAAGACCTGTACAGTTGAAGCTTGAGTTGAGCCTATGATGATAATGTATCTTGCATAGAAACCTTCAATAATAAAGGGAGAATAGCACAAACTGGGATTTTATTGAAAATATTTGAAAATATTGATTACTCCACAGAAACTGACTACACCACAGTATTGCTGTTGAACAGCATGTGAAAGCTCGAGTGAATACAATTTATTTATTTATTTCCCCCCCAAGAAACATCTTGCTCATTTGATTTTCCTCCCAACCCTTTATCATGAAAGAGTCCACACATGCAAGGGTATTCATCAGTATAGACAGCTGCATCTCCGTAACACCACAACACGCACGTCCAATTCCCCTGTACCTCCCCCAGAACTGCTACACAAACCAAAATATCCCAGTGACAAACTACATCTCCATTGTGTAACCAAACGAAAACAACGACGCATAAACTAAACAAAATGGCAGGCTAAACAAGCCAGCGGCAGCACAGCGTCGGGGTGTGCGTTAAGTCGTCACGCAGAACTCCTGTGGGGGTTTTTCCCGTCACAGGAAGTGGGCGAGCTCGTATGCAGACTGCATACTGCAGACTGCTGTCCTGCAAGGTCATTGTTACACAGCTGTGGGAATCACCGGCCACAGAGAACACCAGGAGAAGGGATGAGAGAGGGAGAAGATTTGAAAATGTATTTAAAACGCCGCTCAGTCCTGGTGTTCGCCTAACGCAGGGGTCAGCAACCCTGGTCCTAGGGAGCCACTGTCCTGAAGATTTTAGCTGTTTCCCTGCTCCTGCACATCTGATTCTAATAAAGGGTCGTTATCAAGCTCTGTAGGAGCCTCATAATTACCCTCCATTAGAATCAGGTGTGCTATATAGAATAGAATACTAGAGATGGCAGGAAGGATGCACGGTAGTGGAGGAGAAATAGAAAGGCAGAATGGGGGGGGGGGGGGGTGGAGAGATGGCTTAGATCAGGGGTGGGCAATCCTGGTACACGGGGGCCACTGTCCTGAAGGTTTTATATCTTTCCCAGCTCTAACACACCTGATTATAATTATCAGGCTTCCACAGAGCTTGATAACGACCTGTTTATTCAAATCAGGTGTGCTGGAGCAGGGAAACACCTGAAACCTTCAGGACAGTGGCCCTCCAGGACCAGGATTGCCCAGACTTGAGATGGATAAATGATGCATCTCAGTGAATTTATCTCAGCATCTCCAGTGACTTTACTGGATGAAAGGTGTGGAAGAGTGAGGTAATCAGGGTTGAATGGGGAGCACCTCAGAGTAGAGGATGTGACTCAGGCCATCGTTTCCCATCCATTACTCCGTGAGAACAAGAGGTACGAGATTCCTGTCCCAGAAATCTTCTGGTGTGGGGTCAGTCCTTGGCGACCTCAGCCCCCATAGCCATAGCAACTGACACCGGGGGCCCCTGGACCCCCCTGGGAGGAGGATGAGGGGGACGCCTGGTGGTCCGAAAACAATGACTTCCGAGCAGCTCCTGTCCCGGCTCTTCGCTCTCAGTCTCCCGTCATTCTTTCATGTGGCACTTCCTGTCTCGTGGCGCGCCAGTGGGGGGCGGGGGGGGGATTGGGGTTAGACACTCGCTGCTGTTAATGTTTACTATGTTGTGGATTCCTCCCACCCCCCCACCCTCACCCCGCCTGCCAATAGCCTATTTGCAGTTTTACTGACTCCTGTCTGTCTTTGTTTATTATTCTGGGACAGCAGTGTGTGTGTGTGTGTGTGTGGGGGGGGGGGGGGTTAGTTAATTTCACTTAGTGAAGGCCCCCCCCCTCCTCCTTTACACTTTCACAATAATCCTAGATTTGTGGACAGCGCCCTGCAGACTCAGAGTCACTGTCGGACCCTCCTCTCCGGCCCCTCTCCCCCTCTTTCCCTCCCCCTGTTCTGGCTTGGTCTAAACAGACGCATGGCTTGCAGCACGTACCATCTGCCTCTCCACCACACTCTGGCTCTGGCTCAGACCTAATAGGCAAACAGTGAGGAAGAGCAATTGGAGTCCATCAGACTGGGCCCCCTCCCCTCCCTGGGATCCTACAGTGGGGGGCCCACCACTCATGCCCACGCTGGGACTGACCGGCATATGATACTACCTGCAGGTAAAGCCTATGGTTTGAGCCAATGATGGTTGGTGGTTGTTTTGATATGATGGTGAGAGATTAAGTGCTGGGTCCCAGAATCTTTATATTGTTGTTGTTATTGTTGTTGTTGTTGTCGCTTACTTTGAACTTGGACTGTGACCATGTGACAGATGGAGTTTTTAAGCACATTCTTGTGATCTTATTTGACTGCCCCCTCCACCTTATATTGTGTTAGGCAGCAGTTTCTGATGATGAGTGTCCCACAGTGAGGATCTGGCTCTCTGAATGTGTGTAGTATACACTCAGCATTACTGCCATGTGCTTTGTACCAGATCTGGGCCACTGTATTTGTTTTAGTAAGGCTCTATTTAAGTTCAGATGAACTTCAGTCAGGAGTTTCCAGGAAATGTCCAAACCGTTCATATTTTAACTCGGGGTCAAACTGAGGACAAGCAATGGAAAGAGGGTCAAAGATTCAGCGAAGCTCTTTACAACTTTCCGTTTTCTACAAACTTGATATTAAACTGCTTATTTAGCCGGATGATTCTCAGTGGTGCTGTGTGTCTTTGTCCAGATCATCATCATCTTTTTTTTTCTGTGAGATCCATCAATTTTTTTCCCTTCTTCTTCTTCATAGCTGCTCAGACTTGGCACCCACCTTATAGCCACTCACACAGGTCACCTGTGTGGATGGAACCTCTATCGCTCACTCATTGTATCATAATCTCTATCAAAAGGAAACTATTTCAGTAGTTCTGTCTCCCACACCGGTCCCATCAGCCCTGAACCTTGACCCGCAGTTGAACCTGCAGTTTCCTTGAGAGCCCCGCCATCTTTCCTGCGCACGTGCAGCATTCTATTTGGGGGTTGGCATGGTTACTGTTGGGTCATTCCACGGAGGCTCCTCTGCATGTTCTGTCCGTCTCTGGCGGAACAACCTAGAAAGTCTGCACGCTATGACTGGCTCTCATTCACTGAATATTTACTTGAGTGAAAAAAAATTAATTTGAAAGAATCCCACAAACTATTTTACTAGGCTATAAATACTTAGTCAAGCTGTCTGGCTTTCTATAGGGAATTTGGATAGGACCCAATATGTACTTTAAAAACTGGTCTTTTGATACTATTTTTAGGATTATGTTACCCATTACTCAAATATTGTAAATGTATGTGATGTTATCTAAGGTTGTGATTCATCATATGATATTTTATTGCTTTTGTTGTTCTCGATTAATAAGCTTTGTTTCCATGCACGTAAAACACTCATCACATAAAGATGAATCGAGACAATAATTGACTGGAAAGTGATCGTGGTTCCTCATCCCGGTCATGCGCGGCATGAGGTGTTTAAAAAAAAAAGTGTTCATTTTTTTAATGCTCATTTAATTAAATAAGGGTTCATGTCGTTTCAATGAGGCTGTGAAAACGTTTTCAAGGAGGATCCTTCATCGTGTTGGGTGGATGGGAAATGACTGGTGGGGTTGTTCTTTTTTTATTATTCTTTTTTTTACTTTATTTACATTCTGGGCCTATTGTTAGAAAACATGGATATGATTTAGAATGACAATGAAAGAGGAAAAAAATTCCACAGCAGAGGAAGTCGTTCAGATAGTCATCACAGGACAATGCCAACTTCATTTTCATAGTCATCAATAATAATTGTAAAAAAAAAAAAAATGCATCAGTTGTAGAAACACCTACCGGATAAGTGCAAAGCCATGAGGGGCAAATCCATAAAAGCTTCGGTTTGCAATTAATGAGAATAGACGCATCGATGGTGGAAAGGGGGAGGACACAGTGAAGGACTATGCTGAGTGTGTTATGGAGTTACCTAGTGAGTAAAACCAAATCCCTTCATACTTTCCTCTCTCTCCTACTGTCCTGTTTTAATTACTGGGGAATGACTGACTGACAAGGGGCGTTTCGAGGTTCATTCACCGCCACTGAATACGCATAATAAAAGCACGTGTTCCTTTAATGGACTGTATGGTGTTACTTTGATCCTGTGAGGTAAATATATTTTTTTTAAATCGAGGTTTTGCTAAAACAGAGATGTAAAGATTTAAGGACACTTTCCCTGGGAAGAGCTTCCCAGACGCGCCTATGGACTGGTTGATTTTTTTTTTGTGAATGAATCACTAATTATAAGTTGAGGAATATCGATATTTATAAGATAACATTGAGATAATTTAAGGCAACTACAAATGTATTTTTTAATGTAAACTTAAAACATTTAAAAACATCACTAAAATATTTTTGTGTAATCTGTTACAAAATATTTTTTTAGTTGAACAAACCGATGCTTTCTGCCTGAAATGTTGGAAGAGGAGTGTGTGATTAAATTATTTATTATTTTATGATATGTATTATTATTATTATTATTATTATTATTATTATTATGTTTTGCTATGCATTTAGAAGATATGGCCTCTTTTTGCTAGTGTTTCACTTTTCAGTTCAAGGCGAGCTTGTGTCTGATTAGTTTGAAGAGGAGCGGGGTTTTTATTCCTGTTTTATCGGCGACAAGTATTTACCAATCCGTCTGAAAGTTTGTGTCTGAAGAGGTAAATCTAACCGTAATTATATTTCCATTACATTTATTCATTTAGCAGACGCTTTTAAACCTATATATTTATAGAACTTAGGTCATAAACATTGGCTGTGTTATAGCCCATGAACCAAATACTAAAATCCGACAAACGTCTTCAATTTCAACTGTTATTGGCTGATGCAGTTATACATAAAATATGTTTTAAACTAATTTACTTGGTCTGATGCAGCTGGATTGTGAGAAGCCTTGACCCTGACCTGGTGCACCAGTTTTAGCTCAAGAGGAGCGCCTTACGCACAGGGTCCCCCCCCCCCCCCCCCCCCCCCCCCCCCTATGGGCTGAATTTGGCTAATTATCAGCTGGTATAAATTTTGTTTTTTTGTATCTATGGTAGTGGTAGACAACAACCTGCAGCAGACTGGCTGATTGGAGTTCATGTTTTCCTTTGCATCTACAGAAGGATATGGATTCATTTCCTGTCCTTGCTGGGACGACTGTGCAGAGTGGACAAGAGGTCATGACCTCACATTAATGCTGATTCAGTCATTAACCATGACTCAGTGAATTCCTCGTCAGTTCGGTAGCATGAATAAGCAAAAACAGAAAACGAATAAGGACTTCCCTAGTTAAGATGACACATGCCTTAACGGAAACCCTGACAGGAAATGGTATCATGGCAGTATCACCTGATAACGGATCTTTTCCTTATGCAGCATTCTTTCATTGTGATCTTCACTGAGTTAAGAGCAAAGCTTCAGTAGTCTCCCTGAGGATTCCTGTTTTGTTTGCCTATAATAAAACAGGAAGATATTATTTGAACCAAGGTCATGTTAGAAGCATTCAGATTATATTAAACATTATCTCCCATCAACTCAAAAGAACATGTTGATCTGGCAGCTGGCTGCTCAGCCAAAGCCATATCAGAGCCAAGTGTCGATCTCACGCCTCAGTAGGGAGCACCTTTTGGAAATGGCGGTAGAATCTTGGCTGTGTGTCCCTCATCCTGGCCTGGTTCCTGTTACCTTTCACTTTCAAACAGTCATGGCTGTGCCCAGCACATGCTGGGTTTCAGCACGCGCCCCTCACACCCAGCCATTCTGACACAGGCCCTGTTGGAGGTAGACGCTTAGCAGAACCATGAGAAGTCACTCAGCAGTTTTTTTAAGGGAATGTGTTTGGTCGTTAGGGGATTTTTGCATATCAGAATCAGAATAGTTTTTTTTATTCATCATGCAAGTTACACAAACACGGAATTTACTGTGGCAGGATGGAGCAAACAAAGAATATTTATGGAACTTGGATAATAAGATAAAATTGAATCTGCTGGTTTTCACAAGGTTTAAAGGATTCTGTATTCCTGGAAGACTTTCATGGAAGTTCTGTTGCACAAATGTCTAGGGAGATTTCCTCACTGGAAACACAATTGTCCCACACACGCATTTTGAAGCAAAGGTCTTTTGCGTATGTTTGTGTGTGTACGTGCTGGTGTGTGGATTCTGTGGATTGTGAGGTTTGTCTGAGCCCACATATATAATCTACCACTTGTTCTGCCTGCAGGGCTTAAAGCTGGTTCATTACAAGGGGTGGAACAACACAGAATGCATGGTCTGGCATGGTGTCCTCAAACCCACGTAACGTCCCCACTGACCTGAGAGACAGAGGTCTGACACCCAGGAACATCCACCCTGCGACGTCGGTCCACGGTTCAGAACCTGGGAGTCGGGTGGCTGAGTGGTTAGGGCAGGGGCAACCCTGGTCCTAGGGAGCCACTGTCCTGAACATTTTAGATGTATCCCTGCTTTAGCACACCTGATTCTAATGGAGGGTAATTATGAGGCTTCCACAGAGCTTGATAACAACCCTTCTTTAGAATCAGGTGTGCTAAAGCAGGGAAACATCTTCAGGGAGTCAGGCTAATAATCAGAAGGTTCCCGGTTTGAACCTCAGCTGTGCCAACATGACGTTGTGTCCTTGAGCAAAGCACTTCACTCAACTTGCCTCAGGGGGGGAATGTCCCAGTACTTGCTGTAAGTCACTCTGGATAAGAGCGTCTATCAAATGACTAAGTATGAATGTAAATGTAGAACACAAGTTCAGATTGAAAAACCTCGAGTTTTTCCTTTGAATTAGAAACACAGACGTCTCACTCATCAGAATGGCTCGCTGTGTTTACTGGAACAACATGTGAGGCTGGGGGCTTCTGTCCTACACTCGTCCTCGGAGGCAGCAAGGCCTCGGAGGGATGTGTGATCCGTTTCATCCCGCCGTACAACTGCGTCATCGCAGTGACAGGCGTGAAAGAGTGCCCTTCAGCGTGTGGCACTGTGGAGCACAAGGCCAGATGCCCACATGATCGTTCACCGCCGTGGCTTCAACTAATTATTTTAGTGCTCAACCTCTGAGGTTGGAAATCTTGGGGAGTTCTGACCATGTTTTCAGCACTAAAGTAAACACTCAAAGTCAGTGCACTTTCTTCCCCCCCCAGACGCTGCTCTATAGCAGTGGTTCTCAATCCTGGTCCTCAGGGCCCACTGTCCTGCATGTTTTAAATCAGGGATCACCAATCCTGGTCCTCGAGGTCCGCTGTCCTGACAGTTTTAGCTGTTTCCCTGCTCCAGCACACCTGATTCAAATAAAGGGTCATTATGAGGCTTCCACAGAGCTTGATAACGACCACTTCATTAGAATCAGGTGTGCTGGAGCAGGGAAATATTGAAAACTGTCAGGACAGCAGACCTCGAGGACCAGGTGATCCCTGTTTTAGATGTTTCCCCCTTCCAACACACCTGATTCAAATGAATTGTCATTATCAGGCTTCTGCTGAGCTTCATAGTGACTCATTCATTTGAATCAGTTGTGTTGGAGCAGGGAAACATCGAAAACATGCAGGACTGTGGGCCCTGAGGACCAGGGTTGAGAACCACTGCTCTATAGGAACCCATGTTAGTCCAGGATCACCCAACCTTAATCCCACACAAGACCTCTTTATGCTGTTGTTTGTTTGCTTTACATGATCTTAAGTGGATTTCTCACCTCCCTACGTGTTTGACTGCACAATCATATTTGCATGTGAATACTGATAGTCCTGTATGATGTCATGGCATGTAGGTCAGCTAGCTATGAATCAAATTGAACTTGTGTGACCTTGCAAACTCATGGACCTAAGAACTAAGAAATACTTTTATTTTCATGATTTATTAATAGACAGTCATCAGAATGAATGGAGCTAGAGAGGAGAAACAAGAGGATGAGGACAGAATGAAAGATCTTCGTAGAAGAGAACACAGACTTCCTTAGGTCAGAGCAGAATATGGGACTGAAAGTCTTTGCTTAATCTCTTCATTGCGCTTGCTACCAGGGGTAACTTTGTAGGATGAAGGACGTTCACGTTTCTCATCCTTCTGTCGACAAAGTAGCATCCCCCCCTTGTGGTCGAGGATCGGATGCAAGCCAGCATTGTCAGTGGCCGTGCTACGCTGTTAATGCGGGGGACATGAGGAGGGGTTTGAAGGCATGTACCTGCTAGAGGTCTGGGTATCTTCATGGGAGCGTATGTGTGTGTTTCCAGAGCTGTTCGCCTTGCTGCTGATGGTGTTGGAGTGGATTGGACCAGGTGTACCCTCTCCCCTTAGACCCATCTGTGACCTGCGGGTCCTCGACCACTTCATCAAGGAGGCACAAGACGCTGAGGTTGCCATGGTGAGATTCAAACACCCACAGCGGGATGCCCCCCCCCCCCCCCCCCCCCCCCTCGTGTTAGGATCTCTTCATCACAGCGTCTCACTCCTCCTCTCTCTCTCTCTTTTTTCCAGAGGTTGTGTCGAGTAGGATGTGGTCTCTCCATGTCCGTCATCGTTCCTCAAACGAGAGTAGACTTTGTTGCCTGGGAAATGAAAAATGTGAGTCTTGCTGTCGCGCTCAAACCCAAACACACCGACCAACATCCCCCCCCTTTGGATCCTTTTTATATAATCTGCTTCTCTTGCCATGCAATATTTGGTGGTCTCTTATGAAGATCTTGGGGGTTTTGGTTGCCACAGTGATGAGTTTGATAACGAGCCTGATCATCCTGTTCCCTGCAGACTGTGGAGCAGGCTCAGGAGGTGCAGGCCGGCCTGTGGTTGCTCAACCAGGCCATGAGCTCGCTAAAGGCCTCGGCCAGCAACGCCGTGCTGCGCGCTCACACAGACAGCGCTCTGAGGAACATACTGAGCATAGGGCAGGTGCTGCGCAGCCTCAACATCCAGGTAAGCTGTGGGGAGGGGGGGTCCAAGGTCAGGGGGTTGAAAGGGCTCGATAAGAACATGCCAAGTTGTTCAGCACTTGGACATCGTTGTGTTCCGGTCAGTTCTCAGTGTGTGTTCAGCAGTTGCAGTACATTCGTGGCTTCATGACATCTAATTGGACTCGGTGGCACGTCAAGCACAGTGTTGCAAGAGAGTTTGTGGCATTGTGTGGTTGCATGAGGAGAAGGCAGTTCTCCAAAAGACAGAAAATACGTCACCAAGTCAAACACCAAGTCAACAGGGTGACGGCCAAGGTCTGTTTGAGTGGCGGATCGGAACGTACGATGGAACCTTGGTGGTCAAGAGTTCATGAAACAACACGATGCAGTCTAGTTCCTGCCCAAGGAAACCTTGCTCATAGTGGTGGATTTATGTTGAGCTTGTCTGCAACTCCCTTTTTCCAGCGTTAGCTAAACACTTGTGATACAGAACGTCAGGATTTGCCGTCAGAGGATTAAGACGTGGCTTTTCTCTCTTGTTTCAGGAGTTCACCACGCCTGGCACGTTCCGCGCCCAGGAGACGTGGCGAGTGTCCACCGCCTCCGAGCTGCTCAAGGTCCACGTCAACTTCCTGCGAGGCAAAGTACGCCTCCTGCTGTCCAACGCACCTGCCTGCCACCAAGACGTCAGCTGATTGGCCTTCCCCACCCAATCCGAAAACCAATTTGCAGTTCCCATGGCAAAAGGGGCAGGATTAGACAGTGACCATTAAGACCCTGTCTGTTGCCTGTGGAGGTATGTGGACTGATATCCTGAAACTGACTCGACAGGTTTGTTCCTGGAGGAACGAGGACATGCATCATCTTGGTATATGGACAAGAGGGAAACACAACCAGCAAAATGACTCATGACAATGCACTGGCCTTAGCTCTTTGGCACTTTCTAGCACTTTTTGTGTGTCTGAGTGTGTGTATGTGTGTGTCAGAACCAGAGAGAATGAGAGCACTCTTTGTGTCTACAAGTATGTGTGTCACAGTACGAGTGCAAGATCATTTAGTTCAGTTAGTTTTTTTGTTGTTGTTTTTTTTACCCTAACACTCCATTCCTTCACAACTGGATTAAGATCAAACTGGATTTTATTTAAACGCATAACAGCTTATGGCCTTCTACACAGTCTCAGTCAAGCAAACATAACTGAGATTCCTCTAGTTCTCTGTTCTGATAAGAGCTCTACGTCTTCAAACATGTTTTGTAACGCTTTTGTAAATGACTATTTATAGAGATTTATATTTCTACTTGTAAACCCCAATTATTGAGTGTAAGTGTTATAGCATATGGACCTATTTGTACTTTACATACTGACTGTATACCACTACTGAACAATGTCGTAAACTTTCTTTGTACTCAATCACATCTCCAGGTGCTTCACTTGTTTTCCATTGAAGTATTTGTATTCTGTCTGAGTCTACAGGTAAGCATCCTTTTGAAAGAAATTGGACAACCTAAACTTTAAGGTTCAGCTGAGGTGACACTGAAAGATAGGTCTAGACTAGAGAACGTAAGAACCCAAAAGCTGTTTGGTGATGGTGTGTGTGCGTGCGTGTGCGTCGGCGTGGGCGTGCTCTTGACGCACATGAGCTGAGCCAAACACACACACACACACCTTGTTAGGGAACAGTGTCCTCAGGCCACTCCTTGGTCTAATAGACATTCTGTGGCTAGTGTGTGTTCTCTGTGTTCCTTTGGTTACCATGAAAACCAACTGAGGGAATATGAAGATGTCTGCTCTTAGTTAGAAGTTACAGAGGGGATACAAATAATTTCAGGCCGTTCTTTTAACTCATATCATTTGTACCCCTCACATCTTAACATGCAAAGGGGTTTGGCATCACAGGTGTTATTTTCCGTGTTCTTTCGGGTCACAGTGAACAACCTGAAATCATATGAAGACGTCAGCCTCTTTTCTAGCAAATGTTAGGGGATCAGGACCAAATATTATTATTTGATAAAAAGGATGTATGAAACACCAGGCAGGAGGATGTTTCTGGCCCTTTTTGATGTGTGACTGAACTCTTTCCGGGATGTTTACAGTCTTTGGCTGATTTTGTGTGGTCTGGTCTGGAGCTTAAAGCTAATGTTCACCCTCCAGAGCCTGAAAGATTGCAGACAATTCAAGTTCTACTGCTGAGTACATTCTGCTTAACACTGCCACCTAGAGGACCTTTGCAGGTTGTACGTTTACATGAATGAGAAGGGCTCCAGTACTTAAGTATTTTATTTCTGACAATAAAATTTAATTAGGCACTTATAAATAAACCACATCACAATCAGGTATAGTACAAAGGTTCACCAAACCCCAATAGGACGTTTGTGAAATCAGAATGAAACACAAACTCAGTCTTAAACTATGATATGTGCTTGTTTGGCACAAGTCTGCAGGATTTAACTGCATGCATCACATTATTAGCCAACAGCTGTGAAATTAGTCAACTACGACAAAAACTGATTACAATTACAACACAGCACACAGTAAAACAACAACAACAACAAAAAAAACAATAAAACAGGCAAAATAAGGAACATCATTTTTCCATGATCCCAATCAACCCACAACATCCATATTGGCTCCAACTCCCACTGTGTGTATAAAGAGAGTCAGCCTCCTGCCTGGAAGCCATGTCTGTCTGCTAGTCTGTCACTGTGGGTCTGGGTAAAACACTTTGATGTGTATAGCTGAGTTGTTGCGTGTGCGAGTCATGGGCTCCCCAGCCTCGTCTGGGTCTTCTGGTTCCAGGTCGTCCACCAGCTCCACAGTAGAGGTGTTGGCTGCCAGCTGCAGTGCCCCCTGGCTGCTGGCTTGGAGCTGCAGGGCGATGTTGATGGCCCGGTTGATGGCCAGTCCCAGGCCGTGGACGCAGATCTCCCGGTGACCTCCTCCTTCCAGGAGCTTCTGGCAGCGCGCCAGCTGGGCCCGGAAGTCCGTCTTCATGTTGACGTAGACGTCGTTGCGGCGCTTGGGAAGCTTGCGGGGGAGGCGTTTGCGGAGGGTGTACTCTACGGGGTCCATCTCTACAGCCGTGCTGTCCGTGGAGGGAGGGGGAACGACCCCGAGGGGGGTCTGGGGGACGGAGGCTGACACCAGGCTGCGTGGCTCATTCATCTCTTGGTAGGCTGGTGGGCAGGAGGATGGAGCTGGGGGACAGGAGGATGGAGCTGGGGGACAGGGGGAGAAAAACATCCATTTAAGAACATCACTAAGAATGAGGATGACAACTAACATGATGAAAATAGGCAGCAGGGTCAAATAAATAATGAAGTTGGATAAATACAGGAAGCACAATCGTTCATTTATCTACTTTGGACCCCTCATAGTGGAAAAAACATGTATAAGATTAATTGAATTTTACATTAATTATCAGTCTGTGATGGTTCAGTTCCCAACTACAAGCAGACCTACCCAATGAATTGACAGCTGTTGTCCTTTGAACTGAAATATGTCACTCGTGCACGGAATTAGTCCATCATCTGCCAAATCATAACAACTCAAATAAAACCTCACGATGTCTTTTAAAGCGGGAATTCTATTTCTTTTCGTTTTTCAGTCGTGGTTTTGCAGCATCCAAAACGGGTTAAGAACAGCCGGAAATGATCAGCTCGTGCACCGGAAATAATCTTAGACACATTTGTATTATCCCATAAAAAGGAATATGGCGCCACTGTCTGGATGATGTAGAAAATGTTGTTATGGGCTTGTGTAATGTAGTGTAACAAATTTCTCCCTGTTTGCAGCATCAAAGATGGATCTAGTTCATGAGTTGATCGTCGATGTGCTCGTGCAGTAATTAAACCCCGGCCACGTGCGCCACATGTGGCCTTGTATAATGATAATTATGCGCGTGGAAGTTTAATTGTTTAATTCATTGTGTAAATACAAACCCATTTAAGTCCTAATATGCCTACATGTAAATGCGCATGAGACATATTGCTATCTGAACCCTTCATCGCTCAGAAGTGGGGGGTGTGTTTGCCTTGAAATAGTAGAAACCCCAGCATTGGCTACTGGCTTGTCACTGTGGAGTCACGTGGTGCGAACAGCCCCCGTGTGTGTGTGTGTATGTGTGTGTGTGTGTGTGTGTGTGCGTGTGCGTGCGTGGATGCGTGTGTGTGTATGTACGGGTGCATGTACGAGTGCGTGCGTGCATGTGTGTGCGTGCGTGCATGCGTGTGTTTATGTGTGCGTCCATGCGTGCGTACGTGTCTGTTTGTGTACGGGCGCGTGCGTGTGTGCGTGTGTGTATGTACGCTTGTGCGTGCGTGTGTGTGTGTGTCGGCCATGTTTCTGAAAACGCAAACAAGAGAGGAGCAGACATAGGAGCAGAGCAGAGAGGAGCAGAGGAGCAGAGAGGAGCAGACATCAACACGCAGCAGCGCGAGCAGCAGCAGGAGGAGGAGCACGTGACTTGAGGCTTCAGGATCATTCTGTCAGAGGACTTAAACACACACACACACACACGACCTGGAGAGACTGGAGCTGAAGAAAAACAGCGTGTTTGTTAAATAAACACCTCAGAAGAAATAAGAAGAATTAAAAAAAATAAAAAGGTAAAGTCATGGCTTCTCTCCTTCAGTTGGCAGTTAGCTCCATTAGCTGGAGGGCTAAGTTAGCTCGTAATGCGGTAACTAAGGAGCTGACTCGGTTACTAACGCTGTTAGCTCCTCTGTGGAGGTTTAATCAGTTTCATGGTTAAAGTTTATGGTTTAATAAGTCAGAGCCGCTAGTCTGGTGGATATTGAACCGTAAGGGGGGGACTGGAGGTGACTTTGTGCTGTGTTATGGTTTGACTGAGGCTAATAATGAAGGCCATGATGGAAGCAGCGGAGTGGACTGGACTAGGCTGGCCTGGTGTGGTAGGGGGGGAGAGGGGTGAGGAGGGGGGAAAGAGGGGAGAGTATATTTAAACGGTGTTAGACCCTCCTCCCCCCCCCTCTTCACTATGATATATAAACCTTACAACAACAACAACAACACACACAAGGCCTTAAGGGCAAGTAACGACTGACTAGGAAGGTAACTAGCAGGTGTTACAGTCCTGAAATCTGATATTCCTCTGGTCTAGTTTGGAGTGGGAAGTGATGGATTTATGATGGATCCATGATGGCTCTATGATGGATTGATGGTTGAATCAGGGTAAAAGAGGGCGGTGATCATCACGGTGCTGTTGGCTAACTGTTAGCTAAGCTAGCTGGACTTGATGGCTCAATGGCAACATTTGAAACTTTGTAGCTTGTTAAAGTCATGAACATGCAACTCTTAAGATGCTCCGAGGCAAATGGATATGACCACTGACTGTTTTAATAGAATAATCATTCATATTTAAGGACAATGCATTTCGATTTGGGGGTTGGTAGCCGATGCTAGTTATGTAGCAGTTCCCATAGAGCCAGAGTGTTAAAACAGAGTGTTGTTATTTGGACAGGTTTTACTCTGCAAGCATTTACATGTAGTCATTTAACTCTGTAGCCAGCCTATTACCATGGCTATTCTAAGCCTATTTCTCATCATGTAGCCAGAAAAAGGTCATTCTTAATAGTAAAAAGTTGCAACAACAGTGAGTCCCCAGTGATAACATGCAGATGTAGGGATCTGACATTGTTGGATACAAGTTTTGGGTATTGAATGTGGCCTAAAGCTTGTCCAAGCAGTATGGGATTGAAGATCATATTTGATGGTTCGGTGACTGAACCTTGTTTCAGTCATCTGAATTCAGAGGTGCCTTTGCCTGTAGAATCTGGGGCTGTTGCTTGTATATGACCCTCGTTCCCATGACATTGGCAGGTGCTGGATCTCCAGGGGGCTGTGCCTTTAACGCTTTTTCTTGGAAGAGTGGCATCAACATCATTGTAAACATTGTGTGTATATATAATAGTCATAGCAAAAATTGTAAAATTATATCTTCTGTATGTCAACAGTGTTTTCACAAAGGCCAATATAAAGTTTTTAAGCTTTGTAATGGTTGTAGTGTTTGTGCAGGAGGGGCTCAGACTGACATACAGGACAGCATTTTACAACGAACGCTGTTAGCTCAAAATGTTGGAACAAGTTGAAGCAATCCAGCTATTCCTAACACAGTGCAGACTGCCCTGCTCATACCTGTGTCAACACACTGAAATCAAATTACATCGCCTTGACTATCAGGAGATAGGCAGTTTGCCAGCATCGTTTGAGAGTGTCTTTATGTAACTTGTATTAAGTCCCTGTTCTCTCTGTCTCTCTCCATGTCTCTCCTCCCTTGTCTTTATCTCTCTCTCTCTCTCTCTCTCTCTCTATCTCTCTCTCTCTCTGTCTTGGTCTGTGTCTCTCTCTCTCTCTCTCTGTTTCTCTGTCTCCCTCTCTCTCTCCCTCTCTCTCTCTGTTTATCTGTCTCCCTCTCTCTCTCTCTCTCTCTCTCTCTCTCTGTTTCTCTGTCTCCCTCTCTCTCTGTCTGTATCTGTCTGTGTCTCTCGTCTCTTTCTCTCTCTCTCTCTCTCTCTCTCTCTCTGTCTCTCTGTCTCTCAGTGGTTTGACGGGAGGAGGACAGGAGCCAGAGGAGTTAGCAGGAGGGTCGTTTCCGTCGGAGTGACAGAACAACAAACAGACCGAGTTAGAAAGAGGGAGAGAAGGAGCGAGCGTTGGATCTGCTCCAGGCTGCTGTTCCAGCGGCCTCTTCTTCTTTGGTTTGGGTCGTTTTTTTTTTTTTCGTTTTTTTCTGTCCTGCGTTTGAGCGATTGTGATTTTTTGTTGTTGTTTTTTTTTTTTACACTTCGTAATAATAGTTGTCGCTCGCAATCATCGCCTTTGCTAACGAGATTGTTCCATTTCGTTTTTGGGCGTCGGATACTAAGACACCTCAAGGTTTCTTTTTATTTTATGAAGACGTTCTTCAGCTGTGAGCAGAGGTTTTTCCTGCCTCAGAGTTCTTCTCACACGCGCGCACACACACACACACACACACACACCTCTGAAACTGGCAGCTATCCTTCTTCCTAGCAGTGTGTTTGGGGAGCTCAGTGAGCACAGCTATAGCACCACTCAGCCTTGTATTCACCTACGCCTATCTTCACCAGCCCTCGCCTGGTTCTGCCCGGCCCAGCCTGGTCCTCTCTTCTGGACAGGGTAGGTGCAGAGTGGAGGGGTGTGAGAGTGTGCTGGAGGGGCGTGAGGGTGTGCTGGAGGGGCGTGAGAGTGTGCTGGAGGGGCGTGAGGGTGTGCTGGAGGGGTGTGAGGGTGCGCTGGAGGGGCGTGAGAGTGTGCTGGAGGGGTGTGAGAGTGCACTGGAGGGGTGTGAGGGTGTGCTGGAGGGGCGTGAGGGTGCGCTGGAGGGGTGTGAGGGTGTGCTGGAGGGGCATGAGCGTGTGCTGGAGGGGCGTGCGTGTGTGAGTGAAGAGGTTGTAGGTGTGTGTTTGTGTGTGAGGATTCCTGCATGTGTGGGGATCATGCATGTGTGGATGCAGGTATGTTATATAGATGTGTGTGTGTGCATGTATATAGATGTGTGTGTGTGTGTGTGTGTGTGTGTGAGAGGATGCATATAGATGTGTGTGTGTGTGTGTCTCATTCACCCTGACCGACACGCCCCTTTCTCTGCCACTTTGTAGATACTCAGTTCTGTGAGGACTTGAGGAATATGACTGCTGAGACGCTTAACTTCGGCCCAGAATGGTAACCTGCCCCCGCTGCTCTCCCCCCCTTCCCCCGCTGCTCTCCCCCCTTTCCCCTGCTCTCCCCCCACCGCTGCTCTCCCCTCCTCCCCAAACACCTCCTTTTCCTGCTTCCTGTCCAAGTCTCGTGCACACTCCTCCTCCCCAGCTCAGCCTGCTCTTTAATGACCTCTTCCTGGACAGTCCTCTCTCTGCACACTCCGCTCCTGACATTCCTTCGTTTCTTCTCCTCCCCCCCACCCCCACCCCACTCTTCCTTTCATCGCAGTCTGTCCATCCTCTGTCTGCCTCTCAGCACATGTCTCCCTGCAGTTCCTCCTCGCTTCTATCTCCTGTCTTCAGTCTAGCCTCCCCCCCCTCCCTCCTTCTCTATATCTTTATCTCCCTCCCTCTCTCTGGTCCTCCCCCCCTTCTGTCAATGTTGGTGCAGGGCTTCCAGGGCGGCGTGGCCCCAGGTTTGGTCCAAGGCCAACCCTAATGGACTTGGACTGCTGTGTGCATTCCTGATCTGTGGCCAGCACGCAGATTAGCCCTCTGTTTACATCTGTGGTGCGCTCTGTCATTCCTCTCTCTTCCTGGCTCGCCCCCCCCCTCTCTTTCTAACTTGTCCCTTCCGCTCTCTCTTTCTAACTCGTCCCTCTCTTTCTTCCTGGCTCGTCCCCCTCTCTCTTTTTAACTTGTCCCCCTCTCTCTTTCTAACTCGTCCCTCTCTTTCTTCCTGGCTCGTCCCCCTCTCTCTTTTTAACTTGTCCCCCTCTCTCTTTTTAACTCGTCCCCCTCTCTCTTTCTAACTCGTCCCTCTCTTTCTTCCTGGCTCGTCCCCCTCTCTCTTTCTAATTCGTCCCCTTCTCTTCCTGGCTCGCCCCTCTCTCTCTTCCTCAGATGTTGTGTCTGGATGTGGAGTTCTGTATCTCATTCTGACACGCATGGGAAACCCAGGGTTTGTTTTTCAGGCCAGCCTAGCTTATTGACACGCCCCACATCAGCCTTCTGCCACACAAATGTCTACGTTCTGGTGTTTTGAAAACGGCAACAAAACAACACGCATCATTTGATATAGGAGGGAACAGCAACTGCTGTGCTTCCTGTGCTGAATATCAAGCGTGTTCCTCCCTGCGTCAGGAGATCCTCTCTCCCCAACCCTGCACGCACATCTGTCATATTCATCAGCCCCTGGTAGACAGTGACTCCTAACCAGCTCTGAGGGTGGGGGGGGGGTCTGCTCTGGGGAGAGCGTGTATGATTAACCTGTGTTGTCTTCTCCCCCCCCCCCCCCCCCCCCCCCCCCTTCCTCCCCATCGCCTCTCCAGGCTTCGTGCACTGTCCAGTGGGGGGAGTGTGACGTCCCCCCCTCCCTCCCCCGCCATGCCAAAGTACAAGCTGGCCGAGTACCGCTACGGCCGAGAGGAGATGTTAGCACTTTATATCAAAGACGACACGGTGAGTGAGGGAGCGGTGCGGCCGGGTGGGGCTGGAGGCTTGGGGCTGGAGGCTTGGGGCTGGAGGCTTGGGGCTGGAGGCTTGGGGCTGGAGGCTGGGGGCTGGCCTGCTGCTCGCTGTGATATGAGAGCTGCTCCCTGTGATGTGGCTGTTGTGGAGGCTGGATTCTCTAATCCAGACATCTGTAGAAGTCCATGTGGGCCCCTTAGAGGGACTGTGTGACATCGTCACACTACAACAGTGTGTCTCTGATTAGCTGCTGTTTTTCACTGTTGCTGTCACACAACACATGGCTCTGTGATGAAACGTAATGTGTGTGTGCACCTGTGTGTGTGTGTGTGTTTGGTGGCAGAGAGGGATGCTAATGGCCTGCTGTTGATGTTTTTGATGTGCAGTTGTTGTTGTTGACGTGCTGCTGTTGTTGTTGTTAACATGCAGCTTTTGTTGTTGTTGTTGTTGACATGCTGTTGTTGTTGTTGTTGTTGTTGTTGTTGCCAGGTCCCAGAGGACATGCAGGATAAGGAGTTTGCTGCTATTCTCCAAGATGAGCCGACCCAGCCTCTGGCTCTGGTGCCTCTGACTGAGGAGGAGCAGGTGGGACACACACACACACACACACACACTCTTTAAACACGGTGTGACACACTCGCAGGGTGAAGCTGCATCACTGACATTCCGGTGTGTTCCGTACAGAGGAACTTCTCCATGTCTGTGAACAGCGTGGCCGTGCTGAGGCTCATGGGAAAAGGAGGAGGGGCCGCCGCGCCTGCAGGCGTGGCCCGGGGCCGAGGCACCACCAGGGGCCGAGGTGAGGACCCCCCACCCCCCCCACCATGACACCAACCATGGATGGATGTACAGGAATACTGAGTTGGGGTGTGATTCTGATCGTGTGTGTGTGTGTGTGTGTGTGTGCGTGCAGGACGTGGCCGAGGAGAAGGTGGATTCTACCAAAGAAGTATTGAGGAAGCAGAGGTGGGCTTTGGCCGCGGTGCCAGAGAGATCCACCGCTCTCAGAGCTGGGATGACAGGTAACCTAGCAACCGCTCCATCCCCGCCCCCCCCCCCCCTTTCTCTCCCTGAAATGCCAACTTCCTGTTGACTTGTTTTGCCCTGGCCATGGAGCCTTGTCTTTAAATCCCATCTGTCCGTGTGTGTGTGTGTGTCCGTCCTCTGTCCCCTAGGGGCGAGAGGCGCTTTGAGAAGGCCAGCGTGCGCGGGGGGCGGGAGGCGGTGCGTGTGGGCTTCGAGGAGGCGGTGCCAGCGGTGGGCCGGAAGGACTACACCCGCTCTGACAGCGATAACTGGCGCACCCTGAGAGAGGAGCAGGAGGAGGAGGAGGCAGCAGCAGCTGCAGCCAACGACCCCGGGGGCAGCTGGAGGCTGGCAGGGGCCCGCAGAGACGGTACCACACACACACACACACACACACACACACACACACACACACACTCTCTTCAACTCTCTAATGTTCTATATATTTACTTACTTGTCTGTATGTCTTCTATAGCACGTGTTTACACACAAATACTACTCTTTGCCCTATCGACCTGCTGTTTCCGGATCCTTCCACTCACCCCCACGTTCTCTCCCCCAGACGGGGGTCCCCGGTCGGCCGGATGGAGGGAACACGTGGGCCCGGGCGAGGGGCGCCGCAGGAAGTTCGACTTTGACTTCCGGGAGCCGGGCGAGGGTGGGCGGCGGCGTGCGGGCAGCGAGGGTCTGGAGGACGACAGGGACGGCCTGCCTGAGTGGTGCACCGACGAGGAGGACGGAGAGATGGGCACCTTCGACGCTTCCGGAGCCTTCCTGCCCATCTCCAAGGTAACAGGGAGGGAGGGAGGGATAGAGAGAAATGAAGGGAGGGAGAATTTTGTCTGTGTGGGTTTTTGTGTTCTATAGTTTGACCTCTAATCAATATTTGCTCCCTCTTTCTCTCTCTCTGTCTCTCTCTCTCTTCTTCCCCTCCCTCTCTCTCTCTCTTCTTCCCCTCCCCCTCTCTCTCTCTCTCTTCTCCCCCAGACGGGAGGCAAGGAGTCCATCCTGGGAGATCTGGAGTTCCAGGGCATAGAGGAAGAGAAAGGGGGAGAGGAGGAGGAGGAAAGGGGGGAGGAGACAGAGGAGTGTGCTGCCAACGTGGAGAGGAACGGGAGCGCAGGGGGCGACAGGGACAAGGGTGAGTCTTTCTCTCTCTCTCTCTCTCTCTCTCTCTCTCTCTCTCTCTCTCTCTCTCTCTCTCTCTCTCTCTCTCACACTGAGTGTTTTCAATCAGCCCTATCGATCCCTCCATCTCTGGGTGAGTAAGGTCATGGATCTCAGTCACTTCTGTCTCTCCCCTTCAGCAGGATGGAACATGAGGCCTGTGTTCAGATCACATTACTCACCCTTCCGCTGGGGGTCTTTTCTCTGTCTCTCTCTCTCCCTCTCTCTCTCTCTCTCTCTCTCTCTCTCTCTCTCTCTCTCTCTCTCTCTCTCTCTCTCTCTCTCTCTCTATCTCTCTCTCTCTCTTTCTCTCTTTTTCTGTCTTCCCCTCTCTCTTTCTCTGTCTCTGCAGACATCAGAGAGATTGTATCCGGCGTGAGTGATGGGGAGGGGAAGCCCCCTTCGTCGCCCCCCTCCGCCTCTCCCCCCGCCCTCTCGGCCCCCCCAGCCCTGGGCCTGAAGAGCGGGGCCCCCCTCGCTGGCCTGGAACACTCCCCACTGGCCAACAGCCACTCAGCCAAGGCCTGCACCATGCCAAGTAAAGGTGTGTGTGTGTGGGGCTCCCTCTCTAACACTCCTGCTGTGTGTGTGTGTGTGTGTGTGTGTGTGGGGGGGGGGCTCCCTCTCTAACCCCCCTGTGTGTGTGTGTTTTCAGAGGATGACTCTGCAGGGGGCTCCAGCCAGGCCAGCCCCAGCTCCTCCTGCGGTCTGCCTCCCCCCCCTCCCTCCTCCTCCTCCGCTGCTAGGCCCCTCCCTCCCCTGGGGGGCGACACTGAGGACGATGAGGGCATGAAGCACCTGCAGCAGGTAGGAACATGCCTCTCACCCTGTCTCCTGGTGGATCTGACTGGACTAGCTGCTGTGTGTGTGTGTGTGTGTGTGTCCCAGAAACAGGACAGATTGCTGTGGTGGAAGGAGAGCTCATTGGATTGTTAACCAAACTGTGTGTGTGTGTGTGTGTGTGTGTGTGTGTGTGTGTGTGTGTGTGTGTGTGTGTGTGTGTGTGTGTGTGTGTGTGTGTGTGTGTGTGTGTGTGTGTGTGTGTGTGTGTGTGTGTGTGTGTGTGTGTGTGTGTGTGTGTGTGTGTGTGTGTGTGTGTGTGTGTGTGTGTGTGTGTGTGTGTGTGTGTGCGCAGGAGGCAGAGCGCATGGTGGCCTCCCTGCAGGACTCGTCCCTGGAGGATGAGTGCTTCACCCAGGCCCTGCAGCAGGACAGGAACACAGCTGCTGCTCTGCCCCTCTCCCATGACGCTGCCATGAAGTGGTTCTACAAGGACCCCCAGGCTGAGATCCAGGGTGAGCGCACGCACACACACATATATACATACATACACACAGAAACACACACACAGTTTGGTTAACAATCCAATTAGCTCTCCTTCCACCACAGCAACCTGTCCTGCTTCTGGGATACACACACACACATATAAATATACACACACGCACCCTTCACAGCCTCACTCTCCCTGCCCACCCCCCGCCCCCCCCCAGGTCCGTTCACCACCCTGGAGATGTGTGAGTGGTTCCAGGCCGGCTACTTCACCATGACCCTGCTGGTGAAGCGGGGCTGTGACGAGGGCTTCCAGCCTCTGGGCGACGTCATCAAGATGTGGGGGCGCGTGCCTTTCGCCCCGGGCCCCTCCCCCCCGCCCCTGCTGGTCAGGCCCCCGCCGCCACGCCCTCTGCCTGCCCGCGGCCCCTCGGTGAGTCCAGGGGGTCCCAGGAGCCCCTGCCTGGCTTGTTGTGTTGGAGGGGGGTTGGTGTGAAGTTCTCCCCTCTCTCCCCCCCTCAGTCTAACCTGGACCAGGAGCGGGTGAAGAAGCAGCAGGATCTGGCCGCAGCAGCCGCTCTATACCAGCAGCTGCAGCAGCAGCAGCTCTACCAGCTCATCAACAGGTGGAGGAGGAAACATCCGGAACATCCAGCAACAACAAAAACACCTTTGAAAAGAGCCACAGAGAAATGTTCTACTTCCTCTTCCTCATTTCTTTCTTATGTGTGTGTGTGTGTGTGTGTGTGTGTGTGTGTGTGTCAGGTGCGGAGAGCAGGGTATGATGCCTTCGATGAACAGGTCGATGTCAGTGCCAGATACAGGCTCCATGTGGGACATACATACCTCAGCTTCACAGCAGTCAGGTGAGAGCACACACACACACACATACATACATACACACGCACAAACACATACACACACACCCACACACACACACACACTCACAGTCAGTTTGCTTGCATTCCTTCACCCTCTCCCTCCCTCCCTCTAGGCGGTGAAGCCAGTTTATGGGACTTAACAATGAATTCTTCTCAGGGTCCAACTCTGGAACAGCTTCAGAAGGTGAGCTGGGCCCACAGCGCCCTCTAGGGCCCCGGAGCCTGCACTGCACCTTCAATACTGCACCTTCAATACTGCACCTTCAATACTGCACCTTCCATACTGCACCTTCAATACTGCACCTTCAATACTGCACCTTCCATACTGCACCTTCCATACTGCACCTTCAATACTGCACCTTCAATACTGTACCTCCCACCATTTAACCTTTAACCCCCCCCCCCCAGCTTCAGCAGGAGAGGAGAGAGGCAGAACTCAGGTCAAAGCGCGAGGAGGAGGAGCAGCGCAAACGGCGGGAGGAGAAGAGGAGGCTCCAGGAGGAGCAGAAGAGGAGGGAGGAGGAGGAGCTCTTCAGACGCAAACAGGTGAGAGGAGGAGGAAGGTGTGTGAGTTCATGACCTCTGGCTTTGTTTCATGTCTATGGGGGTCGGTTGATGTCAGGTTGGAGTGCAGATGCATGGCGATGAACATCACCTGTGCTCTCTCTCTCTCTCCCCCCCCCCCCCCTCCCTCCTCAGTGTCGGCAGCAGCAGGAGCTGATCATGAAACTGCTCCAGCAGGCCCCCCAGCAGGCCGGGGGAGGAGCAGGGGGCTCCGGTTCTGGCTCGGGCTGGAGCGGAGGGCCCAGCTCTGGGCTCACCAAGCAGGGGAAGGGCCTCAGTCTGCTGGACCTCCAGCAGCAGGAGGCTGAAAGGCTCCTGAAACAGCAGCAGAGGGTGCAGCAGCAACAGAGAGACCGAGTGAGTAGAGAGAGGCAGGATGGAGGGATGGATCTGAGGGATGGAGGGATGGATCTAAGGGATGGAGGGATGGATCTGAGGGATGGAGGGATGAAGGAGTTTCTTTTATTTCCTCTCACTCTCTGTCTCTGTCTCTCACTCTCCCTCTCTCCTAGCACCCTGGCTTGTCGATGGGGGGCTCATCCTTGGGGGGCCAGTGGGGGGAGGGCAGCCTGTGGAGCGGGGGCATGCTGGAGGGCAAGGCGGGGGGCTCCGGGGGGGGCATGGGGCTTTGGGACGAGGCGGTGAAGAACCAGAGCAGCATGAGGAGCGGAGGCCTGGGGATGAAGAACAGCCGCAGCAGCCCCTCACTCAGGTAACCCTCTCTCCCCTTGTTCCTCTCTACCCCCTCCCCTCTCCTTGCTCCTCTCTAGCAGGTCTCATGTTTCAGTACTAAGCCTCCTCTCCCCCCTCTCCCCCCCTCAGTGAGCAGTACATGCTGCGCAGGAAGCGGACAGAGGAGGAGGACAAGCTGCTGAAGCTGCTGCAGGGCATCAAGCAGCCTCAGGATGGCTTCACCACCTGGTGTGAGCAGATGCTGCACGCCCTCAACAGCTCCGCCAACAACACCTCCTCTGCCCTGGACGGTACCATCTCACACACACACACACACACACACACACACACACACACCCTCAACAACACCTCCTCTGCCCTGGATGGTACCATCACACACACACACACACCTGGACGGTACGGAGACCACGCCCCTCTCCACTCCCCCACCCATGTCCCGTTTGTACGCCGCCCCTTTCACCTGTGCTAACCTGTGTGTGTGTGTGTGTGTGTGTGTCTCTCCCTCCAGTGGCCACCATCGTGGCCTACTTGAAGGAGGTGGAGTCTCCATACGAGGTCCTGGACTTCATCCGCTCCTACCTGGGAGACACCATGGAAGCCAAAGAGTTTGCCAAGCAGTTCCTGGAGCGCCGTGCCAAACAGAAAGCCAACCACCAGAGACAGCAGCAGCAGGTGTGTGTGTGTGTGTCTGTGTGTGTGTGTGTGTGTCTGTGTGTGTGCGCGTGCGTGTGTGTGAGAGACAGAAAGTGCTGACAGCAGCATGTCAGTGTGTATTGGATGGCAGCTGTATCGATTAGTAACAGAGCACCTGTCCTTCCTGTGTCCTTCCAGCTATCTAAAGAAGTGGCAGGGCTGAACATGAACTTCCCCCTGCAGGTCAGCCTCTCTCTATCTCTCTCTCTTTTACACACACACACACACACACACCCACACACTATCCCCCACTCTCTCTCTCTCTCTATCTCTCTCTTTCTCTCTCTCTCTTTCTCTCTCTCTCTCTCACTTTCCCCTTCACACACACACTCAACCTCTGTGTCGTCGTCCCCTCCAGGACTCCATGCGGGGGGTGAACCCAGCGGCCCTGCAGTCCATGTTCCAGGCGGCCCAGATGGGCAAGGGTGTGGGCTACGACCCCCAGGGGGGCAAGATGAAGAAGAAACACCCTGTGATGCTGCACTCTGACCCCAGCATCCTAGGTACGCCCACACCTGGCACTCACTCACTCCTTCCTTCATATTGGATGACCTGACTTCTTCATACTTCCCATAAAATACGATTCTTCTTTCTGTTGACATTGTAGTTTGCATCCATTCATGGAATCGTTATTTAAACGCTGCCCTTTTTTGCATAGCAGAGCTGCCAACTGAGAGCTGCTTTGCTGCACTGCTGCAGAATGCTTTCTATAACTTTCCTCTATCTTATTATTTACCTCCCTCACTGTTCCCCCACTCTCTCTTTCACACCTCTCTCTGCTATCTCTCTCTTTCTCTCTCCCTCTCTCTGCTATCTCTCTCCCTCTCTCTTTCTCTCTTCCTCTCTTTCTCTCTTCCTCTGCTCTCCCTCCCTCTCTCTGCTCTCCCTCTCCCTCTCTCTCTCTCTCTCTCTCCCTCTCCCTCTTTCTTATATCACTCTCCCTCTCTCTCTCTCTCTGCTATCTCTCTCCCTCTCTCTTTCTCTCTTCCTCTCTTTCTCTCTTCCTTTGCTCTCCCTCCCTGTCTGCTCTCCCTCTCCCTCTCCCTCTCTCTCTCTCTCTCTCTCTCTCTCTTTCTCTCCCTCTCCCTCTCCCTCTCTTTCTTATATCGCTCTCCCTCTCTCTCTCTCTCTGCTATCTCTCTCCTGCCTCCCTCTCTTTAGGTTACTCATTCCATAACGCCGGTGAGCGTTTGAGCCTGAGTGAGATGGAGATGGTGGAGGATTACTGAAGCAGCAGCAGCAATAGCTACCTCAGGCCTTTCTGTCTACTAATGAGACAACCTGATGACGAATGTGCACTGTCGGGGGACAGGGGGAGGGGGGGGGTGTGAGGGGGGAGAGAGAAAGCAGCATGGGTGGTGAGGAGATGGGTGGGTGGGGGGAGCCTAGCGAGGCAGGGAGCTAGAGGGGGAATTAGTATCCCTCCTCTTTCCTTTGCCATGGTAACCGCTCCCCCCCCTTCCCTTATCCTCCTCTAATCGGTCACTTGTGGGAGGAGAGTTTAGGGGGGTGAAGGAGGAATCCTCTGGCACTTAAATAGTATAAGCACCTTAAACTCAAACTAATGCACTTTATTGAGATGGGATTTGTATAGGGTTCTTTCTTTCTTTTTTTTATTCCTTTTTTTGGGGTGTTGAACACAGAATCAGTGCCCAAGCAGGTGTGTGTGGATCTCATCTACACAACATACAGTGTGGGTACACGGTGTGTGTGTATTACGTCTACACAACATACAGTGTGGGTACACTGTGTGTGTGGATCAGAACTGGAAGGTTGAGGTGGTTAATTGCTTGGTGGAATTATTTTATTTTTGTTTTGTTTTTTTGTCAGGGGGACCTTTATTTTGAAAAACCTTATCAGAAAACAAATCCTTTCTTGAAAGACAAACACTGTTGATGTTTTTGTTTGGTTTGTTCAGCCTTTTTATAAAGAAACATTTATATAAAAAGTAAAGCTATAAAAAATATATGATAAAAACTTGAAGATTTGCACTAAAAAATAAGAAAATTACAACAAAAAATTTCAACGAATGGGGTTAGATATTGAAATGAATATTTTTGTGAATGTGTGTGTGTGTGTTGAATAAGTGAATGTGTGTTAGAGTTTGTGTTGCCGGGCAGGTGTACATCAGTAACACACCTGTCTGCACAATGTGTTTTTCTTTTCAGTGGTTACCAACATGTATGAAACAGAAGAGGCCATTTTTTTTTCCTCTCTCTTTTTGTTCAAAAGATAATTTTGTAATTTCACCAGTAGAATGTGTCCCTCTTTTGTGACAGAGGAACTTTCTTTTGTATCCATGTTTGACTGTTTGTGTCTAAAAATGAGCGTGAATGAGCCTAGAGAGAGAGTGAGAGGGTGAAAGAGTGAGAGTGAAAGAGTGAGAGAGAGGCAGGCAATCGCACAACACATCCTTTATCTCACCAGCTTTTCATCCCCAGGTAAATGTAAACAGAGAATCAGACATTTTGTAATGAGTAGCGAGGCTCCCAGTCTGGGGACTTTAACCCTTTACTGTTTGTTCATTTGGTTTTCTGGATGGAGGGGCGTTGCCTCCTCACCAACTCCCCATCCCCCCCGCTGGCCTCCATTTGGGGGGGGGGGCATGACCTAAGCTTGTGTGTGTGTGTGTTGGTTGCTGGTCTTGGATATGAGTGATCACTACAGGTACTCATCTCTGTGTGTGCGTGTGTGTGTGTGATGTGTGTTATATGTGTATGAATGCACAATTGTGCCTAAGGACTCTGGAATAATAGGACAGACGGCCATTGAGACATTATCTTGAGGGTGAGTGAGAGAGACCAGATACTATTTCTAGATACTAGTGGAAGCTGGGGATGGTCCATTGGAAGGTTTGTCCAGCTTATGTTTTTTGGTGTGTTATTTTTGTCCTGGGGTGTGATCACATTGCCTTCAGTCACCTCTCAAACTCGTGAATGAAAGATTTTGAGTTTTAGACTCAAACTATTAGCATCTAACTGTGCAAGTATACAGTGTATTACCTATATTCATTGTTGCTGTTGATGACTTTTTTCTTTTTTATATATATATAAATAGTAATGAAAATATATATGAATATATACAATATATACAAAGTTTAAAAGTATTTGAACTAAGATTATGTTGAGCACTTGGGGCTGCTATTTCTGTTCATTTTAATCCTTTATTTTTCCTTAATTTTGTTTTTCATTATTGCCACGTGAAGTGCGTTTGTATTATTTCTTTCTTAAGAAAAGATTGAATGTATTCCAAAAAAAAAACACAAGAGCTGTGCTGATACCAGATTATTATTATTTTTCTTTCTTAAAATGTCAAAGAATTTAAACTAGCGGGAAAAAAACACGAAAAAAAATCCTTTACAAAGAAGAGTTTAGAAATGTCTTTTTTTCTACACCAAGGAGATTAAAGAACCTTGTCTTGGATTGACACAGTTAAACCCACTGCCTCTACAATCCTGTTTCTACAAGGACAACGTGACTAAGAAAACTTGCATACAAAAACAAAAAAAATCTATTAAAAAACTCTTCTATTCCTTACTGGAGGTTAGGCTGTTTACAGACCACATGGATTTTTGTGGGTGCAGTTTGGGTGGGCGTGGGGGGGGCGGTATGGGGCGGGTGGGGTGCTTGCAAGTGCTCTTCTGCACTGTGGACAATGAGTGGCATGTTGTTTTTTTGAAGAGCAATGATGTAATCTACAATGTAACGAACAAAATGGAGAACGAGGAGCGACTAATCAAAGCTTGTCTTCATTTTGTCTCAACTTTTCTTTTTGGTATAAAAGGTGTGGGTTACTTTTTGTTAACCTTTATTTCCTAAATCCATTCTGCTATCTTCCATAGTTAATTTTTTTACTGCCTGTAGCTGATCGAGAGGAAGATCGACTCTTCCTATTGGTGGAATTAAACAAAAACAAAGAAATGGAACGGTGTGGATTTAGCTGGTGCATGGATATATCGCCACATCCTCGCTTTACCAAACATGTTCTGGGTGCAGAGTTTGAATACTTTCTTCCCGGTTTCCTCTTCTTCGTTTTTTTGATAACCTGGAAAACAAAAAATGGACAAATCATTGTGGGGTGGACAAGAGAGGGTGATCCAGGACGAGGATACCTGTCAGGATGGGAACTGCATCGTATACATAACCTCAGACCTACCATTCATCGATATGTGATAGGTGTGACTTTGTATAGGCAGGTCCTATGTTCCTTTTTTGTTTGTTTATCTTTTTGAACTGAGGGGGGGAGGGAGGTGGCCAGATGTGCGGTGGTTGGGTTGGTTCACCGGGGAAAGGAGGGGTGGCAAGCGTGACACCTGCCAGCAAAGGGTCCCTTCTGCACCCCTCCCCTCTCCTGCCCCTCCCTGTCACACTCACTATGCACTTTTGTTCATTCAAGCTGTGATGTTCCATTGCATTGTGGGAACCGGAGCATTTACAGCAAGATGGTTCATTGAGGATGTGGACTGGGGTGGGGGGGTTGAAGAGCTCCAAAATACTATTGACTGAAGACTGAACGACGACATTAGTCTACAGCGTCGTACCCCCCCCCCCCCCTTCCTTGTGTAGTGTAGATGAACATATTTTTGTATTACCTGAGACATCAGGAGGACCTTCCCACACAGTGAAGGAAGAGAGTGGATGATTCTCAAAGATACAAAGGAGATGTTTTATATATATATGTATAATATACACTTAAAAACATGGCAGTTATATGAACTACTAGAGAGACTGGATTGGTTTTATCCTTCTATTTGCCAGTAGTCCTGTCTCAGTAAGGGACATGGATGAGCTGTGAGGCTGGGGGTTCATCAACACCGCTCTGGCCCCGGCCCCGGCCCTGGCTCTGGCTCTGGCCCTGGCCCTGGCTCTGGCCCCGGCTCTGGCCCTGGCTCTGGCCCCCTGGCCCTGGCTCTGGCCCCGGCTCTGGCTCTGGCAAAACAAACACCAAAAGAGGAGTCAGAGGGGGAAGGGAGCTCATGGACGAAGGAGAGAAGCTCCAGACCCTGAAGCACACAGATTCCAGCACTGCGAAGGAGAACCAGGACAGGGGTAAGACACCCTTATCCAGTGTGTTCTAGACGTGGAGGGTGGTGCACAAGTGGGTTGGATTGGTTTTAACTTGCTTTTTGGTTTTAAATTGATTTCCTTCCCTCAGGGTTCCTGCTGTGTTACCTGCAGCCCTTTGCTGTGAAGAACCAGGATCTACGACATTTGACTTTGACATCTGCCGTGCCGACTCTTCCGAGAGGTGTCTGCAGTGCATTCTGGGTGCAAGGGCTTCCCCCCCCCCACTCCCAACGTTCGCAGTGGTCGAGGAAGAAGCAGCCCGTTTGTGAGACTCCACAGCCACAGAGAGATGGACCTTTCATGGAGGCCTTGGAGACCACGTTGGCATGGATGACTCCTGACTGTAGGGGATCCAAGGCTGTATGCCCAGGAATGGTGACTGGTACCTGGGTTGAAGGGGCAGGGTGGAGCCCCTTCCCTGGTGGACAACAGGACTTCTTCACACTCTCTCACACACCCACACACACTCACATTTTTACACATAGCTAAAATGTATAAAATCATTCCAAACACGCACATGAACGACATTACATATACAGGTCCTTTTCCTGAACACAGATTTGTAAAGAGCTTATCATTCTTTCTCACATGCACACACGCACACACACATACACACACTATACATTTAGCAGGCCTCAGTACCATATCCTTAGAGCCTTGTCTGCTTTGTAAATAATGTAAAAGTAGTTGTTTTTGTCCTGTGGGGATTAGAGTCTTATTTCTTTCAGTTTGACATGCCTTAACTGTACAGACTGTCCGCTTTGGTTGGCCAATTCAAAAATCTGTGGAGTTTTTGATTGGAGGGGAGTGAAGGACATATTACCAAACAGCATCTCTCATTGGCTAACAAGACCTGATGTGTGTTGTGTGACGTACTAGCATACAATTTGCATCTTGTAAATGTGTTTCACTGCCGTTCAAATGTTAACTCAAACATAGAACAGTAGGCAATCTTTGATGATGATGATGATGATGATGATGATGATGATGATAGTTTGCCTTTTTGTTTTTTCTTTTTTGAGACGAACGAGACGTTCCGATTCCCAGTTTGGAATGCCTCTACATGTAGCTGCATGTGCAGGATGGGAGGAGGCTTCTGATTGGAGCTGAGCTGACCAATAGGGGCTGAATGGAACCTGGCAGAAGGGGTCAAAACGTTCTAGACTTAAGAGTCATGTTAGTGTTTGTCTAGATCAGGGGTGTCCACTCCTGGTCCTCGAGGGCCACTGTCCTGAAGGTTTTAGATGTTTCCCTGCTCCAGCAGCACACATCTAAAACCTTCAAGACAGCGTCCCTCGAGGACAAGGATTGGAGACCCATGGTCTAGATTCTACTAAACCAGGGGTGGGCAATCCTGGTCCTCGAGGGCCACTGTCTTGAAGGTTGCCCTCGAGGGCCAGGATTGCCCACCCCTGCACTAAACTGTTTGGGGAAAATGGCTGAGGTTATTGAGCACTGCTCTAAAGGACTGAGTTACTCTGTTTTTATATCTGGATCTGATAGGAGTTTACGGTTTTGTTCGAGAATAATTTTATGAAGTATTTATTCATGGGGCTCACATATGACATTAAATAGGTCAAGATAACGTGTTACTTTTATTCCATAAATGCAGTTGACGATGGTTGTCCTAGTGGGTATTTGTCACAAGTGGCAATTCAGTGTTTCTCCGCTGACACACCAGGGATAGTGTTGTGTTTCCAGCATTTTTCTCAGAGCAGATAAGAGGGTTTGGTCTGAAACGGTCGTGCGTGAAGTCACTTGTGACTTGGAAGAGATTTAGACCGTCATTGTCTAGATAAGTCTTGTGTGACTCACACTGGTACCATAGTTTGAAGTGAGCTTAATTTTTTCTCTTTTTTTGTTGTTGAATTCTTTCTTTTTAAATGCAGTAATTTCTCTTTTTTAAGTGCCACACTCTGAACTGTCATATGTGCGTTTCGTTTTTTTTAAATGGCGTCTTTGTTGTTGGAGTAGTTGTTGGTTAGCTGTCAGAATGTCACTTTTGTGTGTCTGCACTTGGCAGGTACTTTCACACTGTCAGAATGATCCGCTGCCTTCTCATTGGCTCCCGTCAGAGATGTTGTTGCCATGGCAGCGGGGCCCCTAAGGACACCCAACAAAAGCTTTTGATTGATATATGAATTTATGAAATGAATATATATTTGACAAGTAGATTTGGTTCCAACTGAAAGGTGCTCTCTTCAGAACCCCCAATCAGTCAGCTCAGCTCCATTCTGCATTGAACTGTTTGAATGTTGGTGATAATAACATACATGTAACACAACAAATGCATTTGGGAGAAAAGAACAACCTAAAGAAAAGTGTAAATAGTTTGGTTTTTGTTTGAAGATTAAAAAAAAACAATAAAAGAAGCATTTAAACCGTACATATGAATGTGTTATTGAGTCCAAAAAGCGGACAGAATTTGTCAAAAGCACTCACCTCAGTATCAAAGTGCAGTGTTTTAAGCATTTTTTAATTGTATTTTTTTTACATTTTCATTTGCGCCTAAGACTTGCAAAGTGTATATATATGTATCATAAATATGTTATAATAAATATGAAAAATATTATTAAATAATATTTATATATATGTATTATATTATTATTTCCTGCAGAAAGACATGCAGTCTAGCCAGTTGCAGTGTGGCTGTAGTCTCGCGATATCTCCATAACAACACTAGAGACATGGCGGCTCCCTGTGACTTCAGCAGCATGAGCTCCTAACTACCAGCTGCAACTCTTTACCTCCTAAACCAAAGAACCTGCTTATTAAATAACCTCCTTATTAAATCACCTAGTTCAATAACTTAGATCTTATAAACCATCGAGGACCTGAAGCTACCGAGGACCTGAAGCTGGCAGTACAGTGTGCGACGCAAAGCAGAAAGGTAGCTGGCTGGCAGGAGAACTGTGATAAAGGATAACGGAGCTAAGGGTATAAAATATCAAACTAGCGAGACCAGTTTTGTTACATGAACATTACATACATGTACGCAGGGTAATTTAACGTTATTTTACTTGTTGCTTAGTCCACGTCATTGGGTACTGAGTGCCATAGCACGGCGCTAGCTTGCCTAGTCGTTAACTTTGTTTTCGTATATTCGTTTTCTGCCTAAAGGAGGGATGATGTGTCGCCTCCACGGTCTAATTTAAGTTCATCTCTCATTGCATCTCCCCCCATTCCTTCCTCCCTCCCCCTCCCTCCCTCCCTCCATCCTGGTTTTAGTGTCCGGTGAGTGCTGTGATGTACGCGCCCTCCTCCAGACTCAAACAGCAACACTGCCGGAGGAAACATTACCCCAGTAGCACCTACCTCACCCACGTCTGACGGCTGCAGCGACCAACCCTGAAGGAAGACCACCCGAAGAATAACCAAGAGGGGGGGAGGGTTTGGAATAGAGAAGCTTCCTGGACGATATGTCTGGTCCGGTGGAGAGTGGTGAAAGTGGGGGGGTGGGCTGTGCAGGGCAGGATGCAGAGGCTGATGGCGAGCCCCCTCTATCGCTGCATCGTCCTGCCCAGGAGGAGAGCTGGATAATGGGAGAGCCGGTGGAGGAAGAGGCCCCCCGTGCTGCCAAACAGCCCAGGCTGGGTGGAGAGGGCCTGGGGGTGGAGCTCAGTCTGAACCTCCCTGAATCATATGATCCACCAGCCCTGGAAACAGGAGGAAGGCTTGATACTCTTGAGGGCTTGGCTCAGTCACTGCAAGATGATGGTAAAGTCATTAAGATTAGATTAGATTAGATTAGATTCAACTTTATTGTCATTACACAGGTACAAGTCCAGGGCAACGAAATACAGTTAGCATCCAACCAGAAGTGCAAAACAGTTATTAACAACAGAATATAATAATATGGATATACTCAGAATATACATATTATGAACAGTATAGACAGAATATACAGGGTATGTACAGGTTCAATCCGGGTATGTACAGATACAAATTAGACAAGCAGAAAGCAAGCAGAAATTAACCGCTTTGGACCATTTTAACCATGTCAGTTACAGTGTCTGTAACTCGGTAGACTAGCGTGGCTAATCTTGGCATAGTTTAGCTGTAATCAAAGTTTTATCAATGGCATGAAAGCTTAGGCATGTTGGTTAACATACTACTTTGACACTCATAGTACCAGACCTGCAAGGAGAGCTGGGAGTTGGAGTTGGAGTCATCGGAGGGGAAGTTGAGGAGGGAGCTGTTCAAGGAGAGGTCAAGCAGAATGGAGATGGAACACATGAAGACAGAGAGGAAGAGGAGAAGGAGGAGGTGGAGGAGAGTATTGGTTCAGCTGACAGCCCTGCTGATGGACAGCGGTGAGTACACCTAAGTCAAGTGTGAATAGACATTTATTTAACCTGTTCATTCTTTCTTATTCAGTATTTGTAGGATCGCTTTGTTCAAACATTCTTTCACAATCCCCACGGCCTGCTGTTGTCATCCCCTGTCCCTTTCTGCAGCCTGGGACTAGATTTCAGCCAGAACCCCCAGATGTTGACTGGTTCCTGGGCTGAGTATTCCAACCTCCCAGAGAACTACCTCAGAGGCTGCAAATGGTAATTTTGCGTAGTCTAGACTAGACACCTAGTGGACGGTTTGATTTATTTCACTCTGCTGGTCTCACTAACCCTGTCTCTCTGCTCCTCTCTCTCTCTCTGCTTGTCTCTCTGCTCTTGTCTCTCTGCTCCTCTCTCTCTGCTCCTGTCTCTCTGCTCCTGTCTCTCTGCTCCTCTCTCTGCTCCTCTCTCTCTGCTCCTGTCTCTCTGCTCCTGTCTCTCTGCTCCTGTCTCTCTGACCCTGTCTCTCTGCTCCTGTCTCTCTGCTTGTCTCTCTGCTCCTGTCTCTCTGCTCCTCTCTCTCTCTCTGCTTGTCTCTCTGCTCTTGTCTCTCTGCTCCTCTCTCTCTGCTCCTGTCTCTCTGCTCCTGTCTCTCTGCTCCTGTCTCTCTGCTCCTGTCTCTCTGCTCCTGTCTCTCTGCTTGTCTTGTCTCTCTGCTCCTGTCTCTCTGCTCCTGTCTCTCTGCTCCTGTCTCTCTGCTTGTCTCTCTGCTCCTGTCTCTCTGCTCCTGTCTCTCTGCTCCTGTCTCTCTGCTCCTGTCTCTCTGCTCCTGTCTCTCTGCAGGGCTCCAGACGGCTCCTGCATCCTCACCAACAGTGCAGACAACGTGCTGCGTGTGTACAACCTGCCCCCAGAGCTCTACAGCTACAACTGGGACCTGCTGACTGAGATGGTGAGGCCCCCTGCTGCCCCCCTCCTCCCCCCAACCTGCCCCCCCCCCCCCCCCCCCCCCCCCCCCGGTGTTTCCTGGGTTCCAATCAAGCGGAGCTCGTTTTTGAAACATTTAAGCATGTTGAATTTTGAAAGACTGCTACTTGTCTTTTGAAAGCCTTGTTGGATTCTGCATCTCCCTCCCTCCCTGCCTCATTCCCTCCCTCCCTCCCTCTCCCAGAGCCCAGTGCTGAGGATGGCAGAAGGAGACACCATCTATGACTACTGCTGGTACCCCAAGATGAGCTCCATGGACCCAGACTCCTGTTTGTGAGTACACACCCACACCTCACCACCTGTGTTAGTGCCAGGGGTGTGTGCTCCAGCCAGTCTGCAGGCTCTGAGAGCCAGCGTGACCCCCCGCTGACCTGTACCCCTTCAAGGGTACACTTGATACACAGTGAGGGTGCTGCTCTCCCCCACACCACACACACTGTTCATACGGGCCAGATGGAGGATGACTCAGTCCTTCAACACTCACAGGAGCTTGTTGTGGAGCACAAGGTGTGTGTGTGTGTGAGGCTTGTCTCCTTACGCTGGGCCCAGTTTTGGTTCTGCTTCTCCTTGAAACCCTCCTGTAGCAGTTTGTGTGTGTGTGTGTGTGTGTGTGTGTGTGTGTGTGTGTGTGTGTGTGTGTGTGTGTGTGTGTGTGTGTGTGTGTGTGTGTGTGTGTGTGTGTGTGTGTGTGTGTGTGTGTGTGTGTGTGTGTGTGTGTGTGTGTGTGTGTGTGTGTGTGTGTGTGTGTGTGTGTGTGTGTGTGCGCGCGCCCACTGGAGGAGTGCAGAGT
This sequence comes from Neosalanx taihuensis, assembly GCA_030340665.1. Taxonomy (NCBI): domain Eukaryota; kingdom Metazoa; phylum Chordata; class Actinopteri; order Osmeriformes; family Salangidae; genus Neosalanx; species Neosalanx taihuensis. Next base: position 6,564,879 of record CM059313.1, read on the forward strand.
GAGTCACCAGCACAACAACACTCCACACTCTTAAGTGCTTCATGATTTCCAGACGTTGGTGGTTCTTCTCACACTCCCACTGAGTGCATGCGTCCAAAAAGCCTCACAATTATGACATCATCCTCGTTCTGAGCAGCCCTGAGATCAATACCACCCGATCGCTGCCCGCGTCGCCAACGGCAGTGAGGCCACCTAACGAGGCCTCGTTACCGGCAGCCCGCGTCCTTTAACACCTCCCCTTCCTCCATTTCTCCCCCCACCCCCAACGGTTAGTCTCTGATCAGGGCCCAGCGTGGGCGTGGGCCCACCCCCTCAGCAGGACACCCTTTCCTGGGGAGAGGAGCAGGGCAGAGAGTGGGTCTAGACCTGGAGGATGAGAGGGTTAGCAACACTTGGCGATTATTATCCACAGAGAGCAGCGAGTGTCTGGAGACCACAGAAAGTTCCAGTTCCAAGCTGACGACAGGCTCCTGCCACAGGCGCTCTGCTCACCCTCGAGTAAGGGGTGGGCCGGGGGTTTGAGCCAGCTCTGTGTCGGGGGCAGGGGGGTGACAGAGAGCTGCTACTGTGCAGGGGAGTCAGGGCAGATGTTAGGCATTCTGTTTCTGAGCATGTGGCCAGTTGACTGGTTCTGTGGACCAGGGGTCCTCCAGTTTCATGATTAGAAGTATTATTTCCCTGCTTGGTTTCCTTCGGCAAGCCTGGAGCAGGTTGTCGTGGAGACAGGGTGACATCATCACGGCAGCGGTTTTTATGTTTTTCAGTCGCGCATGACTGAAGTTAATGTGGGGTAGCAGGGGACCCCCTCCCCCCCAAAACCCCCCTTTCCCTCCATCTCTCCGTCTGCCAGAAGCCCTGTGTAGTGGCCCCCATCTCCCTCCTGGGGAGTGTGAAGAATGAGCACCAGTGGGGCCTCTTTGTGCTTCCTGGTGGCTGGGCAGCCTTCCAACTCTACCTCCAGGCTCTGCTCCAGGCCCAGGCTAGACTCAGCCAGCGGCGGGCTGGGATTGGGGTGTTTCCACCCTGGCAATAAACAAAGAGCCCCAGCTTGGTAACGGAACACGTATCAATCAGGCTTTACACACACACCCACACACACACAGGATAAGGAGGTCTGTTTCCAGTCATCTAATTGAGCTGCAGTGACTCCTCAGTGTTTTGTTCACAGCCAGGGCTATTAGACTGTTGAAAAGGCACGCTTGTTAACACGTTCATGGCGAGGGACAGGCTTTGTCGTCAGAATGCAACACATCCATTTATCCAGCCGATCCCCCTTCACAACTCCCCCACACACCCTTACTCCCAATCTCCTCTTCTTCTCCATCTCTCTCGTCATCGTCCCTCTCCTTGGGAGTCAGATGGCTCAACGGGTTAAGGCGTTGGCCTCATGATCGGAAGGTTGTGAGATCGATCCCCGGCTGTGGCTATGTGACGTTGTGTCCTTGGGCAAGGCACTTCACCCTACTTGTCTCAGGGTGAATGTCTCTGTACTTACTGTAAGTCGCTTTGGATAAAAGCGTCTGCTAAATTAATAAATGTAAATGTCCTCCCCCCCCTCCCCCCTCTCTTCCCCAGCATCGCGAGCAGTAGCCGCGACAACCCGGTCCACGTCTGGGATGCGTTCTACGGGGATGTGCGGGCCAGCTTCCGCCCCTACAACCACCTGGACGAGCTGACGGCCGCCCACTCGCTCTGCTTCTCCCCGGACGGCGCCCAGCTGTACTGCGGCTTCGACAAGATGGTCCGCGTGTTCCACACCGAGAGGCCCGGACGGACCTGCGAGGAGAGACCCACCTCAGGTGTGTGTGTGTGTGTGTGTGTGTGTGTGTGTGTGTTTGAGAGCATGCCTGCGCGTGTCTGCAAACCAGCCTGTGTGTGTGTGTGTGTGTTTGAGAGCTTGCGTTTTGTGAAGGTGTGTTTGAGTGGGGGGCTTTAGTTTGACCTTGCCCCCCCCCCCCCCCCCCCCTCTCTCTCTCTCAGTGAAGAAACAGGGCCAGACTGGCATCATCTCCTGCATGGCGTTCAGCCCGTGCCAGTCTGTGTACGCCTGTGGTTCCTACTCCCGCACCGCCGGCCTGTACTCCTGCCAGGACGGCTCCCTCCTCGCCCTCATGCCCACGCGGCACAGCGGCGGCCTCACCCACCTGCTGTTCTCCCCGGACGGACACCGCCTCTACACAGGGGGGCGCAAGGTGGGCGTGGGGAAGATTAGATTAGATGAACCTTTATTTGTCCTCCAGGGGTGGAAATTGCAGTTCACAACAGCAGCAGGGTAAAGTACAGCACACAGAGTTGCAGGGTAATATAACAATAATAACAATAACAATAGGCGGGCACGATAAAGTCCAGTATAAAAATAAGTAAGTTAAGTAGACAACCCGGTGCCATGTCACAGAACAGGGTGGGTAGGATATACACACTGAAGTGCTTGTGGTGAATCTGTGTGTGTGTGTGTCTGTGTGTCTGTGTGTGTGTGTTTGTGTGTGTCAGGATCCAGAGATCCTGTGCTGGGACTTGAGGGACCCTGGCAAGGTTCTGTTCTCTCTGAAGAGGAACGTGAACACCAACCAGCGCATCTACTTTGACCTGGACCCGTAAGATCTCCCACTTCCTGTCCTCATCTACCTCTCCATCCTAGCCAACACTGCACATAGTTGACGTGTGTGTGTGTGTGTTCAGGTCTGGCAGGTACCTGCTGAGTGGAGACACAGAGGGGGTGGTATCTGTGTGGGACACCCTCACAGCGCCCCCCGATGGCAGCGAGGAGCTACTGCAACCCCTGCTGCAGTTCCAGGCTCACAAAGACTGTACCAACGGCATCAGGTCCGCCCTCTCTCTCTCCTCCTGCTGGGACTGGCTGGCTCAGTCAAGCACCTCCACCTGCACTGAGACAACAGCTGTGGATCAGGCATAGTCACCTTTATCTGTAACTGATTGATGATACCCTTCCATGTCTCTCTCTGTCTCTCTCTCTGTCTCTCTCTCTCTCTGTCTCTCTCTCTGTGTCTCTCTCTCTCTCTGTTTCTCTCTCTGTCTCTCTCTCTCTGTCTCTCTCTCTGTGTCTCTCTGTTTCTCTCTCTGTGTCTCTCTCTGTCTCTCTCTGTGTCTCTCTCTCCCTCTCTCTCTCTCTCTGTCTCTCTCTCTCTCTGTGTCTCTCTCTCTCTGTCTCCCTCTCTCTCTCTCTCTCTCTCTCTCTCCCTCTCCAGTATCCACCCCTTCATGCCTCTGCTAGTGTCGTCCAGCGGTCAGCGGCAGTTCCTCTGGCCGGGTGACGGCGAGGGCGACTCGGCCTCCGACTCCGAGGGCGACGCCATGGTGACGTCACCGCAGGAGCGCCAGGATAACGCCCTGACCCTGTGGTGGGCCGGCCCACTGTGCCCTGCTGGGGAGGGGGGGCAGGAGCAGCCTGCGATTGTGGTGGAGGACTAACCCCCCCCTTCTCTCTCTCTCTCTCTATCTCTCTCTCTCTCCCTTTTGGACTAAACTAAACTCAAACTGCCATTTTAGTTCTCACAACAATATTGAGAAAGATGTCACAAGTTATTCCCAGAGTGTTCGTTGTATCCAGTCGCTGATGGGTTGTCTTGTCTCAATACCAGGCGCAAGCCTTGCTAAAACGCTGAGGCTCAGCATTATCTAGCGATATCACCCCCCACACCCACTCAGGGCTACAGCCAGTTCTCTAGACACAGAGCAGCGTGTGGATGTAGGAATATCTTCCAGTCAGACTTATCCTAGGGGAGTGTTTACCAGTCTACAGGAGGCTCAGGCATCCATCAAATGCTTTGATCAAACCCTTGGATTCAGGGGGTTTGATCACACCCTGGATCACACCTTGGAGCTAAATCCAGGGCACCCCAAGTACAGTGTGTATTTTTAGATGCTGTTTGCTGCAGTTTAAGGTTGTAGTGCGGCCAGGGGGAAGCGAATCTTCGCCTCTAGTTAAGTGCCATTCATAAGTGAACTTTGATTTGTTACCAGACGTTAGGTATTCGTCCGGTAGTCTTTTTTTAAGTGTCGTGCGTGCCAAGGTGTTGCTATACACGCGCCAGTAAATGTATATTTTTGTAAAGCCATGATGTGTCTGAATGTACTTACAAAACGGTAGCAGCGAGCTTTAATGCTGTGACCATCACCACCAACACTGCAGACGTTGTTTTGTTTTTTTAAATGAAATGTGTGAGTTAGTGGTTCTACGGTAGCTGTTGTGTGACCGTGTGTGCTTGTGTAAGTGCTTCTTGTACGGAAAGAGTGCGTGTAATCGAAGCACAATTCGTTTTTTTTTTTTTTTTTTTGTAGATCAAGTCCATTACATACCATGGTCTAATGCTTTTTCTGCTGCACATTAAAACTATTAAACTGAAACATAAGTGGAAAGAGTGTGTGCAGCTTTTGAACCGCAGGAGCCTAATCATCGGAGCAATTTAAACCGAAAAATAAAAATCTCTTCACTTCGAAGAGTATGATGTTGTTAATATAATTTCTACCTTACAGAATATGCCTTTTTCTAGTTTTAAAGAAAGTAGGACTGTCTTTCTGTTAAGGAGCTTCCCTGTGGAGCCTTTTGGTTGCTGAAATCTTTTTGTTCCCGAGTAATAAGTCGTACGGTAGCTTTTCCTCAGCCAGACACGCCTCCTTATTACATTGTCTGAACTCACAGGAGAATGAGAGCATTTAGTGAGACTCCAGAGCCCTGCTGGTGTGTTCCTGAGTTGCTTAGCGACCCCTCCGAGGAACAAGAGAGGGGAGGGACGCGGAGTGTGAGATGGAGAGAGAGAAATGGAGAGGAAACAAACCCGAGGGTAAAGTGCTGAAGTGGGAGGTTTTGGGGGGGTGGGACGGAACCAGAGAGAACGATTGAGTGAGAGACCTATTCTGCCTGAGGAGGGGAACAGAGAGAGGGGGGGGGGGGGTGTCAGTGCTGAACTTTAATGTGTGACACGTGGCCCAGCAGCGTTTAAACAGATTGTCCGGGGACAGAAGCAGATAAAGATCTGGAGCTGTATAGGCTGTCCAGTGGGTTTTGGCGTCAACAGCTACTGTGCTGGACGCAGCTAGGACTCTATAACACCTGCTGCTGCAGAACTAGATGGCATGGGAAGGGAGGAGGGGTGGGGGGGTGTGGGGACAGGGCATATCCAGCACTGGGGAGGCTCCAGAGGGGGCTTCAGGTGTCCTGGTGCAGAGTCCCCTTCACAGTAGCCACGTCCAGGATGCAGAAGCTGGAGAGGATGCAGGGTCACAACCCCCCTGTCCACGAAGACAACACTGCACACACATCCTGGGTGAGACCTCCCAACACTCTCTCTCTCTCTCTCTCTCTCTCTCTGTCTCTCTCTCTCTCTCTCTCTCTCTCTCTCTCTCTCTCTCTCTCTCTTTTCCACTCCCTCTTTTTCAACTAGTACCTCCTGTGTACTAGTGTAAACACGATGAAATTGAAGAGGGGGAAATTGCTCTCATCTCTATTTTTTGGGCGCCTCTTCATGCAATGTTTATCTGGTTTGAGTGCAGTTGTGGCACATTGTTCAATGTTTCAAGGATTTTGAGAAGCTCTCCATGTTCTGTATTTTACAAACACACGCACACACACACAGTATAAACACAGACACACACAGTATGCACGCACACTTGCACACACACACACACACACACACACTTTGTGGTGCTAAGTAGAGGCTCTCCATTCATAGACTAACTAGTAACCAATAATGGCATTTTCACGTGAGCCAAGAACACATTTAAAAGCAATTATTCAAATGTGTCAGTGCTGTGCAAAAAGGGCAGACGCTGTAGTGTCTGTCAGCTTGATCTTCTGAGTGACTGCAGACTGTTGACACACACACACACACTCTTGCAACACACACACACACACACACTCTCCCTGCAGGCCGAAAGGACGGAGAGGTAAACCTTTCTGATAAACCCTCATCCTGCATTTGTATGAAAGGAACAAGCTTTTAGAGCTTAGTAGAAATGGGACCAATTTAGTTTTCCTTCTGAAAGGTTGTCATCAATGTCACAGTCAAGTTCTTTCCTCCAAACCTCCGGAGAGTGCAGTGCACAGCAGGCCAACGCTAGTGCTTCTGGGGGATGTAGTCCTGGTGCAGGCTTTATTCCTTCAACATGGTTCATGAGTTGGTTTGTGGTAGTCGAAACATGTCTGATAGATCTGGGGATGAAGTTTCATGTTCAGTCTTCCACAACCTCCAGACAGGCCCTGAGGCTGCCTGCTCCTGCGACCCACACCGAGCAGAGGGACCTGGGGGACACTGGAGGAGGACGTCTGGGTGGAAGTGTTTCTGCGGAGGGTGGAGGAGGAGAGAAACAAGGCTCTAAGGCTTCAGGAAGAGGTACAGGATCAACCCCCCACACACACACACACACATGCACACACACACTGCAAAGGCATAACATAGAGACAATATAAATATTCAAATAACAGCAAATGGAATTTGCCAAGTACACTTAGCCTGTCCTTCACCTTCTCACAAACCCCAGGCTAACTTCCTGTAAATCTGCTCCCATTTCTTTAAAAGCTTCAGTGTTGATTGACAGGAACAGTTTCGCTTGCTTACTTTAGAAGTGTGGGGAGCTGGTACCTCAAGCCCTCCTAGTGTGACACACACACACAGCCTTCTCTCTCTCTCTCTCTCACACACACACACACACACACACACACACACACACACACACACACACACACACACACACTCTTTCTCCCTCTCTGACACACACAGATGGAATGGTTTCACTCAGATCATCAGCAGTCTGATCTCATCTTATTACTTGCCTCCAGATGTGCGGAGCCTCTCCGTGCTTCACCACACACACACACACACACACACACACACACACACACACACACACACACACACACACACACACTGGACCCACACTGTAGACGCAGCCTATCACCAAGCCCCAAGCCTTCCGCAGCAAAACTGTCACCAGCCACCAGCAATCATTCACAGCGACAGCATCCAATTGCTAGCATACGCTCTATCAGTTCTCATACATATAGAACATGTTCTGCCCCTCTCTGCCATGCGTCCTCGTAATATTCCCATTGGTGAAGCTAGCTAGCCGTGATGAACATGGCCTATTGAAGTGCTAGCATAGCGCCTCGGAGATTGGATGCAGGGGTAGCAGTTTAGCGCCTCTGAGGGTGTAATTGCCTCTATAATTGTACACAGGGGACAGGTACCAGGAGTCAAGCAGTTCACACACTTACAATAGCCAGGGGCTCCAGCAGTCCAGTCACAGTCAGGAGGCAGCTTTGACCACCTGCAGTCTGTCCTTTATCTCTCTCTTTCTCTCCCTCTCTCTCCATCTTTTGGGTTCCTCTCTCCACCTCTCCACACTTTCACCTTCCTGCTGCCTCTCCCTCCCTCCCTCCCTCCCTCCCTCCCTCCGTCTCCTCCTCTCCCCTCCCTCCCCCCCTTCCTCCCTCACCCTACACAGCACCTGCAGGTGCGCTTCAAAGCGGCACTGCAGGCCACAGAGAGAGGCTGGAGGCCGAGCAGAGACAGGGGCAGCGGGTGGAGCAGCAGGCCCGCTTTGAAGAGCGCTGGGCCGGGTTGCGGACCAAGCTGGAAAGGGAGATGAGACTGTCCCTGGAAAAGACCTCCGCTGAGGGGGAGCAAGAGAGACAGAGAGAAAGCGAGGCGATGGATGCTAGAGAGAAGGTAGCTGTGTCTTGTGCGTGTGAGAGAAACAGAGAGGATGTTGTCGTGTTACAGCTGCAGGGTCAGCTAGATGTTTTATACCACACATTGCTGACAGGTTCTACTGCTCTCTCTCTCTCTCTCTCTCTCTCTCTCTCCATCTTTACCGCTTTCTTTCATTTTCCTTCCCACCCCAATTCCCCTCTCTCTCTCTCTCCCCCCCTCTCTCTCTCTCCCTCTCTCTCAGGAGGATGTGTGGAGGAGCAATACAGAGACTGAGGGGTGCGTGCGGCAGCAGTGTGAGAGAGAAGCACACAGACCAAATGAGCCTGCAGGACAAGCATGCTATCACACACACACACACACACACACACACACACACATACACACTGAATCATGTCTCATATTTCTCCATCACAATACTTCCATAATATAATCCTGTCCTTTGTGCATGCAAAACTGTGTGTGCGCGTGTATGTCTTTGTGTGTGTGTGTGTGTGTGTGTGTGTGTGTGTGTGTGTGTGTGTGTGTGTGTGTGTGTGTGTGTGTGTGTGTGTGTGTGTGTGTGTGTGTGTGTGTGTGTGTGAGTGTGTGTGTGTGTATGTCTTTGTGTGTGTGTGTGACAGGATAGGGCAGCTGGAGGAGAGTCTGGCCACAGTCACAGGGGAAAGGATGCGGTATGAGTGTGAGTTTAAGGTCAGCACACTTAATGAGGTCATCATGAATAAATGAGGAGGACTAAACCAAGCCATCCCACACACACACACAAGACAAATGTGAACTGCAGACACCCTCATTCTGTCTCACACACACACGCACACACCAGGTCCTCTTCATCAACCTACTCACTCTCCAACTGTTTACTTTTCACATCTCATTTACCTCTCTCATTCTTTTGTTTACTATCTCTTTCTCTTCTCATACCTCTCCCTCACCCCCCCTCCCCCTCCTTCCCTCAGAAGGTGCAGTGCGTATAGACAGTGTGTAGGCCTGACTGACTCCTCCCTCCACTCACTACCTGCTGAGACTGCGGCAGCGGAGCCTGGATACACTGACACCGGGGTGCAGACTGATGACATCACCACCACTGGCCACGCCCTACCATAAGGCTGAAACCTGGTGTCTCAGGTGGTTCAGATCTGTCTGGATCTGAGCATGTCTGTTGTTGAGGTCATGTTAGACCGTCTGTTTACTTGTAAAGGACATATGCTGTGCTTCCTGTTTTCATGAGAGGTACGTCTAGTGTAAGTGAACATACTTACTACAATAAAAGTGAACCTTGTGTTTTACTGCTATGATGGATAACTGCCATTTCAGGGGGTTTTAGGGTTATCATGTTCTGTTTGACCACAGGGTGGCAGTACAGGCAAACATTTGATCCGTAGTTCTTAGGTCACGTTTGGTCCCGTCCGCGAGAATCGGCCCACTTTCCTGGGATGTGTGTGTGTGTGTGCGTGCGTGCGTGCGTGCGTGTGTCTTTGCGTGTACATGCACAAATACGTGTGTGTTCTTGGCAACTGGGCTCTTTGTATAAACATCATTGCGTGTGGTCATCAACAGGCAAGGCACCTAGATTCTTCTGGACTGCATCAAATGGAGCAGCACTTTGAACTGCCACTACTGGAAGCCCCACTTTAAACTAGACATCTCTTTACAATCTGAAGTTACAACAGTGGAAACCCGAGCAAACAAGACAACACTAATTCTGCGTCCAAAACGGGAGTCTCACAAACAGACAGAAACACGTTTATTTGAATCCACATAATGGTTCAAATTAAGACTATTTCCACGGTGAAAACATGGGGGGCGCTCGAGCTGTTCCACGTGTGAGCCCACTGGAGTGATGAAGAGTGTGAAGAGAGGTGAAGATCTGGCCGCAGACTGGAGAAAGAGAGACCAAAGACATCGATAGGAATCCGGGAGACCAAGTTTCTCCCTGCACGTCTAATCCCGAAACTGGAGGGAGGGAGGGTGGAACAACTTGCACCGCCCTGAAAAACCTGAAAGAGAATTTCTCTCCGCTCTGAACATGAGGATTTTTTCCTGCGCTTTACCCCCCTCCCCTTTTCCCTCCCCCTCTCCCTCCCCCTTTCTCAGACAAGCAGTGGGTCTGTCAGTGCGCTGCGAGCATTAGGCAAGTCAAAGCAGAGGGATCCTGAACTAGTGAGACTGGAGAGAGATCAGGAATACCAGGAGAGCCAAGCAAACCAAGATCCTGGCTGATCTGCCACATGGGGCAGGTTTATCAGTCCAAGGACACATGTGAAGACTATATTTATTATTTTACATTCCGTTTGAATTCGATTTTTTCTTCTTCTTGGTTTCGTGAGATCGTAGTTGAACCTGCTATTCTTGAGATGCTTTAAGTCTTCTTCAAATCTCAATTCTTGTTTTTTGTTGTTGCTCAGTTTCACTTTGAATTTCTGGACTTTTGCATCAAACTCACCTGTTTTGGATTCAGTTTGATCGATCTGGTTCAACCACGCCAGAAAGGACTGCGGATTTCCAATAAGGAGAAACGAATAAGGACATATTTGGGAGTAAGGGGGGGATCACCATCATACCCTGGTGAAGATGGGGTCTTAACAGGAGCTCATCATCCATTTTAAACACCAAACCACAGCGATCACTCGGTCTTTCACCATTTTGATGAACTATTTCGATTAAAAGACAAGGTGATGGGAGTGACAGAGAACAAGGGATCACTGTTTGGGAAGAGACGCATTAGAAACACGCACCAGGAATAGATCTGACTGTTCAATCCGGTGAATCAACGATTTCAACAGCAATCGTCACCTTCCAGGAGCAGAAAGAAAAACAAGAGATTTAACGACAATTGAATCAGAAAGTCATGGGATTGTCTTAGTATTTCTCTGGGATCGGATCCATCCATCACTGGACACAGCAACTTTCCCCTGCTTCAGCCTCCTTCAGTCCTTTATTCTCAGCTGATATCCATGTGGTTGGACGAGGCAGGCTGTATTTCCTAACACTTGGCTCACTTATAGCCAAGAACCAGGCTGTATTCTGTGTTTGGAAAGTCCCCCCCCCCCCTACCCCCTTTATAGAGGCACAGAAACACATCCCATTTATTTGAATGGGGGTGAATATTAGGGGTTTTGGAGAAATGGCGTGTAGAAGAGGTAGAAATGTACTGGGGGTTTTGCTGTTCTTCTTAGTGGATTTACTGGGAAGCTCGGCCACCAACATGGAGCCCATCTACTGGAACTCTTTAAACCAAAGGTAAGATGATCTAAACCCAGTAATTCATGTTTGACATGCAGCTTGGAAGAGATGACGGGCGCAGGTTATGTTTTCATGGGTGATAGATAAAAAAGGGGGAGATTCGGGGACCTTGTGAGGCTGGGTGGTGGAGTTGGGGACCTTGTGAGGCTGGGTTGTGAGGTTGGGTTGTGAGGTTGGGTTGTGAGGTTGGGTTGTGAGGCTAGGTTGTGAGGCTGGGTTGTGGACTTGCTTCCATCTCATGGTTGACTTCACCGAACCTCAAGAAGTTGAGAGAATTTGTTGTTGTTCAGACAATTTTTGACGCATGCCAGATTTAAAATAAAAAATAAACAATATTGTATTTAAGCACTAACAGGAAATCGATAGGCTAGAGAAGAAAAATGTGCCAGAGTGACTATCAAATGTTTTAATTTAGTTATTTGTTTTGTTTTCGATCGAAATTATTGAAATGCATCAAGTTGTTGCTTTGTGATTAGTAAGACGTTAGGCCCGAATCATGACTACACACCACAGCAGTAATCCATCGAGCCTAATGTAGTCAGATTTGGAATAAAAACAACCCAGAAATAAAGTCTTAGATGAATGACTATCCTAAATCCAATGTTTGATGTGTTTTTTAGGTGTCTGTCACTATTGTATATGAAATGAGCGTAGTCATTTGCAGTTTCCCCCCCCCTCTCTCTCCTCAACATAGTGCCTCGAGGTTTAATTGAGGAAATGTCATTTTAAACACCTCTCAGTTCGAGTCTCTTAACGACCGCGACCACTTTCCTCACACCCCTGACAATTTCCGTGCGTCTGAATTGACACCCGGTGGCGGTGGCGTGTGTGCTGATGGTTGATGGTGGCGGGGGCCCTGCTCAGGCTGGCTGGAGCCCCGCTCAGGCTGGCTGGGGCCCTGAACGGTATGTAGGTTATGCGAGGCTATTAGTAATGCCAAAGGCTCCGTTAAAGATGAATAGTTTTTTAATGCGCCCATGTGGTAGATTGGTCCAGTCTCCTCCCAGGGCCGCCCCATGGCAGATGCTACAGCCAGATCTCATTCTGCATGAGTCTGTCATGGTGGTTCAAACTGTTCACAAGATGCCATAATGAGCACTTTTGTCATAGGCGGGTGTATTCTTCCGATGGGAAAAGCACCCTGGACACGGTACGCTGTTTTTTTTTTAGCGTGACCAGTATAGCAGTTGGACCAGCGGGCAAGTGGTCTAACGGGTAAATCGTGTTATTGTGCTTTCCCAATTTAATTGAGTTTCTTTCCGGTGGGAGGTAAAATCGAGGTAACCGTGGTAACTGTGAGGCATTGCGTGCACAATCCCACGCACGCCCGAAATAAAGATGCCAAAGTTTCACGATGTTAATTCATCGCCTTTTCTTAGTCCGGTTGAAATCCACTGCAGCTCGTTTTACTCAGTTATTCAGTGTTGACACAGTGACAAAGACTGGTTGTTATCTCGTCCCCACTGGGCCCACACACGATATAGTCAGTTTGTTCTGTTGAAATGAGTCGAAAAGGTAAGCAAAAGCAGAGAAAATCAATCAAGGCAGGACTTTATGCATGGTTCACGTTTAGGCAAAGTAGCAAATACACTGGCAAGTGGTTAACCTTTGGACCTCTATTCACTTCACTGCTTTGAAGTTTAAGGTGTCCACCTGCATATGTCCCCCCCCCCTCCTTCTCCTCCTCTGGCTATATTCCTCCGTCATTCTTCCTCACACCTCGCTCTCCCCCCCCCTCCGCCTCCTCGCCGCTCCTCTCTCATCTCAGTTAACACACCAGCCCTCCGCTCCTCCTCTCCTCTCCTCTTTTCGCTGTTCTTCCTATTTTTAAAAACCGCTGTCTCTCCATCTCTCACACTCCTCCCTCCCTTCTGTCTCCCTCTCTTCTCCTGTCACTCTCCATCTGTCCTTGCCTCGGTCTCGCTCCGTCACCCCTCCCCTCTCCTCCCCCCCCCCCTCCTCCTCCTCCTCCTCCCCCCTTCCTCAGCAGTGACCAGACGTGGCAAATTAGAAACATGTGTCGCGTTCAGACTCTAATTATACAACGGCAGCAGCAGAAGCAGGAAAGGTAGAAAGGAGGCAGAGAAAGAGTGGGAGGAAGAGAAAAGGTAGGTGAAAGAGAGGGAGGGAGGGAGGGAGGGAGGGAGGGAGGGAGGGAGAGAGAAAAGGTAGGTGAGAGGGAGGGAGGGAGGCAGATAGAAAGGAAGAAGGTAGCTGAGGACTATCTGCCCTGTGTGGGAGAGATAAAAAGGGGGGAGGGCTGAAGAGAGGCGAGAGACTGGAGGCGATGGTGGTGGTGGTTTGAGCTGGAAGGACTTGGAAAGTAAGTGAATCGATATCAGTTAAGTCACAAGTGCCAATACATGTTATGCTTTAAAGATGGAAGAATCAGAGCAGAACGATCACCTTGGAGAAGACCCTGAGGAGACATCCATCCACCTTATCTCAGCAGTGTCTGCTCACACACACACACACACACGCACACACACACACCTAATGAAAGATCCAGCCCCGCACCCAAACACACACACACACACACACCTGCTGGATTAAGCTGGGTCATTATGGTGACACACACACAAACACACACACACACACATTCACTTGTGTACGCACACTCAAGTGTGTCAGTGTCAGCTTTGTGATAGCAGCTTCTGGTGAGGTGAGTATGCAGGCTCCGCATCAGGGTTACTAACACTGGAGATGAGGATCTGAGGGTTTGGGTTCATCTCTGTTCTGACAGCCAAATCCACACTGCTCTCCCTCTTTCACCCTCCCTCCCTCTTTCCTCACCCCCCCCCCCCATCTCCCCATCTCCCTACTCTGTTAAATGGAGAGGGATTATTTTAAATTGTGTGGGTGTCTCCTCCACTGCTCTCTCTCTCTCGCTCTCTCATGGTGACTTGTACTACAACTATTCCCTCACACACCCATTAATGTTTAATTCCTCTCGCGTTTCTCAATAATTCATTAATCAGACGCTAATTGGACACCAGATGAAAAGTCTTGTTAACTAGGCTAAATGTCTCAAATGAAGGAAAAGAAGATTCCCCCCCAAATTGCTGGAAATCTTTTTGGGAGGCAGAGGAAGGGAGAGACGGAGGAGAAGGGAAGAAGAGGAAGGGTGTTAGTAGGTCACAGCGCAGTGCCATGTCAAGTCACTTTTTGTGGAATGGGTCTGACCATGTTTTGCCCCACCCCCCAAAAAATGAAACCCCCCTAAGGTGTATTTACCTATGAATAATGGATTTGAACATGGAGGCAGCTGGGTGGGGGGGTTGCTGGAGGGATGAGAAGGGGGGGGGCTGCTTGAGGGAGGGGGGGTTGGGGGGCGGGGGGGTTCTGCTGGAGGGATGAGTGTTGGAGTCTGCTAAGCCTACATGGATCCGCGGGCAAAACGATTAGAGAATATCTACTGTTCCTTTTTAGGGCGATAAAGAGAAAAGAAGTGTCTTTAAGTGTGAGGAAATCAGAGGAAATCAAGGATGGAGAGGGAGAGAGAGAGAGAGAGAGAGAGAGGATGAGAGTGCGCTGCCTGTTCCTAGTAATCAGACAGACAAGGCCTGCTTATTCATTTCCTTCCCCCTTGCGCTTCATTGCTGTTTGTGTGTGTGTGTGTGTGTGTGTTTACGAGCAGAGAGCAGCAGGACTGTGAATAGGAGGACCTTTAGCTGATGTGGCAGGAGAGAGCAATCTGGCTGGGATTCACTGAGAAACCAGCCAGTCAACAGAACATGCTTAGAGACAGCCAGACAACAGAACATGCTTAGAGACAGTCAGACAACAGAACATGCTTAGAGACAGCCAGACAACAGAACATGCTTAGAGACAGTCAGCTCAGTGTTGTCTCTAGCCTGGAGTGACTGTCGGTCTCACTTTGTCTGTCAGACACACACCCAGATACCCCCCCCCCACACACACACACACACACACACACATTAAACATAGATATGAGCCCCGAGGGACTCAACCTCACGTACCTCCCGGTGTGGAAGTGTGTAGGCGGTCTGTGTGTGTGTGTGTGGTCCCAATACATCCCGCAGACAGCGTGTGTAAGTGAGCGTGTAACACACACGCTGTCTGGGAACAGTAAAGCCTGTGGGGTCGACCAGCAGGGCCTGGGTGTTCATCCCCCAGCAGGGTCTGGGTGTTCATCCCCCAGCAGGGTCTGGGTGTTCATCCCCCCAGCAGGGTCTGGGTGTTCATCCCCCCAGCAGGGTCTGGGTGTTCATCCCCCAGCAGGGTCTGGGTGTTCATCCCCCAGCAGGGTCTGGGTGTTCATCCCCCCAGCAGGGTCTGGGTGTTCATCCCCCAGCAGGGTCTGGGTGTTCATCCCCCAGCAGGGTCTGGGTGTTCATCCCCCCAGCAGGGTCTGGGTGTTCATCCCCCAGCAGGGTCTGGGTGTTCATCCCCCAGCAGGGTCTGGGTGTTCATCCCCCAGCAGGGTCTGGGTGTTCATCCCCCCAGCAGGGTCTGGGTGTTCATCCCCCAGAAGACCACCTAGCACCTGGGTTACGACCTGCTGCCACTGCTTGGCTGGGATCTAACAGTTGAAGTGATTATGATTAGGATGACAGACTAACGCAGTCTAAAGTCAACTCTCTGGGTCTAAGACGCACATCGTGACACAAACACAGACAAGCACACATCGCAGAGATATACACGCAAACACACGCTGAAATACACAAGCAAGTGCATACCAATACACACACACGTACCAACACACACACTCACACTCATGAGGGTGGTAACAGTAATCCGACCCGCAGATCTGTAGGGTCACATGGGTCGGTGTGTGTGTGAGGATTGGCTGAACCCTCAGTTTCAGCTCTACACACACACACATTGTTACACAGTAGGGAGGCTCCTCATTAGCTTGGTTCACACACCCCCCTCCCCTAAGCAGGATCATCTCCCCCCCTCTCAGCCGTATTTGGTCTAGCCCAGGTCAATCCCCCCCTCCCGCGGGTGAGCCCAGCAGACCAGAGGAACGGGGGGGGGGGGGGGGGGGGGGTCTCTGCCCGCCACGTGCTGTGAGCTGATCCCCGATCAGAAGGGACTCGAGGGAAGGAGCTGGCGGTAGAGGAGGGAGATGGAGGGTCGACCCTCACCCCCCTGCCTGGCCTCCCCTGTCCTCACCCCTTCTCCCCCCCCCCCCCCCCCCCCCCCCTCAGAGCTGATTGGCTTTGGTTAACCAGTGGATCAGGCAGATCAGGGTAGTGACCTGCTGGTGGGCTGATCTAAACACCATGTGGATGGGCTGACCCCCCCCCAACACCACCATACACTCCTCAGATCAGAGGGACTCAGTCCGGCTTCCCCTACTGCCTTTTGGCTCCAGGAGTGGTGTGTGTCCGTGTGTGTGTGTGCGTGCGTGTGTGCGTCGTGAATACCAATGTACACATGGGAAAAAGATCTACATTGGAAACAATTTACGTATGCTTTTGTGTGCGTCTGTGTGTGTGTGTTTGTGCGTGTTTGTGTGTCCTAGCTCCTCCAGCGACCCCCTCAGGCATACTGAGGCTCCAAGGTGCGGTCCTCATTTGCATGTTTTACTCACGGTCCTGCAGAAAAGCAGTAAAATTCCAAAGAAAATACAAATGTCACCTGCTCTTATCTCCCCCCACCCAGCCCCGCCCTCCCAGGGAAATGAGATGTATTCAAAACATGTTGCCTGGTGTTTTCATTGACAAAGTCTTCATGACTGGTCGGTTGGCAGTCCATGTGGTCAACAAGATGTGTTTTCTTAAATGTAAGAGGAGGGAAGGGGGAGGGGGCTGGGGGGATGGCAACTGAAAGATTGAAGTGGAAATGAGAAAACAGAGGGAGTTAGACGGGTAAAGAAAGAAACAGAGAGATGAAGAGAAAGAGGAGGTAGAGGAGGGAGGCTAGGAGGGAGGCTAGGAGGGAGGCTAGGAGGGAGGCTAGGAGGGAGGCTAGGAGGGAGGCTAGGAGGGAGGCTAGGAGGGAGGCTGTGGTCGATGTGACGTGTCGCAGGTGGAGGAGGGAAGTTAAGGATGGTGCCCATGGATCATCACCTGAGTATTTCCTGTTCACATGAACCCTGCCCATCACACATTCCCCATAACCAGAGCACTGTGTAACACCCCTACACACACACACACACACACACACACACACACACACACACACACACACACACACACACACACACTCTCTCTCACACACACCTCAGCTCCCCCCTGCTCTGACCTTCGTTGATGTGTATTACTCCTCCATCCCCCCCCATCCAACTCCAGACGCGTTTCTACACCCACCCACCCTAAAACCCTTATCTCCTTCAATCACACACACACACACACACACACACATTTTTACCCTTTTTTACACAACGTGTTCAAGTCAGGAATGTTGCTGCTTTGTGATACGTCCCTCCTCTGATTCTAGAACACCGGCACCACCCTCCTCTGATTCTAGAACACCGGCACCACCCTCCTCTGATTCTAGAACACCGGCACCACCCTCCTCTGATTCTAGAACACCGGCACCACACTCCTCTGATTCTAGAACACCGGCACCACACTCCTCTGATTCTAGAACACCGGCACCACACTCCTCTGATTCTAGAACACCGGCACCACCCTCCTCTGATTCTAGAACACCGGCACCACACTCCTCTGATTCTAGAACACCGGCACCACACTCCTCTGATTCTAGAACACCAGCACCACACTCCTCTGATTCTAGAACACCGGCACCACCCTCCTCTGATTCTAGAACACCGGCACCACCCTCCTCTGATTCTAGAACACCGGCACCACACTCCTCTGATTCTAGAACACCGGCACCACCCTCCTCTGATTCTAGAACACCGGCACCACACTCCTCTGATTCTAGAACACCGGCACCACCCTCCTCTGATTCTAGAACACCGGCACCACACTCCTCTGATTCTAGAACACCGGCACCACCCTCCTCTGATTCTAGAACACCGGCACCACCCTCCTCTGATTCTAGAACACCGGCACCACCCTCCTCTGATTCTAGAACACCGGCACCACCCTCCTCTGATTCTAGAACACCGGCACCACCCTCCTCTGATTCTAGAACACCAGCACGGTATCTAAACTCCCCTCATGGGGCAGAATCCTGTCTGCTTACTGGGATCTTGGCTCCCCCCTCCTCTCCCCCAGCCCGGCTCCCCTGAGGTCCCTGTGCGTGTCCATCCCAGCAGGAACGAGAGGCACGCACTCGTCCATCCATCACTCTGTCTCTCCCTTCATCCATCCATCTGGCTTTAGCATCAGTCTATACCCAGAGCGGTCTGTTGGGACAGCCTGACCTTCGCTAACCCAGCGGTGAAGACTCCATGTCTGCTCTGTCCACCTGGAAGACCACACCCACCTAGAAGACCCCACCCACCTAGAAGACCACACCCACCTGGAAGACCACACCCACCTAGAAGACCCCACCCACCTAGAAGACCCCACCCACCCAGAAGACGACACCCACCTAGAAGACCACACCACACCCACCTAGAAGACCACACCCACCTAGAAGACCACACCCACCTGGAAGACCACACCCACCTGGAAGACCACACCCACCTAGAAGACCACACCCACCTAGAAGACCCCACCCACCCAGAAGACGACACCCACCTAGAAGACCACACCACACCCACCTAGAAGACCACACCCACCTAGAAGACCACACCCACCTGGAAGACCACACCCACCTGGAAGACCACACCCACCTAGAAGACCACACCCACCTAGAAGACCACACCCACCTAGAAGTGTTCTGTATCTCCCAGTTGAATGTTCTCCCGCTGACCTTCTTCAGTCCCGGTGTAAGAACATGTGTTAGGAGTCTGGGAGCAGGAGGGGAGGTTCTGGAACAGGCAGAGTGTAGCTGCTGTTGTTGTAGCAGACTGCTCCTAACCAGAACCATCTTGTAGAGAGGTGTTGTGAGTGGAGCCGTCTACATGATCTGATACTGGATCCAGCCTTGCACACATTACTGTACGCCTGGAGGGACAGCCATCAATCTGGCTGCTCTCCTGCTCGCTCGCTCCAACTCTCGCTCTCTCCCACTTTCTCAGTCTTTCTCTCTTCCATTCACTTTTTCAGCAGTCTCTCTCGCTCTCTCTCTCTCTCTCGCTCTCTCTCTCTCTCGCTCTCTCTCTCGCTCTCTCGCTCTCTCTCTTGCTCTCTCTCTCGCTCTCTCTCTCTCGCTCTCTCTCTCTCTCGCTCTCTCGCTCTCTCTCTTGCTCTCTCTCTCGCTCTCTTATTCTCACTAACTCTTTCGTGCTGTCTCTCTCTCTTGCTCACTCTCTCTCGCTCACTCTCTTTGTCTTTCTTTTCTACGGTAAGCGTTAACACACACAACATGTGCACGCACACACAGAAGTGCTCACACTCGCAGTCGAAAAAATGTTATTGCTCCCCGGGCTGGACAAAGTCCAAGTGGAGGGGTTCCATTTCCTCAGAGGTACAGCCTTTTCCTTCAGTAGCTCTCCCTCCCTCCTCCTCCTCCAGTTCCCTCCCTCCTCCTCCTCCAGTTCCCTCCCTCCTCCTCCTCCAGTTCTCTCCCCTCCTCCTCCTCCAGTTCCCTCCTCCTCCTCCTCCTCCTCCAGGTCCCTCCCCTCCTCCTCCTCCAGTTCCCTCCCTCCCCTTCGCTCCCTTCCTCCTCTTCCTCTCTCCTCCAGTTCCCTCCATCCCTCCCTCACCCCCTCACCTCCTCACCTCCTCCTCCGCCCCCTCTCCTCCTCCCCCTCTCCTCCACCCCCTCTCCTCCGCCCCCTCTCCTCCACCCCCTCTCCTCCGCCCCCTCTCCTCCGCCCCCTCGCCTCCTCCCCCTCTCCTCCACCCCCTCTCCTCCACCCCCTCTCCTCCCCAGGAACAAAAGAAAGCCCCTCCCAGTGACTTGCTGAAAGGCCTCACACACACACTTTCTCCCTTTCACACGCAAAAAAACCCACACCAGCTCCATCTCTCTCTCTCTCTCTCTCTCTCTTTCTTTTCCTCTTGCACGTTCCTTATAACAACTAGGCTCTTGCAAACACATGATTAGCCTCTCAGCTGCTAAATGAGTTCACCTCTTCTGGTTTATTCACCGTCGTCTCTCACCCAGTTCCCTTTTTCCGCTTCCGATTCTTCTTTTCTTTCCCCCTGTCTTGTCCATATCCACCCCTCCATCGTGTTACTGTTAGTTTACAGCCGATTTAAAGTTTATTTGATGCCTCCTCT
>CM059313.1:6592500-6595000 GCA_030340665.1 Neosalanx taihuensis
ATAAGTGACTCACCCCCTGTCCTCCCTCCCTCCCTCGCTCCCTCGGCCTCCCGCAACACACACACACACACAAACACACACACTCAGTCATCGATCATAAGTGAACAGATCTGGATTAGTGTTGAACTGGGCTGGTCATGTTATTGTCTCTAACCTGTTGGGTCCTGGCCTGGTATTGTCTGGCCTAATCTCATTTAGACTGTCTAAGCTGGCCACCCTGCTATTGTCTGGGGTTGTAACCCTATCCAGCCTGGTCAGATCAGGTCTGTGCTGTCATGCTGGGTTGGTGGAATGGAGGGGTGGAGGAAGAGAGGGGGGTTGGGTCAAGAGAGCAAGGGGCTGGGGAGGATGGTGCTGGGGAGGGGGAGGAAGGGGCTGGGGAGGAGGGGGCTGGGGGAGGAGGGGCTGGGGGAGAAGGAGGGGGAGGAAGGGCTGGAGAAGGAGGAGGAGGGGGCTGGGGGAGGAGGAGGGGCTGGGGGAGAAGGAGGGGGAGGAAGGGCTGGAGAAGGAGGAGGAGGGGGCTGGGGAGGAGGAGGGGCTGAGGGAGGAGGAGGAGGGGGCTGGGGGAGGAGGAGGGGCTGGGGGAGGAGGAGGGGCTGGGGGAGAAGGAGGGGCTGGGGAGAAGGAGGGGAGGAAGGGCTGGAGAAGGAGGAGGAGGGGGCTGGGGAGGAGGAGGGGGCTGAGGGAGGAGGAGGAGGGGGCTGGGGGAGGAGGAGGGGCTGGGGGAGAAGGAGGGGAGGAAGGGCTGGAGAAGGAGGAGGAGGGGGCTGGGGGAGGAGGAGGGGGCTGAGGGAGGAGAGGAGGGGGCTGGGGAGGAGGAGGGGCTGGGGGAGAAGGAGGGGGAGGAAGGGCTGGAGAAGGAGGAGGGGGGCTGGGGGAGGAGGAGAGCTGGGGGAGGAGGAGGGGCTGAGGAGGAGGAGGAGGGGAGGAAGGGCTGGAGAAGGAGAGGAGGGGGCTGGGGGAGGAGGAGAGGCTGGGGGAGAAGGAGGGGGAGGAAGGGCTGGAGAAGGAGGAGGAGGGGGCTGGGGGAGGAGGAAGGGCTGGGGGAGGAGGAGGGGGAGAAGGGCTGGAGAAGGAGGAGGAGGGGCTGGGGGAGGAGGAGGGGGCTGGGGAGGAGGAGGGGCTGGGGGAGAAGGAGGGGGAGGGGGCTGGGGGAGGAGGAGAGGCTGGGGGAGGAGGAGGGGCTGGGGAGGAGGAGAGGCTGGGGAGGAGGAGGGGCTGGGGGAGAAGGAGGGGGAGGAAGGGCTGGAGAGGAGGAGGAGGGGGCTGGGGGAGGAGGAGAGGCTGGGGAGGATGGAGGAGGATGGGGGAGGAGGGGCTGGGGGAGAAGGAGGAGGAGGGGGATGGGGGGGAGGAGGGGCTGGGGGAGGAGAGGGGCTGGGGAGGAGGAGGAGGGGGAGGGGGATGGGGGGGAGGGGCTGGGGAGAAGGAGGAGGAGGAGGGGGATGGGGGGGAGGAGGGGCTGGGGAGGAGGAGGGCTGGGGGAGGAGGAGGAGGATGGGGGAGAGGGGCTGGGGGAGGAGGAGGAGGAGGGGATGGGGGAGGAGGGGCTGGGGAGGAGGAAGAGGAGGGGGATGGGGGGGGAGGAGGGGCTGGGGAGGAGGAGGGGCTGGGGAGGAGGAGGAGGGGGCTGGGGAGGAGGAGGGGCTGGGGGAGGAGGGGCTGGGGGAGGAGGAGGGGCTGGGGGAGGAGGAGGAGGAGGGGGGAGGAGGGGGCTGGGGGAGGAGGGGCTGGAACAGAGCAGTGGTAGTAGTGAGTGTCAGCCTCACCCCAGGCTCATGCCATGCCTGTCCACACTCCAATAGAACTACATGTTGGACATGAGGGGCCTGTCCACCCACAGGTGTCCTTCAACCAGACGCCGTCACACACACACACACACACCCAAACCACACACAACACCACCCAAACACACACACTTGAGAAACCCTTCCGCCCCAGGCCGCCGCGCTTTGACAAGAAACACGAAACCACCGCCCACGCCGCTGTCAATCACTTGGCTCCGCCCAGTCGTTTCTGTCCGCTGCCCGCCCACACGTGCCAGTTATCCAGTTAATTATGGGATGTTCTGGACGTGTGGCGCTGCGGGGCGGGGGGGCGGTGGGGGGGGCCTGGGGGGGGGTGTCAGTCTGTTTGTTTAGGACCGCCCACTCTTAACCGGGCGAGTGGCGAGTGCCCTTGTGCGTGGGAGTGAAGCATGCTGGGATGGCGTGGGCGTGGGAAAGCAAGGAGAGCGTGTGTGGCTGGCGGGGGGAGGGAGATGTCTGGAAGGGGACTGTGACCGTGTTCTAGAACTGCAGGTGAGGTTAGGATGATCTAGACCTACAGGGTGAGGTTAGGTTGATCTAGACCTGCAGGGTGAGGTTAGGGTGATCTAGACCTACAGGTGAGGTTAGGTTGATCTAGACCTGCAGGGTGAGGTTAGGCTGATCTAGACCTGCAGGGTGAGGTTAGGTTGATCTAGACCTGCAGGGTGAGGTTAGGTTGATCTAGACCTGCA
>CM059313.1:6597500-6600000 GCA_030340665.1 Neosalanx taihuensis
TCCTCCTGCTCCCCTCTCCTCCTGCTCCCCTCCCCTCTCCTGATCCCCTCTCCTCCTGCTCCCCTCTCCTCCTGCTCCCCTCCCCTCTCCTGCTCCCCTCTCCTGCTCCCCTCTCCTCCTGCTCCCCTCCCCCACACTGACACATTCATAACACACGGACACACACATTCATTCTCTCTTTTAGACACACAAACCTATTCACGCACGCATGAAACAACACACAAAATCTATTCGCACACACACTCTCTCCAACACACTCCTCGATCACACCCACGTCCCCTGAAACACCAACTGGCCCCTGAACACACAGACACACACACACACACACACCGAGACACACACACACACCGTTAGTTGTGTTTCTTCTTTTCAGTCTAGCCGTCCAGCTGTCAGTGGATTGTCAGCGGAGTGGTTGCCACGGCAAACAACCTCCCCCCCCCAACCCCCCCACCCACCCGTCCTCCCAGTAATAAAATATGCCTTTAAAATGTCACTCCCTCCCCACTGAAACAAAGAAGAGGCAACAAATCGATGTGCATTAGTTGTTCAATTGACTTTGGCTTGAACCTCGCTCTCTCTCTCTCTCCTCTCTCCTCTCTTGCTCTCTTTCTCTCTCTCTCTCACCCACTTATTTCTTACTCTCCCTCTCCATGTGTCCAACTCTTTCTTTTTTCTCTTTTTTTCTGTTTCTTGCTCACTCTCTTGGGCTTGTTTTCGTCCCCATCTCTCTTTCTCCTCCCTCTCTTCTTCTCTCTTTCTCCTCCCTCTCTTCTTCCCTCTTTCTCATTCTTTCCTTTGCCTTTACTCTTTCTACTCCTCCACCCCCCCACACACACACCATTTTCTCACACTCCTCCATCTCTCCACGCCCCCCCCCCTTTATTTTTCTTTCTATTCAGTCTGAAACTAATAAGTGACTGAGCACATTCTCTCACAATGTCCTCTCCTCATCCTCTCTCCCCTCTCCCTCTCTTTCTCCCGTTGCTCGGCGATGGCCCGGGCCTGATTTTCAATTTTCACCTCATCGAGGAGTTATCACATCAGCATCATTAGGCCTCACTCTCTCCCAGCCACTCGCTCGCCCCTTATAGTTTCCGTTTTACACCTCTCTCTCTCTCTCTTTTCAGAGGACTTAAAAGCTTTTCATTTGGAGAGCTGCTGTTGTATTCTGTCAGGGAGATTCGGGGTTGGGGGGGGAGGGGGGGGGTCCGGCCTCATCGTGACGCGGCGTCGAATCAGCCTTAGCCAGCGGACGGCCAGCTAGCTTATCTGTTAGCCGCACACCACCTGGCTATTTATCTATCCAATCAATGTCAGGAGGAAGTCCTGCGCTCGTCCACCCAGGCGCTTATCTCCAAGGCTATGTTTTCACAGGCACCCTGACGAACAGGACCCAGCGCTGACTAGTGTGTGTGTGTGTGTGGGGGGGGGGGGGGGGGGGGGGGGGACTGATGAGGAAGAGTTGGTCTGGGTTAGGTGAGGACTTGAGGAAGAGCTAAGGGGGGGGGGAGGGATGAAGGGGAGAAGGAGAGAGGGGAGGTTAAGAGAGAGTCTCCTCCCTCTCCATCTCCCCAGACAGAGTTACATTGACCCAGTGGCTAAGCTAACACAGCCGTCCCCTTTAATAACCTGCAGTAGCTGGTGTCAGTGTTGTGGTCCAGCTGGAAGCTGGGCAGAGGGGCGGCCATCTTGGATCGATTTAAGGGCACATAAAGGGATGGAGCCAAGAGCCATTCTGGGTTCCTGGTTTCCACCAGCCTCATCACGGGTTTTCATGAGCAGGGTGTGTAGACACACACACTCATAGACACACACACACACACACACACACACACTCAGACACACACACACTCATAAACACACACACACTTACTCGCTGCCCTCCTCTGTATAATGTGAGGCCTGGGGTGTGGGTGCGGCCCTGTCGGGGTCCTCCCTGTGGCGAGGCGGGCCGGGAAGGTGAAGGTGGCGGGCTCGGGCGCCACGGCGACAGAGACAGCGCCGCGGTGAGAGTTACGAGCGTGGCGTCATGAGCCGGCGGTGTCGCACACCTCTCCCCCCCCCCCCCACCTCTTCAGAAACAGGAAGCTGAGGTTTGCTGATGGAAAGTTCCCCCCCACCTTTTTATACCCTGACTCTTACATTTCAAAATAAGAGTCCCCACATGGGAGCACTTATCCTTCCTGCAGTACATACCACTTCTGTCTCATTATCCCAGAAAACACTCCGGAGACTTAGAGGCAGCAGCAATTAGTGCAGCTTGACACATGTGTGAGGGTTTGACGTGTGTGTGTGTGTGTGTGTGTGTATGGTATGTGTGGTGTGTAAATGGCTCTGTTTTAAAGTTTAAGAGAGTGTTTTTGTGTGGCAGGTCTGGATTGTGTGTGTGTGTGTGTCCATGCGGTACTTCTGTGTGAGCTTTTGCTGCTGTCCCAAATTGCAGTTTCACATATGTTCATATAGCAAATACACACACACATTCAAATAAACACACTCGCAC
>CM059313.1:6605000-6607500 GCA_030340665.1 Neosalanx taihuensis
GTGTGAGGAGGTCTAGGATTGGCCTTTGATATTGTCAGGAGACTGACATGCTTTCACACACACAAATTACAACAGCAACACATATAATTCTATATATGGCCCAGAAACACATTTTCTCTCTCACATGCACGCACATCCAATTTCTCCCTCTCTCTCCCCATACAGTATCTCTCTCTCTCTCTCTCCCCATACAGTATCTCTCTCTCTCTCTCTGCTTCTCTCTCTCTCTCTCTCTCTCTCCCTCTCTCTCTCTGCTTCTCTCTCTCCCCATACAGTATCTCTCTCTCTCCCCATACAGTATCTCTCTCTCTCTCTGCTTCTCTCTCTCTCTCTCTCTCTCTCTCTCTCTCTCTCTCCCCATACAGTATCTCTCTCTCTCTCTCTCCCCATACAGTATCTCTCTCTCTCTGCTTCTCTCTCTCTCTCTCTCTCCCTCTCTCTCTCTGCTTCTCTATCTCTCTCTCTCTCCCTCTCTTTCTCGCTCTCTCTCTTTGACACACACACATCAAAATGTCCCAGAAAATGCGGAATTCCTAGAAAGTGGCAATTAGCTCACTTAATTTCCCTCTGCTGTCACACCCATCATCACAGACTCATATATACACACATTGTGATCCTCTCCCACACACATACTTTTTGTGGGCAAATAAATCGCCACTCAGCTTGGTGTTGACAGGAGATGTGTTGATGAGAGGAGATAGGAGAGGAGAGAGGAGAGGAGGAGAGAGGAATGGAGGGAAGGAGAGGGGACAGGAGGAATGGAGGAGAGGAGGGAAGGAGAGAGGACAGGAGGAATGGAGGAGAGAAGGGAAGGAGAGAGGACAGGAGGAATGGAGGAGAGAAGGGAAGGAGAGAGGACAGGAGGAATGGAGGACAGGCTGCTATGCAACAGGTTGGGTTTCCCTATAAATCAATGAGCCTTCTTCCCTGGGTCTGCACATCAGGGACCAGGCCAGTCTAACAGGCAGTAAGGCAGCATGTATAACACCACTGTGCTGCTTAAACACGCCCACTATCAGCTGGAGACACAGACATACACAACACACACTTACTGTTGGACACAGTCACACATAGAGAACAGCAGCCACTTGTCCTTTACACTACAGCACACACACACACACACACACACACACACACAGATGGACAGAGCGCACAGATGGAGCAGGGAAAGGAGGGAAGGGCGAAGATGGAGGGATGAAGAGGAAGAAGAGGGAGTGAGTATTAGACAAGGAGATGTAGTGAGTCAGAAGAGACTGAAGAAATGATGAGAGAGAAGAAGAGAGGGAGGTAGAACCCGTAACCCTGGACAACAGAACAAAGAAAGAGACAAGAGCCACGGAGAGAGAAGGTTGGAGGGGAAAGAGAGGAACGCATTGAAAGTCTCCAATAAAATAAAGAAAAAAACAATCAGTCACACTGACCAGAAAAATTATGAGAGGGAGGGAGAGAGAGAGGGAGAGAGAGAGAAAAAGAGAGAGATAGAAAGAGAGAACGGATGTTTCATTAAAATCTTCTGGAACTGTCCACGGGAGCCCAGGAGAGGGAACGACAGAACGAGGAAATGAAAACAAACAAGTCATCCGTCCATCTTTCCCTCCATTGTTCCCTCGCTCTGCACCCCTTAAAGGTTGCTGTCCTCCTCTTTCACCCGAGGGAGACAGGAGCGAGGGAGTGGGGGGGAGAAAAAGAGAGTGACAGAGAGAAATGAAAGGGAGGGAGGGGGGAGTGCAGAGGGAGAAAAAAATGTTCAGATTAATATTATTTTATTATTTATTTTTCTGTGGATTCATTTTTTTTTTTTTTATCCTCGCCCACGGCGAATGGTCACCTGGCAACCAGGGTACACAATAGGCTGGGGTAACCTTGACAACGGAATAACCCCCCCCCCCCCCTTTCAGTATGTGTCTAGAGGAAAAGATGGGGATGGTGGTGGGGGTCTGGACAGACAGGGAGAAGAGAGGGGGTGGTGTGAGACTGGGGGGTGGAGAGAGAGCAGGGTCTGATGTCTCACCTCAACAGGTGTGCGGTAGGGGGGCAGGGGGGGCGGGGGGGCTATACCATATGTGTGTGTGAGGATTTAATGAGAAACGTAATGAGCCCCTGTCCACGAGAACGCCACAGCATATGTGTCCCTGTGTGGGGGCGTGTGTGTGTGTGTGTGTGTGTGTGTGTGTGTGTGTGTGTGTGTGTGTGTGTGTGTGTGTGTGTGTGTGTGTGTGTGTGTGTGTGTGTGTGTGTGTGTGTGTGTGTGTGTGTGTGTGTGTGTGTGCATCATAGTATGTGTGTGCATGTGTGTGTCAGGGCTTCATAGTGTTGTGTGGGTGTGTCAGTGCATCGAGGTGTGTGTGTGTGTGTCAGTGCATCGAGGTGTGTGTGTGTGTGTGTCAGTGCATCATAGTATGTGTGTGTGTGTCAGTGCATCGAGGTGTGTGTGTGTGTGTCAGTGCATCGAGGTGTGTGTGTGTGTGTGTCAGTGCATCATAGTGGGTGGGTGTGTGTG
>CM059313.1:6612500-6620000 GCA_030340665.1 Neosalanx taihuensis
CAGTGAAAACTGATACTTATGAGGAGTTTTATATGACTCAACATCCCTTTGTCTGAATCAAACGCAATGGGCCTCAACAAACCGAAACCCTTTGAACACGTGTTAGTATACGTCAGCAATTCTATGACTTCTGTTTAACTTTAAACCAAAGATAGCCCATACAATGTCCCCAATATATATCAACTACGTGTATTTATGAGAAAGACATTAAAGATCTGAATCTTAAAACCTAAACGTACTTCACCACAACATAGCAAACGCAATTGATCTCATCAACTCACCACCTTCCCGTGTCCGTAATACCGCATCGCGCCACCCGACCCTGAGACGGAACCTCGTTCTCACTCCTCACGAGTCCAGGTTGGACCACGATGGGCATTCCTGCCAATGCACCAAATGTGGTGGG
This sequence comes from Neosalanx taihuensis, assembly GCA_030340665.1. Taxonomy (NCBI): domain Eukaryota; kingdom Metazoa; phylum Chordata; class Actinopteri; order Osmeriformes; family Salangidae; genus Neosalanx; species Neosalanx taihuensis. The sequence continues at coordinate 6,612,907 of CM059313.1, forward strand.
GGTTTTCTGAGAATCAATCCGCTCGACTAAAGTTGGGTGAAGTAACATGTTACTGTTTATTACAAGTAGCAAAACAGGAAAACGTATGAGGATTATTGAAGCAACGTTACACACATGTTCACACACAATGAACAAACACATGAAAGTTACACAAAGACAATACCATACCGTTCCAGCTAGCATTCTAGCATGGAACCCTGGTCTACATCTCCAAAACCTTGGAGAGGTCCAGGGACCACCAGCACTACGCAGCTGATCGCCCTGAACCCCCCAAACATACTTTCAACAGACCATTTTATAGTCCCAGAAGTCATTGGTCTATCACAGACATGCAGTCTGTCCCATGTCTGTTCTCTGATTGGTTAAATCTCCAAAGACAATAGAGTAAGTTGAATCCACATTATCTCCAGACTTCACATCTCCAATGTAAATGCTTCAAGAGGTATCTGCCCAAAATGCTGTATTGTCTGGTTGGTAGGAAGGATCACAACCCCCATCCTGACAAAAGCAACATTTACATTATTCAATCAGCAGAGCTTCACAAAAGAGCATCGTCACTCATCAGAGCAAATGGCTCTTAAAGAATGCAGGCGATCTCCTGTTCAAGAAATGTTAATTGTACAAACATTGGTCAAACATTTTCACGACAACAGACAGAGAGAGAGAGACAGACAGAGAGAGAGAGAGACAGACAGAGAGAGAGAGAGAGAGATAGAGACAGTAGTAGACAGTGTTGATCTCCACCTGTTGGATACAGCTCTGGACATGCATCATGCATCATGCATCATGAGCTCTGTAGAGACTGAAGGTGAGCTGTGACACCCAGACAGGCCCTGGAGGAGGCGGGGTCACGTTAACCATCCACCCACGGCCATCTACCCTACCAACCAATCAATATTCCAGTCACCCTTGCCACTGTTCAGTCAGGGGAGGTCCCTGTGGCATTTCAGCCACTCAGTGTGCGACCATGCCTGGTCACATGGAAGCAAGGGACCAATGAGGGATAGGGATGAGGTGGTCTGTGATAAATGAGAGGATTGGAGGTTTAATGAAGTGTGTTTATGACCAGCTGATGATACGAGAGCACACATACATACGTCGACACACAGACACACACACTCCTTGGTGTATAGGATGGCACACACACACACGCACTCCCTGGTGTATAGGATGGCACACACACACACCGAGGGAGAGGATAAAGAGACAAAGACAGATTTGGGAGGGTGAAAAGGTTGACGGGAAAGAAAAGAGATAAAAACAAAGAGTAATGAGAGAGAAATGACTCAGTGTGGTGAATAACTGGTGCTCTCATTTTGGATGAGCAAGTTTAGAGACACAGGTGGATATACAAAGTAACAGACAGACAGAGTAACAGACAGAGTAACAGACAGACAGAGTAACAGACAGAGTAACAGACAGACAGAGTAACAGACAGAGTAACAGACAGACAGAGTAACAGACAGAGTAACAGACAGACAGAGTAACAGACAGACAGAGTAACAGACAGACAGAGTAACAGACAGACAGAGTAACAGATAGAAGAACAGACAGGAACATACATAGTAACAGACAGATTAAAAGACAGAAAGACAGAGGAACAGACAGAGGGACAGAGGAACAGACAGATAGAGTAACAGACAGATAGAGTAACAGACAGAGAGACAGAGGAACAGACAGAAGGACAGAGGAACAGACAGAGGGACAGACAGAGTAACAGACAGAGGAACAGACAGATAGAGTAACAGACAGAGAGACAGAGGAACAGACAGAGGGACAGAGGAACAGACAGAGGAACAGACAGAGGGACAGACAGAGGAACAGACAGAGGGACAGAGGAACAGACAGAGGGACAGAGGAACAGACAGACAGAGGAACAGACAGAGGGACAGACAGAGGAACAGACAGAGGGACAGACATAGGGACAGACAGAGGAACAGACAGAGGGACAGACATAGGGACAGACAGAGGAACAGACAGAGGGACAGACAGAGGAACAGACAGAGGGACAGACATAGGGACAGACAGAGGAACAGACAGAGGGACAGACATAGGGACAGACAGAGGAACAGACAGAGGGACAGACAGAGGGACAGACAGGTGCTCAGGCACACAGGGAGGAACAGAGAGCCCAGTGAGAAACTGTAAACGAGGCCAGTGGCCATTAATAATGAATCTCCTAAATAGAGACTTGTCATCCATGAACCAGGTCTCCTGGATACAGCCTGCAATGTGAGTGGATACAGCACTGCTACACACACACACACACACACACACATGCACGCACACACACGCAATCCATGTTGCTATTTTATCTCACTGCGGAGAATCTAAATTGTCGTAATCATACTGTTGGATTTCTCATCAACGCACACATATTGACACACACACACGTCAACACGTGTAAAAACACACACCCAGACACCCACACGCAGAAAAAGTAGTCAGTGTGTGGGTCAGAGTGACAGGGCTGTGATGCAGGCTGTCCAGCCACCCAGCCTGTTCTCAAACAGACGCCTGAACAAGAGGCTAAAGCTCACCCAGGGAAATCAGGGACAATGCTTCCTGATTGCTAATCAGGCCCTGCAAAGCAGGCAGCTGCTAGCACTGTTGGCATCTCTGGATATACACACACAGACACACACGCACACACACACATATACACACACAAAGATACACAGAGGTGAATGTGCACACAGAAAAAGCACATGTACACACAGATACCCTTATTCTCAGACACACTTGGAGACATTGCGCAGATGGTGCACACACACACACACACACACACACACACACACACACGCTCCAATCACCAGTAAGGTCATGCAGAGAAAAGCAGACCAGACTCTCTTCTGAAAAACAACTGAAATCAGTTTAAGCTTATGTACTGCCCCTCTCTCTGGCTGTGTGCTTCTCTCTTTCTCTCTCTTTCTCTCCCCCTCGCTCTCTTTTTTTCTCTCTCTTTCACTCTCTCTCTCACTCTCTCTTTCTCTCTCCTGCTCTCTCTCTGTCTCTCTTTCTCTCTGTCTCTCTCTCTCCTTCTCTGCCAATCTTCATCTATACTTCTCTACCATACCACTCTACACCCCCTATATTTCCCCCAGCATGCACCTCAGCTATTCAAGGTTACTACTGCAATTTGGGTCATCAATGTGGCCCCATTCCAGCCACACACACACACACACACCTCTGTCCGTTTTGACACCTCCAGGTGGTGGAGACTCAATTACCTAGTTGACCTTTGAACCCATGCGAGCCCAGCCAGAGAGAAGGACACACCAGGGCCTGGGAGATCTACAACCCCCCCCCCCCCCTCTTTTTCTCTGGCTCGACCATTTTCTTTCAGAAGTCGTCCATCAGGCTTACTACTTCCCTCTAGTCAGTGCTCTAAACACACTGCTCTCTCTCTGATAGGAAGTCAATGAGGCATGCTGTATGTGACTTCCTCTGAAATCCAGTTTAAGGCTCCTTTCGCTGATCTGTCAGGCCGGCGTGGTATTTTCTCTGATTCCCAATCTGTAAAGAGGAAGTGATTTCCGTGCTGGTCCAGGACAGGAGTGTTAGTAGATGGCTTGTGATCATCTTCCAGGTTGGCAGAGAAAGAGAGAGAGAGAGGGAGGGAGAGAGAGAGAGAGAGAGAGGGAGGGAGGGAGGGAGGGAGGGAGGATCTCTCCCCTCTGTATTCCTCCTCCATCACTGCTCTTTTATCATGGCTTCCCATTGAAGCTCTGCTTCACACTGCCAGCTGACAGTCTGTGCTGAGCAAGACACACACACACACACACACGCACACACACTCGTTTGCATGTGCACACGTGCTCCCGTCTGCCTTCTAAATGTGTCCTACTCTTGTGATGTGATTGCCAAGGCTGTTGTTGTGGGTGGTTAAGAGGAGGCTGTGTGTGTGTGTGTGTGTGTGTGTGTGTGTGTGTGTGTGTGTGTGTGTGTGTGTGTGTGTGTGTGTGTGTGTGTGTGTGTGTGTGTGTGTGTGTGTGTGTGTCTGTGTATTATACTAAAAGTGTTTGACAGTGGAAGGGATAATGCTAGTCAGATCAGTCACTGTGGTAATTGGGCCCTCTTGACGTTGTCATGTGCTGTGTGTGGTGATGCTGTGAGTGTACTTTGTGTGTGTGTGTGTGTGTTTCTGCACACGTGTGTGTGTGTCATAATATCTGGATGTCTCCCAGATGTCTCAAGTCACTGGACCCAGAGAGCTAGCACACACACACATGCGCGCATACACAAGACGAATTCAGTGTGTGTGTGTGTCATCCTATCTGGTGATGTCTGTTTAAGGAAGATCTGTTCAATAGTTAATGGGACAAATCCATAGCATGAATATTTGATGATGACATGTGCCCCATATGGAGGGGTCCCCCCCCTTACCCCCCCTGTGGATCACCCCCCTCTCCCAAACCCCTTTGTCACCGCCCTCCACCCTCTGTCACATGGTCTACTCTGTCTGGGTAAAGAGGGGACATACCCCCCCCCCCCACACTCCTCCTCCTCATCTTCTTCCTCATCCCTCTACCTCCCCCCGTCTGGGTCTAGCTGTTCCCCTCATGTTCCCCTCCCCTGTGTCATATCTCCCTCCTCCCCCCCTTCCTCCCTCCCTCCCTCCTCCCCCCCTCCCTCCCTCCCTCCTCCCTCCCTCCCTCCTCCCTCCCTCCCTCCCTCCTCCCTCGGTCTATCCTCTGATCTGGTCTTGTTTCCCTGCTGTACTTCCGTTCTTCGTTGCTCCTTCTCATGAGAGTCTGCTGGGACTCATCTGCTGCTTCTCTGACGCTGAAGTGAGCGTCAGTCTCTTTGTCTCTGTGAGGACATTGTGGAAAAGAGAGAAAACTATCTGGGTTTGACATTGATGTTCTGGTTCATTCTCAGACAGAGCTTACAGGCTGTCCTGGCCTTTCCATTTATTTCCCTAACGGCTGTGTGCTTCTCTCTCTCTCTCTCTCTCTCCTCTGTCTCTCTGTCTCTATCTCTCTCTCCCTCTCTCTCTCTCTCTCTCTCTCTCTTTCAATCTGTCTCTCTCCTCTCTCTTCCTCTCCCCTTTCTATGTCTGTCTACCTGTCCATGTCTGTCTCTACTCGCTTGCTTTATTAATGTGTGTCTATCTGCCTTTTTCTAGCAATCATACGCCTCCACACACACACACACACCCTTACACACACTTCTGTCTTTTACCCCTCTCACACACACGCACACCTGCTCTCTCCAATCATCCAAGGTGAAAATATCAGGACACACACCCTACATACACACACGAGACACCGCCTCCTGCCGAGGGAGCAGGGGGAAGCCAGGGGAAGAGAGGTGAGGGTTCGACTGTGTGAGTAGGAGGTGACAAGCGAGGGAGGGGGTTGGGGGGCAGTCCGGGCGTTAATTAACCCCCTCGCCTCAGCCACGGAAGCCCCTGCCTGCCAACCGTGCTCCCCAAGCCCCCGCTACCTAATCCACACCTGAGACCCTCTCTCTGTCTCTCTCTCTCTCTGTGTCTCTCTCTCTGTCTCTCTCTCTCTCTCTCTCTCTCTATCTCTCTGTGTCTGTCTGGCAGGTAGAAAGTAGGTGCGCGAGAGAACGCAACAAAGAAAGACTGAAAGAAGGAGGGAGGGAGAAATTGAGTGTCATTTGTGAACTATGTGTTAATGTCTAACACAGTTTGTCAACATGGCACCAATGTTTGTGTTAAAGTGTCAGACTTGGCTCCCGGTCTAGGAAATCACACATGATGTATCTGTGACATACATGGCATATATGTTACATGACATTATGTACAGTGTTTATTATTTACACTGTTGTTTCTGCCTCACACACACACACAGAAATATCTCTAGAGTATAGGTGTTAGTTGTCTGGCTGTCATAACACCATAGTGTGCCAGAAAGCATGCTGGGAAATGGAAGAATTACACAACACTCTGTGGATACTTGTCTGGGTTTGGACTCTCCATCACTCTCTCTCCATCTCTGTCCCTTTCTCTTTCATCTTTCCATTTCTCTCCATCTCATATCTCTCCACTCCCCTACTTTCCTCTCTCTCTCTCTCTCTCTCTCTCTCTCTTCCCTCTCTCTCTTTCTCCATCCCCTCTCTCCAGAGCCCTACCCAGCCATCCCCACCACCATGCCAACTCCCCTTGACAACCATGCCAACCATGCCAGCTTACACAAGCACAATCAGTGTGACTGGTGTTGAAACTGCACCCAGCGACCAAGCCTACTCTCTGTAGACACATACTGCACAGACAACCACGCCACACGCACACACACACACACACACACACACACACACACACACACACACACACACACACTGCTCCTGGGTTGTGGGATGCATGTACAGCTGATTGTTTGCTCTGTGATGCTTTGTGTTTTATTGTGTTGTGTGCTTTCTCTCTCTCCATCCCTGTTTAAATGGAGATACTGTCCAAACTCAACGGACCAGCGGCTGTGTGTGTGTGTGTGTGTGTGTGTGTGTGTGTGTGTGTGGACATGCGTGCGTGTGTGACCACCATTTCAATCCCCAACTTGGATGCTGACCAGAACTCCGGCCCAAAAGAGAATGGCTCTTTGTCTTGTTGATTTAATTGTATTCTCTCCCTCCGTCTCATCTGCATTTCCTGGTGCCCGGAAACTCGGCACGGCTGCCCCGCATAAACCATGAGCTTCCCTGCTCCGTCTGGAGAAACCATCTCAGAGCCCCCCCCCCCCCCCCCCCCCCCCCCCCCCCCCCCCCCCCCCCCCGAGCTGGTGGAACATGGGGTTGCTCAGACACCGGGGGGGAGGGGGAGCTCCCTACCCCAAACACAGTGTTCACTTAGAGACTTTTGGGGCCGATTCCAATGTTTGACCCCCCCGCCTGGTCGCCTCATCTGCTACTGGTACGGCTGGCAGGGGGCCGGTGGTGGTGGTGGTGGTGGTGGGGGTGGGGGGGGGGGGGGGGGGGGAGATGCTGGTTAGCTGGCTGGATGATTAACTGGCTGGTTGGATGATTTACTGGCTGTCTGGCTGGATGGATAGATGGCTGACTAGATGGATGGAATGGTGGATGAGTGCTGGCTGGATGATTTACTGGCTTGCTGGCTACATGAATTACTG
>CM059313.1:6622500-6660000 GCA_030340665.1 Neosalanx taihuensis
CCCTCCCTCCCTCCCTCCTCCCTCCCTCCCTCCCTCCCTCCCTCCCTCCCTCCCTCCCTCCCTCCCTCCCTCCCTCCCTCCTCTCTCTCTCTCTCCTTCTCTGCCACTCTTTCCCTTGCAAGGTGGAGGACTTTATTTGTCCTTTATCCGTGCCTCCCTGGAAAGATGAAGGGAGGACAGAGGGGTACAGGTACTAGAGAGGGGGAGCACATCGAAAAAAGGAGGAAATCAAAATGGAAAAGAAGAGGATGGAAAGAAAATGGAGAGAGGGTTGTTAAAAAGGAGAGTGAGACGAAATGGAATCGGAGAGGTGAAGTGGAGTCGAGCTGAAAGAGAAATGGAAGGAGGGGGTGGCGGGGGGGTTGGAGGGGGGTTGGGGGGTGGGAGAAGTGAATGGGGGGGGTGGAAGCGAAAGGTAAAGTGGGCCTGGTCTCTCCTCTCTCCACCTCTCTTCCCTTCCTCTCGTTATCTCGATTAGCACCTGCTGAGCTAACGAGGCTGGCACTTGGTTGCCACAGCAACGCCTTGTCAACCTCCCCCCCACCCCCTCCCCTCCCCACGCACACGCTAGCTCTTACACTACTTACAGCAATCTCATCCCCCTTTACCTCTCTTCTCCTCTTCCCCCCCCCTCCCCCCCTATCTCCAGATAATGAAAGAGAGATGGAGTGGGGGGATGATGTGGAGGAGAGAACATGGGGGAGGGAGGGGGGGGAAGGAGGGAGGTTAAAGAGGAGACTTTACATGATGTTTTTTTTCACTTTGTTTTCTTTCCCTTTTGTGATTATTTTCATGGTCCAAGCTGCTGGAGCCTGTTGACTGTGTGTGTGTGTGGGGGGGGGGGTGTGTGTGTGTGTTAATGCACTGGTTCCTGTAAATACTGATAACGAAGCTGTTTGACAAGATCAATACTCTAGTCCGCTCCTCCGATCTCTTCATCTTCCTCTTCTCTCATGTTCTTCCTCCTCCACCTCTCTCTTCTCCTCTCTCCATCCACCCATGGATAGGTGTGTGCACAGAGAACTGATACAGTGCACGTGATTCGGACATTGTTTTCACTCTGCAGAGAAAAGGGAGGGAGGGAAGAGAGAGGGGGGGGTGTCAAGGAGAGGAAAGGCAGAGATGGAGAGAGACATAAAGAGAGAGTGTTGGTGTTGTCGTGGTCACCAGCGCTGGCTTGTGATTGGTTCTCCTACTGCAGGGTGAAGCTGTGTGTCGACTCCAGCAGATATCAGCAGGATGATGAGCGCTCTGTGGAGGAGGAGCCTCCCCTCCATCCCTCCATCCTTCTATCCAACCATCCCTCCATCCCCACCATCCCACCATCCTTCTATCCCACCATCCCTCCCATCCCTCCATCCTTCTATCCCTCCATCCCTCCATCCTTCTATCCTTCTATCCCTCCATCCCACCATCCCTCCATCCCTCCATCCTTCTATCCCACCATCCCTCCATCCTTCTATCCTTCTATCCCTCCATCCCTCCATCCTTCTATCCAACCATCCTTCTATCCCACCATCCCTCCATCCTTCAATCCCACCATCCCTCCATCCCACCATCCCTCCATCCTTCTATCCCTCCATCCCTCCATCCTTCTACTCCCACCATCCCTCCATCCCACCATCCCCTCCATCCTTCTATCCCACCATCCCTCCATCCCACCATCCCTCCATCCATCTATCCCACCATCCCCTCCATCCCACCATCCCTCCATCCTTCTATCCCTCCATCCCTCCATCCTTCTATCCTTCTATCCCTCCATCCCACCATCCCTCCATCCCTCCATCCTTCTATCCCCACCATCCCTCCATCCCTCCATCCTTCTATCCCACCATCCCTCCATCCCTCCATCCTTCTATCCCACCCATCCCTCCATCCTCATCCTTCTATCCCACCATCCCTCCATCCCTCCATCCTTCTATCCCACCATCCCTCCATCCCTCCATCCTTCTATCCCACCATCCCTCCATCCCTCCATCCTTCTATCCCACCATCCCTCCATCCCTCCATCCTTCTATCCTTCTATCCCTCCATCCCACCATCCCTCCATCCCTCCATCTTTCTATCCCACCATCCCTCCATCCCTCCATCCTTCTATCCCACCATCCCTCCATCCCTCCATCCTTCTATCCCACCATCCCTCCATCCCTCCATCCTTCTATCCTTCTATCCCCACCATCCCCTCCATCCCTCCATCCTTCTATCCTTCTATCCCTCCATCCCACCATCCCTCCATCCCACCATCCTTCTATCCCACAAAATGATAGACAATTCTAGTGCTGGACAGTGTGTGTGTGTGTGTGTGTGTGTGTGTGTGTGTGTGTGTGTGTGTGTGTGTGTGTTTGTGTGTGTGTGTGTTTGTGTGTGTGTGTGTGTGTGTGTGTGTGTGTGTCCGTGACACACAGGACTGTCTTGTAAACCCTAATGCAGATGGACTGCTTCTAACACACAGCAAGCCTAATCAATATTTAACGAGCCAAATCTATAGCATGAAATTTTAATGCAGACGATTTGTGTCTCTGTGCCCCTATTGGACTGTATTAGGCAGAATTATTTTGTGTGTGTGTGTGTGGAGGTCCAGGTCCTAAACCTTTCCCTCAAGGCCCAGGTTATGTGTTGGGTTATGTGTTGTGTTCACTGTGCCAGGGAGAGATTATACACTGAGCATGTAGAGGCCTGGTCCCCCCCCCCCCCCCCCACGTCTCTCTCTCTCTGCACCACCAACACTGCAAATAAACTGTCAGAAAGTTGCTGAGGAGGAAATAAGCAAACTGTAAAAAAAAATATGTTTGACAGTGGGGGGGGCACGTTGAACAAGACTTTGAGCAAGTGTGTGTGTGTGTGTGTGTGTGTGTGTGTGTGTGTGTGTTGTGTGTGCCCGAACACCTACCCCATCTATAGCTAGCCTGCATATGAAAACTCACACACAGCAGAAGGGGTCAGGAAAGAGAGTAGAAAATGGCTGCCTTCATTAGCCCTTTAATAGTGTGGTTGCCAGGAGAAACAGAGGTTTGATGTGGCAGGAATGACAAAGAGAGATTGGGGGGAGGGGGGAGGGGGGGATTAATGATCCGGTGCGCTTTCTGATTTAGCGCATGCGTCACGTGTACATTACATCACACCCTTGAAACGTTTATATTGTTCGTGCTAAAGTTTGAACGAGCTTCGGGAAATACAAGACTTCTATTTCCTGAACGTAACAGATTTTAGGAGATTGTTGTTGATTAGGTGTGTGTTCATACAGTATACGTGTGTGTGTGTGTGTGTGTACATACTGTTTGTACGTGTGTGTCTTCTGATAGACAGATTAATCTGCTCACTGCGGCTCAATGAACACACTGGGGGGGGGGGGGTCACGTGACTGTTCCCCCGCCCGCCCTCCCTCCACCAATCGGATGGTTGCTAAGGAGGCGGCCGCTTACCAGGGAAAGTGTGAATGCCGCTGCGTGTGTTTGATTTGAATCTGAATTTTAAAACGTCTCCCTCGTTACGTTTCCCATTATTTAATCATTTTATTCATGGGAGGCTGGGATGCAGACCGAACTCACCCACACCACAGACACCAGCCTGGCCTTGAACTTGATTTAGCTGTACTTATCTTCCCTCCTTCCTTCCTTATCTTTCATCCTTCCTTCCTTCCTTATCTTCCTTCCTTCCTTCCTTCCCTTCCTTCTTTCCTTCCTTCCTTCCTTCCTTATCTTCCTTCCTTCCTTATCTTCCCTCCTTCCTTCCTTATCTTCCATCCTTCCTTCCTTATCTTCCATCCTTCCTTCCTTATCTTCCATCCTTCCTTCCTTATCTTCCATCCTTCCTTCCTTATCTTCCCTCCTTCCTTCCTCATTTTGCGTACTTCCTTTCTTTCATTTCCTTCTATCCTTCCATCCAGTCCTACTTCTTCTCGCTACACGAGTGCCTTCTTAGGTCTTGAATGAGAGGAAAAGGGGAAATGGGAGAGGGAGAAAAGGAGAGAGATGGATAGAGGGAGGGAGAGGGTGAGAGAAAGGGAGAGAGAGAGAGAGAGAGAGAGAGAGAGAGAGAGAAGGGGATGACAGGAGAGCAGAAGGGGAGGCAGAGAAGGTAGCAGATGGAGGGAAGATGAGAGCTGGGGCTCTTGGGAAACATAGAATAACAGAGAGAGGGAGAGAGAAGGAGAGGTCATATCCAAGGCAACGGTAGCCATCTATGATCCATACTGTGTGTCCAGTGTGATGGTGGGGAGCGGTCCTCATCCAACTGTCTCTCTCTGCTTCTCCCTGTGTCCTCTCTGCGTCTTACACACACACACACACACACACACACACACACACACACACACAACACACACACACACCAGTCATACCACACTGGTGTCCAAGATAGATAGGCAGGGGAGAAAGGAATAGCAACAAAAGGATATTGAAGAAGGTAACAAATGACCTTCTCTTATTTTCATTTCTTCTGTCTCTGTGTGTGTTGGGATGAAAAAACACACACACACACACACCATGTCCCCCTCTCTCACTCTGCTTCTAGCTAATGGTTATTTACCTTGTTTGAAAAGGGCTTTACTTTCTCCACCATCGAGAGACAGGCAGCAGAGAGCGTAGGGGGTGGGGGGGGGGGAAGGGAGGGACAGAGAGGGGAGAGAGAGAGAGAGAGAGAGAGAGAGAGAGAGAGAGAGAGAGAGAGAGAGAGAGAGAGAGAGAGAGAGAGAGAGAGAGAGAGAAAGAGAACGATAACCTGGGGAAGCAGAGGACAGAGGGTGACAGGAACAGAAAATATTTCATTTGTTTCTTTGTTTTTTCGTTCCCTGGTGACACCGATCCGACTACAAAAGTAATGAAAGTGAAGGGCTGGCCGGGAAAGAGAGAAGGAGCGAGAGATGGAGTCCGGAGAGGGAGATGGAGGGAGGGAGGGAGGGAGAGAGAGAGAGAGAGAGAGAAAGAGAATTATATGTCAATATTTGCTCCCTTTGGCTGTGCAGATAGACACAGATACATTACAGTAGCTCTGCCTGTAAGCCAATTCAATAACCACAGCCTTGTTTAGAATGAGGAGCACCAGGCAGGCCAGGAAAGGGGGGGGGGGGGGGGGGCGGACCGGGGCTGCATTGGTGGTCTGTCTAGCCCTTATCTGCTTCCATTTCTAGATCTTCTATTTTTCCTTCTTAGACTATCTCTCCCTTCTTAATCTCTATATCTATTGATTGCAGCTAAGACTGAGCTATATGCCCATTTTTCCTGACAGGTTGTTGCTATTAGGAAATAATCCTTCCTCTATCCCTCCAGCCTACAAGTTGCTGTGTCCCATCTATAGTTTTACACCGGTGAAATTGACGGAAAACGAGGGGTTGACATGAGATCATGAAGGACGACTGGTTGGGTTGGTTGATGGAGCCTGAGTCAGCCTTGCAGGTCGAAACACAAGGTGTGGGTAACGGGGGCGCAGGGGGTCCATGAAGTGGAGGGAGACTGAACAGATCGTGAGCGCCCCCTCACGAACCCCACAGGAACTGCACCTTCAGCCAGGAGAAACAGGGAATGGGGTCGCTCATGTTTGCAGTGTTTAAAAAAAAAGTCAAGTTATGCGGTTTGTGTGGGTTTTTCCAAAACCCAGACAAAAGATTTTTCCCTTTTCATTGTCATGTGCATTAGCTTCTCCTAGTTCTACTACTATCGATGTTTAACATGAAGTTACAGACATAAAACATATTCATTCTAAATTCATGTTATAGTCTACGTCTGTGCATTTACAAGCACGGTCCATTTTCTCGGGAAACTATAGTCTACTGTGTTAAAAAGCAGCACTGCCCCAGAGGAATGCTGGAAACGTCTGGAAAGGCAAAATAAAGAGCCTGGACTTGAACCGACACACTTCTCTGCCACGTCTGAACTCGCAGAAAAAGCCCACCAGTGTAACAACTTGAGGAAATAACTTGCAAGAGAAAACTTACAAATTAATGAACGGTAATGTGTGACAAATGACTTTTCACTTTTCGCTGTGTCCTCGAACTATCACTCAGGAAGATAAACAGACGTCTTTCGCTTAATGCCGTTATCCGCTTGTCAGTGAAACTCGGTTTTTCGTTGGAAACGGGCGAATGAAGCTTCACGAAACATAAATGTTGCCTATCTAAAGTATAATCAAGATGTATCTCTATTTGTCAGCGCACTAGGCAAATTGGACGGGAAATTGAAATATCAATTAATTTGCATTCTCGAAAGAACTGGAGAGCTTTTTTAAAGTGGATACAGTTAGACTAAGGAAGGGCGGTCTTGACTTTACTCTGACCTCTTTTATAAGAGGAGGGCCAAATATTGACGGTCAGTAGCTTTCTAGGTCTTACTTATTGAAAGACACATCAAAGCGAAAAAGGTTTGGTTATTATATTCTCCATCTTTGGGGAAACCCAAATGATAATGTCTTCTCTCATGCTTCCCCAGGCGTGCATGCTGCAGTCAGAGTCCATCTTTCACCTGATAACGCTATTGGCCCTGTTGGTTTCGGGGGTCTCTACCCAGGAGGCCCCTGCCAGCCCCCCACCCATGGATGACTCTAGCTGGGCCATAGGCCCTGCGCCTGTACCGGGCCCTTCGCGCTGACTCCGGTGCCCTCAACACCCTCTTCTCCCCACTGCTCCTGGCCTCCTCCCTGGGGGCTCTGGGTAGAGGGGCTGGGGGTTCAACCGCCCAGCAGCTCCATGACCTCCTCCAGACACCCCACTCTCTCCAGAGATCTGGCCCTGGTGAGGAGCTCGCTCGAGGGCTGGAGTCTCTCAGTAAGGCCAATGACACCAGCTTCAGACTACACAGCTCCTCTGCTGTGTTCTCCAAGCAGGGACCACAGCAGACCGAGGGTTTCAGGGAGAAGAGGGAGGGAAAGTTTGGGCTGAAGCATCAGACCCTGGGCCAGGGGGATTCCAAGAGGGACCTGGAACAGTTCCATGCCTGGGCGAAGGAAGGCATGGGTGGGGTGGAGGGAGCTCCACTTCAGGGTGAGATCCAGACAGAGACTAGTGCTCTGGTCCCTGGCCAATGCGCTACGTTTTAAAGGTGAGGACAAGCAACCAATCACAAACATTTACCTTGGATCTCTCTCCACAGTGCTGCTGCTGGGAAATTCATGGACTGAATGATGAGCGTGTAAATAGATTTGTGTGTGCAACCTCATTTAGTGTAATTAGCGATGCTCCTGATTCCCATTCACATCTGTGTATTAGGCTGTCTAACCTGCTGGGGGTCCCCTTAGATGTGGGTGGGTGGTTGGTTTTCTGTGTGTGAGCTGTAATTATGATTCATGCGCATGTGTGTGTTCCTTAACACTGCCTCCATGCCAGCTTGCCTAGCGAAGAGTCTGTGCCAGACAGCATGCCCACCTGTGTGTGGTGTGTGTGTGTGGTGTGTGTGTGTGGTGTGTGTGTGTGTGGTGTGTGTGTGTGTGTGTGTGTGTGTGTGTGTGGTGTGTGTGTGTGTGTGTGTGTGTGTGTGTGTGGTGTGTGACCCCAGCTGGTGGACGCTGCAGATAAAGGATGATTCTCTGGTCCATCACTGAGAGCTTATTTATCTCTGTCTGGAAGAGGTGATGTGTCATCTTAAATAATTGAGTAACAAGTGTCCTGGCCCTCTCTCCCTACCCGGCGTCAGGTTTGGCATCTGTGCTCAGAGGGTTTTTAAAGTCTGCGGCTTTCACAGTCTGCAGCCTTGCTAGTCTGCAGCGTTTAAAGTCTGCAGCACTTAAAATCTGCAGCAGAGGGGCAATGAGGAGAGGGCCTCAATCAAGGGTTGTGCCAGTGTGGGCTCAGCACTACTGCTGTCTTCCTCTCTCTCTCTCTCTCTCTCTCTCTCTCTCTCTCTCTCTCTCTCTCCCTCTCTCTCTCTCTCTCTCTCTCTCTGCTCTCTCTCTCTCTCTCTGCTCTCTCTCTCTCTCTCTCTCTCTCTCTCTCTCTGCTCTCTCTCTCTCTCTCTCTCTCTGCTCTCTCTCTCTCTCCCTCTCTCTCTCTCTCTCTCTCTGCTCTCTCTCTCTCTCTGCTCTCTCTCTCTCTCTCTCTCTGCTCTCTCTCTGCTCTCTCTCTCTGCTCTCTCTCTGCTCTCTCTCTCTCTCTGCTCTCCTCTCTCTCTGCTCTCTCTCTCTCTCTCTCTCTCTCTCTCTGCTCTCTCTCTCTCCCTCTCCCTCTCTCTCTCTGTCTCTCTCTCTCTCCTCTCCCTCTCTCTCTCTCTCTCTCTCTCTCTCCTCTGCTCTCTCTCTCTCTCCCTCGGTGTCTGCTCTTCCTCTCCAGGTTATTCAGGTAGAGAGAGACGAAGGTTGTCAGGGAAACACAGTAACCAACAGACAGCTCTCAGAAAATAGCATTTCCACCGACTGTAGATTGATAAGCAATCTAATTAATTTTCTTTGTTAGATGTTTTTGACTTTCATCACTCAATTAGTTTCAATGTTGAGCGGTAGTTGGTTAGTTCATTAATTTTGGGGATGGAATATACAAATTAGATCACGCAACAGATTAAAGTGCAGGAATTACATTACGCAAATTGGATTCTAAGTTTTGATTTATAATTTTCAAAAGAGGTCAATGTTTCTTCCTTGTTGCCACTGCCCGCGCTCTATCCTAACAACGTTTATTGTTGGTGAATTTTGGCCCCAGAACATTCTAGGCCTGTGATGATGAAGAATTCTCAGGAAATCGTCTTCTCAGTTGTGATGGTGGCTGAGGATCCTGTCGGCGTAGCAACACTATCTGGTTCCTTCCTTGTTCTTCGTCTGGTTATTGTTTGTTTCCTTTAGCTTTTCTTTTTTCTTTTTTATTATTGAAAAGCAGAATGAAAAAAAACTGTACTGTGTCTCCCTCTCTTCTCTCCCTCCCAGAACAGAGAGAGAGAGGAGGAGGAGGAGGACAGAAGATGACTAGGGGTGCAATTAGCGGGGGTAGAGGGAGGATTGCTAAAAGGCAAAGAGACATGGAGAGAGGAGTACGGAGCATGGGGAAAGATTGCAGGGTGAGGAGGTGAGGCAAAGTTCTGAGAAGAAAAGGAGGAGACAAAACTAATGGGAAGAAAAGGGAGGGAGGAGGAAGGGAGCAAAGTAAAGAAGTGGAGGTGTCCTGCTGTGAGAGAGAGAGAGAGGAAAGGAGAGAGAGCGAGATTGACACACATGGTGGTAGGATGTAAAGAGGCCTACCTTGGGAAATCCAGTCCAAACTTGTTAATTAATGCAGGCTTTGTTCCGGCGTTAGACAAACAAACACGAGAGGGGGAAGAAAAATAGCAGGATTTCAGAGAAAACACACAGATAACGCAACAAAGGAGAGGAGAGGAGGAGGAGGGGGGGGGGGTAAAGAGAACCATGCATATTTAACCCCTCTAATAACAGTTCCACTCCGCCACAACAATTCGTAATCAGTGAGAAGATAAAGGGAATAACGGAAGGAGGGAGGAAAGTTGTTGCCTCAATTGATCGTAGTTAGACGCCAGAGTGTCTTGTGCAATGGATCTGGGAGCGAGGGGGGGTGTTACTGTTTTCATTACGGCACAGTTGTCATTGTTTAGCTTATTATATAATTCTACCACAGCCCTGAGCACGCTAGCTTGTCTAGACACAAGCCCACACATCCACACACGCAGACCCAGATCTCTGTGTTCTCCCGAGTGGTAGCCAGAGAGAGCCAGCTTGACAGATAAGTCCCACTTTGTGGAAATCACCTTGCAATGCTGTCATGTCACATGACCACCATGAGGTGCCTCGCGGCTCAGATGTGGTTGTTTTGGTTACGGCGATCTAGTTTCGTTCAAAATCCCAGAAATGGGGAGTCTTCGAGGTCTGGGGTCTTTCCAGCTCGAGCACGTTCAGGGAGATGGAGCCTGTGCCAAAGCTGCAGCGGGGGTCCTTCATAACGAGTGACACGGCACATTTCAAAGTCATTATCTACTTTTTGTTCTCCAATCGAGCGGCTTCTTTTTTGTGATGTTCCCTTCTGTATCGGAAGGGGCAGCGAAGGTCTTGGGTTTTAGTGGGGAGCACTTTATTACCGAGGTGCAATTTGAAGTCTGTCAGGCCCAACAGAATTGAGGGGAGCCAAGAGGTGAGCTAATGCTAGCTGTTAGTTGAATGGGTCTGAATGGTAAATGGAACTACTAGCCTTTAAATGATGGGATTCACTTGCCTTCCGCACAATCACCCACTGACCTGTCCACCTCATCCAATGACATTTTACTGTCAAGAGGAACACTGGAGCTTTCAATCAAGTGGCCACGTCATTTAGGCTTCATTGTGTGGCTTTCTGCTATGTTTAACCAGAACATTATGTGTCCTATTTCATCCCAGTAGATCCATATATCCATATACACTATCCCCCCCCATTCTAGTTCAAGTATATCCATGTGGAATCCCACTTTACACATTCAAGGTATTCAAATGTAATTATGTCCCTGTGTTCCCACAGGATTGTGGGAGAGAGAGTTCAACAAGGACACCTCAGATCTTCGCACCTTCCTGGGAGCCAAGTACACCAAGGTACCCATGATGCACAGAGCAGGTAAACCACTTTTTCAACTCTGAATTTCTTTCTTTTTTTCCCTTCCTCATTCTCTCCATATATTCCTCACCCTCCTGCTCCTCACCCCCACTAATCCCCAACTCTCTTACCCTCCCCCCTTCCCCAGGAGTGTACCGTCACTACGAGGACATGGAGAACATGGTGCAGGTGCTGGAGCTGGGGCTGTGGGGGGGTCAGGCCAGCGTGGTGCTGCTGATGCCCTTCCATGTGGAGAGCCTGGCCCGCCTGGACAAGCTGCTCAGCCTGGAGCTGCTGGCCAAGTGGCTGAACCACAACTCCTCCAGCAGCGTGGCCATATCCCTGCCCAGGGCCAACATCAGCAGCACTCTGAGCCTACAGGTACACAGGCCTCTCACTGGCTCACTGGCAGACATGTACAGTATGTCACACTTCAGCATAGGAAGATCTTTGGTCATTTATTTTGTAATGGATTGGGTCAAATAGATAGACAAATGAATTACTTAGACAAGTATATTTTTATATAAATTAATTATGACATAACAAAGTATGTTATCTAATGTCTGTGTGGTCTGGTGGAGGGTGTGATGGGAGCGGTGTGTCTTGTCTTGGGTAGAAGTTCTGAGTCCTGTCCTCCTCTGGTGTTTGACTGAGGAGATCAGTTAGGATGGTGAGCGAGGCTTCAGTGGCTCTCTGTATGGCGCTGGCCTTACATCCTAGACTGTCCACAACCCCTCGACCCAACCCTGGGCTCTCCTTCTTCTCCCCTCGGCCCACCCAGTGGCTCATGCAGCCCCTGAGCGTGGCCAGGTCAGATGGGGTCCCAGTGTTCTCTCCTAGGGTCTTCACCGGCTCCAGCAGGGCCTGGGCGAAGGCATGGACCACCAGTTGCTCCATACCCACCAGGCTCAGCCCGTACTGGGTCAACCCCACAGCCAGGCTAACTTCGGAGGCCCCTGCCCCGGGCACCACCCTGGGGTCCGTTAGGAGAGAGCAGTAGACCCTCAGGGAGGCAGCCACAGCCTGCTCTGCACTGTCCAGCAGAGTCTGGTCCGAGCTACGTAGGATGACTGTCACCTTGGAGCAGGCTTCTCCATCCAGGGGCTCCTCCACGACAACGCTAGCCTGAAGAGGGAGGCTCTGGTCGGGGTTGACTGGGTGGGTTTGCCTGGGGGATGGATGTGTCTTCCTGGGAAAGCCATGGTTGTGGTAGCTAGGTGGGCGAGGGGCTGGGCTGGTCAGACCACCCTGTGGTCTGTGCAGTCTGCGTTTGTGCTTGACTGAGTGCATAAAGCCAGTGTGTTTGTGCTTCTGACATGTGGAGGAGAAGTGTCTTCTCAGTTTGGAAACACTGCCATGTATATGAACAGATAGCAAGTCTTTGCAGACTCCATCGATCTCTTTCGCAGTAGTTATTGTCTCTCTTTCCTTCATCTCCTCGGTCCATTCCACTCCTGCAGCTCTGTTCTCATCTACACTGGCTGCCCAGACCTCCAGGCCTAGATCCACCCAGTCTGAAAACACTCTGTCTTCTTCCTCCTCACTATCTTCATGCCTCTTCTTTATTGCTCTTCTCTTTTCTTGATTCTCTTTCTGTGTCCAAGCTTTTTTCTCTCCTGGATCCTTATTTTCTGTCTTACCATGTGTCTTACTCTCTGACTGTCTCTCTGACTGTCTCTCTGTTTGGTCCTCTTTATGACTCTCACTCCTCACCTTGTCTTCTTCCTCTCTTTTTCTTTCTGTAGTTCCCTCCGTTTCTTCCTCATTCTTTTTCTCTGTGTTTTCCGTACAACTTCCCTTCTCATCTCTTGCTTCCACCCTCTCTTCCTCCTTCTCTTCCTTCTCTTCTGAGACTTCCCTCTCGTCCTCACCAACTATCATTCCACCTCCCTCCATCTCTCCATCCTCTATCCCTGTTCTCTTCGTTATGCTCTCCCTCTCCAGAACTGCACGGACTCTGACACAGCTGGGGTCAAAGGTCACCCCCTCCCACACCTCCCCCCTAACTCCTGAGGTGAGCGGTCTCCAGCTATGGACGCAGCTCTTTGCCACCACCCCTCCCAGCAGGGCTTCCAGCCCGGGCTGCCAGGAGGCCAGGAAGCCCCTGAGGACGTCCCTGACTTGAACCTCCTCTCTGGGATCCGCCAGCCGCCCACACCCCATCCCCTCCAGGTGGAGCAGGGTCCTGTCACAAGCCTTCCTGTAGCCTTCCTGGATCTCAGCCCCAGTCACCCCTAGCCCCAGAAGCTCTCTGGCCTGGCTGAGGAGAGAGGAGGCCAAGAAGAGCACCAGAGCTGCCCCGTCACCGTGCTCCTTGGCCTGGGTGGAGGCGAAGGAGTCCAGGGCAGGAGCCTGGGGGTCCTTCAGCTTCATGTGGGTCAGAACTGAGGCAGTATCTGGGCTGCTGACCGGTTGGCTGGAGAAGCCTTGGGGGAAGTGGAAGAGGAAGGACTTGGCCAAGCCGCCGGGGCCGTAGCACGAGCGTAGACGTCGGCCTAGATCCACGCACGCCTCCACTGGGAGGCTGTTATGGAGGGGTCTCTCTGGGACGGAGCTCCCAGGCCAGGGCAGGATTCTGGGAAGGTTGGGTGTGTCAGTTGGCGGGGTGTGGTTGTCGTATACCATCTTATCCCTATGGAGAACTGGAAAAAGAAAGAGGTTTCTTGATGTTCTCCTTACATGACCTCAAGCTGTGGAGAAATAAAATGGCGTGACTGCTGTAAGGCACTTACAAGAGCTACGAGGGAAAAGAGAGTTAGTTTAACATGACAGATAGAGGACGATGTCCAAACTAAAACTAGTAAGGAAAAAATAAAACATGTTCCCTGTGCTGGCCTACATTACCTAAATCCTACAGTATAAAGTGTAGCCTAAATGTAACAGTGCAGTTAAGCCTGTGTGGTGGAGAGTGTGCTGAGGTCTGCTTTGAAGGACAAGCTTCATGACATGAACATGGCGCTCCTGTCACTCTCATAACACAGGTGGTAGACTGGGCTTGGAAATTGAGAACCACAATATGGCTACTAGGTCAGAAGATCTAGAGAGAAAGAGAGAGCACAGTCTGATGCACTTGTCACAGAGGCTGGAGGGCTTTCAAACAGAACCACACTGTTCAGTAAATAGGATACAGCCTGTCTTATATAAGCTACAAGCACAATAGTTTATAACTTCCTACTTTCTATGTTTTTTCTTCATTGTCAGTCTCTGCTTTGTCTCAACCCCCCTCCCCCCCCCCCCCCCACCCTCTCACATGTTGTCTCCCAATCTTCCGTCTCGGAGAGTATTTGAGGAATCATTACCAAAGCCCCTGAAACTCTTTGCTAACTCCGCTCCACATCCTCTCCCCTCTCTACCTCCGCTGCTCCTCCCTTCCCCTCATCCCCCCTCTCCTCTTGGCCAGCAGCAGATGAGCTTGCTCGGGAACTTTGCCAGTGCCTCTCCTGCACGCCCTCGCCTCAGATGGGGCAGAGAAGATATTGCTCATCACGGCACATTAATGCTGTTTACCCCTCTGTCTGTCAGGATGGAGAGCGGCCCCCAATTTGGACTCGAGTGGGGATGAGGGGAGCGAGGTTGCATCTGGAACAAACAAACTCAAATGATCAGAGAAAGGCTGAGCTACACTCGCTGTCATTCGTCGCTAACTACCCAACCACAGTCCCCTCATCCCCCTCCCCCCCAAACACACACATACATCCTCCTCCTCTTCCTCTCCTCTCTCTCTCTTTGAGTCGTGTGTGACTGTTCCACATCCTCCTCCTCCCTCCATCTTGGAGGTGGCTCCTGGTGGCACAGGGCTCACGGGTGCTAATGTGGCAGAGCTTGGTGGCTGGGCGTTGGGCCCCACTGACCTAAATAGGAGTGACATTCAGCAGGCGGAGGGGATGGAAGGTGGAAGGGTGGGGGCGGAGGGGCGGGTCGAGTGCCGGGGGACAAGGTGGAAAGCGGTGAAACCTATAAATAGCTATTGAGCTCTGTGCCTGTCTCTCCTCTAGTGAAGGACAGGCCCTGCTGGAGAAGCCAGGTTTCATTAGAGTGAGACAGGGAGAAACAGAGAGACAGAGACGGTGAGAGAGACAGAGAGAGAGACAGGGAGAGAGACAGGGAGAGAGACAGGGAGAGAGACAGGGAGAGAGACAGAGAGAGACAGAGAGAGAGACAGAGAGAGAGAGAGAGAGACAGGGAGAGAGACAGGGAGAGAGACAGGGAGAGAGACAGAGAGAGACAGGGAGAGAGACAGAGAGAGAGACAGGGAGAGAGACAGAGAGAGAGTCATACTTCTGGTGTTCTCTAACAAGCCTGGCCGGTAGGTCACTAGCTAACCCTGTGATTGCTCTCTCCTTGGATACACACGCATGCTCTCTCTCTCTCTTTCGCTCTCACACACACATACACACCCTGGATCAGGATTTATATGGACTAAGACGTATGACTCGACAAAAAGAAGTTCACTCAATCATGGCTAATGAGGTCAAGAGGTGATGAAATATTTACCAGCGTATATAGTACGGTACACAGCATCAGGACAGAGACCTCTACCTTCAACCACAGCCCAGCATTCGTGATTAATGACAAGTGTTTCATTGACTGCAGTTGCTAGCCTATACTTCAATACTTCAAAGCTCATCGCTTTTCATGAGACAGTAAAGTGTAGTTTAAATTGACCTTGTGTGGCTGTGGTTTGGAAGGGGGAGGGAGAGAGAGAGAGAGAGAAGGTGAGGGAAATCAAATGAAAAAGAGGCTAGATATCGACAGACAGAGGTAAAAAGCAAAAGCTCATGTTACTAAAACCATCAGTGGGCTGAGATGCAGATGAGCCTCTGTGGATTAAGGAGAAACACCTTCTCACACATCAGGGCTGACAACTGCCCCACACACATCCTTCCACCCACTGTATTCCCATTATACGCAATTTTGATGTTCAAAGACTCAAGGCACATGCTGTTTTGTGTGTAACCCCGCTTTCTTGCGTGCATAATGCATCCACCTGTTCTCAAAGTAGATAAAGATATTGTTTACGCTGTTAAGCATGTCAGTACATAATGCAGTTGCCGATGAATTATACAGAAAAGGTGGCTTGGTGCTGGGAATAGGAGAGAGAGATGTTAGGGGAGAGGTGGAATATGTTAAGGTAGCGGAGGAAAAGCAAGAGAGAGGGAACACGATCGTGGGTTGAGTTTAATTTATTTACAATCTCTTTGTTTCATGAGTGAGTCCTTTAATTCCGCATGCAATAAGCAGCTAGGCAGAGTGCTGTTTAAACATTCCCTCACCTCACGACGCTCCCTCACCACTTCCGCTGGCTCTACTCTCTCTGTCTCCTTAGCCCCTCCCCTTCCTCGTCCCCCCCCCTTCATCTCCCAGCCTGGATCACCGTGTGCCCATGGAGGCTGCTTTCTCTATTAAAACCCCCAAATGCTATGACCCGGTCGGGTATCCAGCTCGCTGTAGCTGACCAACCTGGTTCTCTGCCTGCTGCTCGGCCAGTGCTCCTGCCCTCCTTAGCTAACTCCCTCATCCTGAGGTTCATCCAACATCCACTTATTCTCTTCAATCGTCCGGCTAATTAATTTGAATACTGAGCGCTCCAGTTAACCATACAGCTCAAGGCTACGTTAGCCGTTCTCCTGCATACAGAGCAGGGGCAGACAGAGGGAGAGAGACAGTCACACAGCTAGACCGCTGGTGGATGTAGCGTGGCTTCAGACGGATGACTTTACGCTAAACCATATCTGATGATGGCAGCTACATCAGCCCGACATCAGCTAGTGGTCCCTCAGTACAGCTTCTGCAGACAGACAGACAGGCAGACTGGCAGACTGGCAGGTAGGCAGACGGAGAGAGAGAAACAGAGAAACAGAAATGAAGAGGCAGAAAGATGGTGGGTCCCTGTGGGTCCATAAGGCGGTGTGCCACACCCTGACAGGTCATCGCCCCGCCGCTGAGGGGCCCCCGGCACGACACAGACGCTTCATTATTAAACGCTCGATTGTTTTTAAAAATTAAGTTTGTCCCCTTCCACAGGACTGAGCTTTTCCTCAGTGGACATAAGAGATGGAGGCAAGGAGACAGCGCGGATCGCGGGGTAGCTGGGTCGACTATTTTAGTAGCAGACAAGAGAGGTGGGGGGGGTTGGTGAAGGGGAAGCTAATGTCCTACGTGAGCGTAATGGCTGGTGACAGTGTCGTTGTGGCGAGGCACAGTTCCATGTTGCTGCTTTGGCAACAGCTGTTTAAGGTCAAGCCAACCAAGAGCTCTCTCTGCCTGTAACTGTTTTACATTGTCTTCAGATGGGAGGAGGGGAAACTCTGTTCTGGCTGTGTTTTACTCCACGGCGGGCATCAATCTTCCATGAGGTGAAGAATTCACTGGCTGCAGTCTATTTCTGTTTGCTGGAAGATTAGGAGAGAAAACCTTGAAATGATTGCCGATGGAGATGGAGGGCAGGGGAGAGTGATGTATACAAGGGGGGGGTGGCGGTCGAAAAAGAGAAGGATGAGTTGGGGAGGGAAAAAGACGGAGTGAGAAATGGAGGGAGTGAGATGGAAGAGGATGAAATAGAGGCGCGAGGCGGGGATGAGGGATGAGGATGCCAGGGAGGTGACAGAGCAGCGGAGAGAGACAGTGATGAAGTGGTGTAGGACGGAAGGAGGGAGGAAGAAAAGGGGGAATAATGGATGAGGACAATAGAAGTGCATTAGAGCAGAGGGTGACTGTGTGTGTGTGTGTGAGGACTGCCGTGAGAGTAGACAGGCCGAGGGAGGGGAGTTAGGGCACACTATGCTCACTGGAGGAAGTAGATCTAGTTATTCCATCTGGGGTGGGAGCGGGGGGAGAGACACTAAGCTGACACTAGTTCCCTGCCTATTAACTCATCCATAACATCTAAATTATATAGAACTGCAGGCTCTGTTCTGTAGCAAGTCGTAACACAGGGGCATTAAAATGCCTCTCAGAGACCCTATTACAAGAACTTAACCTCCCTTATCCACCTTTTACAAACTTTTGAATATTTCACAACTGGGGTGACAGTTTGACATTAGGGTAAGATAGCCCAGCGAAGGCTACCCGTGCTAGATGATACAGAGAGCAGCATCATCACTCACTCACTTCTCACCCTCACCGGGCCCCCTGCTTTCACACACTCACGCAAACATGCCGCACACACACACACACCTCGGTGGCGTCCTGGCCTGTCACTGTGAGTGGCCCTGTGCCGTGGCTGTATAAAGTACCTGTCAGCCACGTCTTCCTGTGGAATTCATATTTGAGGGAAAACAAAAGGAGGGCCTCAGGTCACCGGGCAACACTCCTCCATTATTCATGGTCCATTTCCTGCCTCCTTCCCTGCTTCCTTCCCTCCCTCTGTCCGTCGCTCTTCACTCCCTTTATCTTCTCTCCCTCTATCTTTACCCCCTCTGTCTCACCACAGCTTTGTCCCTCGAGTTGCAACAAGGGCAACTGTCATTTGACCAGATTTGAGGGAGAAATAAAAGTGGGGAGGGAGGTGGGGGGGGGGGGGGGGGGTTGTGTGAAATGTTATTGATAGATTGGGGGCTGTTTGTTTATTGTTGTTGTTGTTGCTGCAGGGTGTTTGTGTTGATAATTCAGTGAGTTTACAAAAGGGCAGGGCGTCCCTGCTTGCTGACGGTCATCTCTGTCATAAAATGTTAAAGTCGTCTCTCTCATTGTTTGGACTTTTCAGCTTGTCTCCGCCTGCATAATGGATCTGTGGCGTCTCTGCTGTCTCGAGCTGACATCTATGGGGGCGTGATGAGTTTTAGGGGAACTGTCAGCTGAGGGGTTTGAATCGAGTTAGCGTGATTGTATCCAAAGATTTCTCACTGTCTCTCTTCTGTCTGCATGTTTGTGTTTGGCAGAAGCAACTGTCAGAACTGGGCCTCGCGGATGTCTGGGACCACAAGACTGCTGATTTCTCCAGGGCCTTGGGGAAGAACCAGGGAAATCTCCACCTGGGGGGAGTCCTGCACTGGGCCTCCCTGGAGCTGGGCTCCGAGGCTGGGAAAGGGGCGGAGGAGCTGGAGGACGAGATTGTGGAGAAGCCCAAAGTGTTCTATGCAGACCACCCCTTTGTTGTCCTGGTGAAGGACAGCAGCACAGGGGCTCTGCTGCTGCTGGGGGCTGTGGACCTGGTGGAGGGGGAGGTCCTCCATGATGAGCTGTAAGACCCACCCTAGCTGTAAGACCCCCCCCCCCGCCCCCCCATACACCATCTCAACACACGCTCTCCCTCATGCACACACAGGATTTCACAGCTATCAAGAATGTTGTACTATACACACACACACTCTCCCCCTTACATGCACACACTGACATAGTCGCACACACTTGCTCCACTGTAGCAGACTTCTTTGTGTTTTGTAAGCTGAGACTGGCCCAGGGAAGCTTGTCATTCATTCTGACACAGTATCAGTCTGTGGCTGGCTGTCACATAGCATGACTGACACATGGTGACTCAGATCCACTACAGAGACTGACAACATGGTGACTGAAACGCACTGACACTGAGGCTCACATGAGTCCAAACACAACTGAATTAGCATACTTGAAAGAAGAAAAAAAACACTTGGAGAAACTACACACATACACACACACACACACACACACAAACACACATACAGGCCGTGACAGATTGGACCTCAGAGGACTGGCTGTGTTGAGACAGTCAACAGTGGCAAACAGGAGCACACTGACACACACTAACACACTGACACACACTAACACACACTGACACAGATCTGGAGCTGACTGACTTTCAACAACACGCTCCCTCGCTTGTGGACTGAGCCTTGCCGAGTCATTCCAGGAGACAGAATGACAACACAGCAGGGGTGTGTGTTGGTATGTGTGTCAGTCACATCAAGGGTGTCTCTGTTGACGGTCCGGGGCCTGAAAAGCTAGCGGGGGGGTTGCAGTATCCCCCCCTGGGGGGTGTCTCACGGAAACTGATCACTCAGCCAAGTGGTTATTGATGGGCCAGCTTAATGCTAATAGTGCTAATGAGTCAGAACGCCTGTCAACAACATGGAGGAGACGGACAACCTTTCAATCTCTTAATTCCATCAGGGATCAATGGAGGCCCAGGCTGCTGTGTCGCCCTCTGCTAATTCTCTGTAACCAGTTGTGTCCGTGGACTTCAATGCGCTTGATTTTTATGGTTATTACGGCCATCATTTGTGTTATGGATTCAATATGGGCTTTTCATATGGCTCTGTGGTGCATGGGAGAGGGAGAGACACGAGGGAGGCCTAAGTGAGCGCAGTCAGCTAAACGCTGCCATCACTGCGGTGCAAGATTTTGAGTGGCTTGAGGTTTTATATTATAATACATTACCGCAGTGGGTTGGAAGAAATCATTTTTGTTTGTCGAATGTGTCAACAAGAGTTATTTCTTTTCCCTGTGTTAATAAAATACGGTCTTATTTCAAGTCGATATTGCCTTTTTCAATCTCCTTTATATTTCAATTACCTACTTTCAGCATCAATCGGGCGTATAATTCAAAGCATGTGGGCTTTAGTCGTTAGTGTAGCAAAAACAACACCTGTCCTGTTCTTGACAGCCATGATTTACGGTACTGTAGGCTAAGACAAGAAGCTATTTTCTAATACTTCTCTGCACAAAAATGTATTGTGCAAGACTGAAGCCTTGCAGGGGTATGAAACTAGATTTAGAGCCCTGGACGTGTCAGATATTGAGCTCTGAGTGGAGACAAATCGAGGACTCGTGGGTCCTAGAAAGTTCCACTGCAACAGCCTTCCTTTCCCCTCATCCTAAACTTCCCCTCACAAACTGTCCAAAAGCTACAAAACAAGCGGGAAGAAAACTGTCCCTTATTTCTCCACAAATAAATTATTGAGAAATAAAATGGGAAAAAAAAAAAAAAAAAACGATGCCATTAATCTTAAAAAAGAAAGTGTCTCTGTGCTCTCATGATTTATTAAGACCTGCTTTCGTGCCTTGTAGGTCTTATACACACAGGTACAACACACAGACACATACTTTGAGATGACATTATTAGGTTCTTGGGGCAGGTGAGGTCTGAGACCAAAAGAGAAAGGATGTCGTTTCTCAGTGGAGTATAAGTGTGAATGTGCAGTACATCTGTCCTGGTACAATGGTTGTAATGGGCTGTGCTGTGACCAGACTGAAGCCTGCTAATGCACAACCTTCCTCCAGTCTTTTACAGCATAGAAGTCCGGCTCTCTGGAGCTCAAACAGGGGACGGTACGTCGACAGAGCTTAGCCTAATCACACTGTGTATCAGGGAGTGGAATGAAGCAATCATTTGTTGTTGTAGCTGTAATAACATGTTGAGAGGGGGTGATTGTGTGCGTGTGTTTGTGTGTGAGTGTGTGAAAGTGTGTGTGTGAGAGAGAGAATGTGTGTGTGTGTGTGTGGTCCAACAGCCAATTACACCCACCCCACAGCTGTGGAGTACAAGGTAATTAAGAGCATTGTGCAGCAACCGCAAAGGCTACAGTACAGTAGCTGCCTTAGGAAAGGAGGGGAGTCATGTAGTACAGTGGGGTTGGTGGGTAAGCAGAGGAGGACTTTAAAACATGGCTGTTCAGCGTTTAGTATTCCCTGTCAGTCTGCTGAACAACGCAGTTGTGTGTTAAAAAACGATATGCAATGGATTTGATAAATGACGCTGGGGAAAACACTTTTTAATATGTTATAGAGGGAATGGAGCTATTTTATAGAGCATTCTGTGGGGTTATTTTTGTTTTAATGTGGTTTGTACGAATTTGTGTACGTTTTAGTGAGTCTGGCAGACACAGTAGCTGAAAGGCATAACCTAGTTTGGTGATACCAGACTGTCTGTGGAGTGGACAGGTAATCAAGTTCATTTCATTATAGGGCTTGGTTGGAGTGGAACTGCATTCTAGAGAGTTTTATAGTTTTATAGTCTTGTTTTTAAATAAAAAATGACATTAAGCCCCTTAACCTTATCTCCCTTGCTGTCTTTTGTCATGGTTTGGGCTGGGAGTGCTCTGCAAACCAGTCCCAGAGCTGGAGAACAGCGAGAGAGCGCAGAAGGGAAGAGCACTCTGTTGTAGTCCGAAGGCATCTCAGACATCACAGTACTTACCCTTTAGTGGGAAAGGCAAGTGGCTCAGATTCTCAAGGGTCACAGTCTGGAAGGCCAACTGATGTCCTTCCATTTTCACCTTGTTCCACTTAAAAGCTTGTGAGAGGAGAACAGCCATGTATGAGTCCAGTAAATAGTGATGTTTCAAGATGTATAAGCTCTTGGAAATTCATGTTGACATTTGAAAAAGACTAAACTAGGTCTCCTGAGTCAGTCAATTCATAGGAATATGCTACATTATATAATATAAATAATAAATGTAAATGAACAACTTGAATGAATAGTCACACACAGACGTTTTCACATTGTTGAGAAATGTCAGGCTGATGTAGAATGAATCCCAAAGTAATAACATGGAACTAAACACAATGTGAACCATCTTACTGTGGGGTCTTTACAAGGACACGGCAGCTGCACACTGTTGTGTGTTTTCTGGCAAAAGTGTCAGTTGGTTGTGTGTTTTCCAGCAAAGTGTCGGTTGGTTGTGTGTTTTCGAGCAAAGTGTCGGTTGGTTGTGTGTTTTCGAGCAAAGTGTCGGTTGGTTGTGTTTTCCAGCAAAGTGTCAGTTGGTTGTGTGTTTTCGAGCAAAGTGTCGGTTGGTTGTGTGTTTTCGAGCAAAGTGTCGGTTGGTTGTGTGTTTTTGAGCAGTGTTGGTTGTGTGTTTTCGGTTGGTTGTGTGTTTTCGAGCAAAGTGTAGGTTGGTTGTGTGTTTTCGAGCAAAGTGTCGGTTGGTTGTGTGTTTTCCAGCACAGTGTCAGTTGGTTGTGTGTTTTCCAGCAAAGTGTCGGTTGGTTGTGTGTTTTTGAGCAAAGTGTCGGTTGTGTGTTTTTAAACTAATAAAGCACGCGCGCTCATTCTTCTATTTCTGTGACCCTGTGTCATATCACCTCCCGCAGCGTTCTTTCATACAGAAGGATTTATGCTTTATTCTTTATGAAAAATGTAACAGGATTCTTTATGATTGCGTAATAGCAATTAACATTTACAAGTAACGTACTTGAAAACGTCAATTTCCCACATTGCTAGGGGAAATGTAACGTAGTGTTCATAATTGTTCGTATTGTTCATAAACAGCAGCCAGTCAGGCAAAACATTACTGTTCAGTAGACCTGACTGAAATCGTTGATTAATGTTGTATATTTGTCAATTTAGTGAGCCTATATTTGTGATCCCTGTTGGAGGTGTCTTGTGCGCCTTCACGCTCCTTCTCGTGCTCCGTTTCCATGGAGACGTATCTACAAGCTCGAGCTGCAGCACCAGAGAGGTGGCAGCCAAACAAACGGAGAAAGTTGGTTTTTACCAGCGAACATTTGTTCACACTATTTCATAGGTTTTTCTAAAATATTGCTACGGTTTTGGTAGTTCAGTACTATTTATTTCAGAGCTCACTAATACCGTGACTCATTTTAAAGACACAATTTAAAGGTAGGTGGTTGACTGCTGCACTATAGCGCTAACTGCTACATTACTACAGGTGCTTCATTATAGAAACTGTACTAGTGTACACAGATAACTTGCCAGCCTTATTATTCGTTTCTGATATTCCCACCAGTCACAGACGTATTCCCACACTTGAAATACTAATCCTAACTCCAACGCCTCCGGGCAACTAACTGATGTTTAATTTGCAAGAAGGGGAATCGGCCTTCTTAAGCGTTTTTGATCTTGTAAAAGTCTGTAATAGAGACACATCATGGCTTGCTGGATATATTAATGACTGTTGACAGGTATTCACTGAGCCAGACGCTTTTATCTAAAGCGACTTCCAAGAGAGAGCTTTACCAAACAGCATCGTTCACTGATCACAACAACAGTCCCAAACATTGCAGGTTGCCAGAACATGTAGCATAACATTGTGAGAAACCAAACAAGTGCCAATGGGAAGAACCACAAGTTAAACAACCACAAGTTAAACAAGTTAGAAATTAAACAACACGAACCTCAAAAGGTCAAGAGTGTACCTGTAGCAAGCAACAACAGGAATAGACTTCACAGTGAGTACAATCATATCAAACCCAGTTACAACTGACCAACAAGTCCAACATGCTCTCTCTTGTAAGTCCCTTTGGATAAAAGCGTCTAAATGAATACATGTAAATGTAAGTCCCTCAATAAGAGTCATTGTAATCTTGGAGGAAACTAACATCAGGTTCTGCAAATCGTTCCAAAGTACCGCTGTACTCCTGGAATAAGTGCATCTGGAGCCTTTTCTTGAAGGTGGGCAGACAGTCAGTGTCTCTGGTCTCTAGTTCTGGAGGACGGCAGGGTTAAGGAAGGGTTATGTTATACCTTTTTCCTTTAATCACATCAATCCACAACTCAAAGCGAGTGAATCTGCGTATTAAGCTTCTAATTGTAACGCTTGGAGCCTTGTCAGTTTCCCACCGTTTCATCTTCCCCAGCGGGCCGTTGCCATGGCCGACCCAGAGACGGTAAGCAGTGGTCGATCGTCCTCGAGCAAGTCCAAGCGCTCCGGCTCGGTCAAAGGCCGCAAGGGCAAGCTCCAGGGTTCTACCCCTGCCCCTGAGGTGTTGGCGGAGGACCAGGAAGCCCGGCTGGCAGGTACAGGATCTACCATAGACATTAGATCTACCATGGGATCTACCACAGACATAGATTTAGTTATTTTGCAAAGACTTTTAGCGCACCTTGTTTCATGCAGTCATTCTAAATGTGACAGTACTGATCTTTACTTACCTCTGAGTAACTTGGCTAGAAGCTCTTTCTATCTGCACGGGGTGGTGGCATACAACCCTTGTCTCAACGTAATTGGCCGATTAGCTATTCATACCCTCTTTGATGTGGTTCCTGGTTTCCTCCGAGGCTTATTCAAATGACAAGGCAGAATGTAATTTTCTCTAAGATCTGTTCAATTACCTAATTATGTGATTATAAGAGCCAATACTGTCTCAATATATTCTTGTCTTTTTTACTTTCAAGACATGTGGACCTTCCCATCATTATGTTTTTCTTCATTTAAAGAATACATTGATAGTCAGCACAATCCTATCATATGCATCAAACAGTCAAACTCATAACTACTGTGAAAAGTAATGACTGTGTTCAAAATGACAGAGGGAGAGAATAGGCTGAGATTATTCAGACAATGCACTGAATACGATGTAATTATGAAAATGTCTGTCTTTCACTGTGTTGCCGTGGTTTCCAAGGCTTATTGAAATGTTTTTTTTTTGTGTGTGTGTGTGTGTGTGTACATGTGTCTGTGCGTGTGTTAGATGAGACTCCAAAGGGGAGTATTCCAGCAACCCCAATGGTTGTAGAAGATGAGGACACCCACACCATAAGCATGGTAACAGAATCTGCTCTAAAATGGACTTCCGCTCAGCAGTAAAGTATAAGATCGTCACCTTCAGCTCGTAACATTTAGGGGGGGAAAAAGCTGCTTTATACCTTTATTCTTGATGAATACTTAACAGAAGTCACACCATAAGTGGCTGGAACAGTGGGGAAACCTCTTTTGTATGATAATGAAATGGTTGGATGGGTTGGACAGCTGGTGATTACCAATGACTTGCCAGTGAATCGGGACCATCAGCATATTTCTCATCAATTGATTTAATAGAATTAATTACACTTCTGGGCAGAGGAAAGCAGAGCTGGCATTTACAACTAGTGACCCATAAAGTACCCGTAATGTCACACACACACACCGCCCCACACCCACACACACACACACACACACACCTACACACACTCCTAACTGTAAAATAACAGCTGTTGTATGAGGGTGGTGATCAAGCCCTCCCCACTGTGCTCTGCCTGACCGCTAACATTATTCCACAGGATAGCACCATCCTTGCATCCCGTATAATCTGCATACTAATGTCATTTGGGTAATATTAGAGGTAACTGTCTCCCTCTCTCCCTGCTGTGTTCAGATGTGGGGTGTCCGTGGGGTGGTGGGGGTGGGGGTGTGTGGAGGTTGAGGTCGTCAGGGAGACAAAATTAAAACAGCACAGTGCGATGTTACAATATTATCTCTCTGGGGGGCCTGGGGGTGGGGGGGATTGCAGTGTTGTGGAAGTTGGCGGTAATCATCATTCACTTGTTTCCTCTCCTTCCCCCACTCCCTCCCTCCCTCCTTCCTTCTTTCCTTCCCCACTAACACCACCTCTCTTCAGAGGGGGCTGTTTAAGACGCGGGTATCTTTGACCGGAGTGTCCGAGGCCAGCTGGACGGAGGAGAACGACAAGGCGTTGGATCAATTCATCTCCGACAGCTCCATCCGAATCATGGTCGTCTACTTGGATCCCTTCTCCGGACTACGTGTGGAGTACACCGTTCCATCTCAGGTATTCTGCAGCCACGGTCTGGCTATTTCTGAAAAGAACACGCAGCATTACCATCATGTTGTATGAGGAAGGATACGCACTTTGTAGATTGTGATAATGAAGTCCCCCAAGCAAGCGAGCGAGCAGTATCTAAAGAGACCCAGAGGAGCGATTCCAAATGTTGTTTTGTAGCGTTGCACCCGTTTCCTTTCCTATCAACAGCACACAAAAGTGAATCATAGAAAGCAGGGGATTCAATTATGGATTCCTCTCTATTGCTTGATTTCACAAGCCTGTCAAAACGATTCTCTCTCTCTCTATGTCTCTCTCTCTCCCCCCCTCTCTCTCTCTCCCTACACCCTCTTCTCTCAATGTTTCTCTCAATCTTCCACCGTCTCTTTCTCTCTCCCCCACCCCCACCCCCCTCCCTCTCGTCTCCCCTGCACAGGTGGTGGAGCAGCTGGCCTTCTTCATCCGCTCGTCGGAGGTGCCCATCCTGGAGGAGAGCTTTGAGAGCGCCGTGCAGTTTGGCAGCGTCCGGGGCAACGCCACCGAGAGCCTGCTGCGGATGATGAGCGGCGTGCACGCCCCCCAGGTTACCCTGAGCACCGCCTGGCCCGAGAGCATCAAGAATAACTACTCCGCCCACATGCACCGCTTCCTCACCAGCCTCACAGGTGGGCCCCTCGCGCCAGCCGGCGCTCAGTACGGCTACAGCGCCACCTGCTGGTGGAACGCCACTCTACGCTTCTCATCCACTGTTGGGGAGAAAGCTGGTTGCTAACCAAACAAAGGCTTGACGTTCAGGCTGTTCTCCAGTATTAAGGGGAGGAGCTATGGACTGAGTGCTGCCTGGGTGGTTTTCTTGATTCTTACACAACATCACAGTGTGAGCATGGCCCTCCTTGAAAGTGTTCCCCACCTCTCTCTCTGTCTCGCTCTCTCTCTCTCTGTCTTTGTATCTCTCTCTCTGTCTCTCTCTTTCTCTGTCTCTCTCTTTCTCTGTCTCTCTCTCTCTCTCTGTGTCTCTCTCTGTCTCTCTGTCTCTGTCTCTCTCTCTGTCTCTATCTCTGTCGCTCTCTCTGTCTCTCTATCTCTCTCTGACTCTCTCTCTTTCTCTCTATCTTGTTCTCTCGTGGGAGCGCTCATTTCCTTCCAACAAGCATCTTCCTTTTCATCCTTTACATCAAGTTATCTAGAAAAGCTTTCAGACTTTTCCGAAAAACACTTTCCAGCTGAAAAAGAAATAAACAATAATATCTACAACAATGGCGGCTTGCGTCGCATTGCTTTTGACAAACAACGACCTCAACAGTGACCCATTGATGTAGTGGCTGCTCACACGCAGCGAGGTGCTTTTTAGACATTCTGAAATAGTCTTTTCATGTTGCATCAGCGCAGCAGAATAGTCTTTTTTTCATTGTGTTTCCCCTCCTCTCCTCTCTCTGTCCTCACACAGCTACAGAAAGGTTCCTCATGCTAGTAGAGCTCCCCAGTGAGCCTCAGGCGTAATCACACAGGTGTAGCGGTGCACTGTGATGGTTCAGTTATCATGCTCATTATCCCAATCACCGCACAAACACCACTTCTTTTTTTTTTTTTTTACAGTGGGAGTAAACAGAAACTGCACACCACAATCACAAGCTGCTTTTACCTTGTAGCTTTGCAATCAGCATGCCAGTCCAACAGCCTTTTTCATCTGTTTCAACCCCCCCACCCCTGCCCTAAAAAAAAATGTGCCTCTGTCTTTTTTTCCACCAATCCTGTTCAGTCAATTATGTGAATACAATATAAGAGACCCTGGTTTCCAAGGGTAGAAAGGTTTAGAGAAAGCAGACTAACCAGGCCTGTGGGGTAAAATACTGTGCTTTTGAGTAACCCAAACTTTGTTCCAAACCCGCTGAGCCAATAAGACTGATGTCATGAAGGGGCCTGTGCCATAACCACAGTCAGTCAAGTATGGGATTTACTGCATACATATGGAAGAGGAGGCAGGGGGGGATCCAGGTAATATAGCCCCTGGTGTCCACCCACATCCCTGCTCGACCCAGCAGCAGCAGTAATCATAGAGCGCTCTGCTTTGGCCTGGAGGGGAGTTTTACCTCATTCTGGGTGTCTTCATTTATCCACTTCAATCTCACAAAGGTCAACAAGTATCAGGATACACACATACACACAAAGCACACTACACACACACACACACACACACACACACAGACAGACAGACTCACACAAAGAAATGCCCAAATAAAACACAGAAGATCTAATTCATGAGCTTGGGCAAGAACCACACACACCCACACACCCAGTCAGACATTCTCTAAATATTTGGACTAAGCATGCAGTCAGTCAACTCTTTCTCACCTGCCTCAAGCTGAGTCGCCTCATTATTTCTTTCTATTAGCTGTCCATGTATTTCCTCCGTCTGTCTTAGTAAAGGCCAATTAGAAGGGCTGCTTTCCTGCAAGGGGTCTCTGGTCTCTTCTCTTTCCGTCTCTCTTTTCTCTCTCTCTCTCTCTCTCTCTCTCTCTCTCTCTCTCTCTCTCTCTCTTCCTCTCCCTCTCTCTCTAATTATCTCCTCTTAATCAACATTCCCCTAGCCTGAGAGTCCATCTTCTTTGGTCTCAACAATGTGTGGTCCTCTCCTCCTCGGTCATCACTCTGGGTTTAACGTCACACCTCGTGTGAACGAGTTGAATTCCTCAGACTGAGGTCTTTGGTATGAAATCCCACCAGGTGTGGACCTGTGCTAACCCAGCATCCAGCTCTCCAGAGGGCTGGGAGGCAGGACGGGGTTCAACCTGGGGGAGAACCTGGGTACAACCTCTAGAACCTGGGTACTACTGCTAGAACCTGGGTACTACTACTAGAACCTGGGTACTACTATTAGAACCTGGGTACTACTACTAGAAACTGGGTACTACTACTAGAACCTGGGTACTACTATTAGAACCTGGGTACTACTACTAGAACCTGGGTACTACTACTAGAACCTGGGTACTACTATTAGAACCTGGGTACTACTACTAGAACCTGGGTACTACTATTAGAACCTGGGTACAACTACTAGAACCTGGGTACTACTGCTAGAACCTGGGTACTACCTCTAGAACCTGGGTACTCCTGCTAGAACCTGGGTACTACTACTAGAACCTGGGTACTACTATTAGAACCTGGGTACTACTACTAGAACCTGGGTACTACTACTAGAACCTGGGTACTACTATTAGAACCTGGGTACTACTACTAGAACCTGGGTACTACTGCTAGAACCTGGGTACTACCTCTAGAACCTGGGTACTATTACTAGAGCCTGGGTACTACTATTAGAACCTGGGTACTACCTCTAGAACCTGGGTACTACTATTAGAACCTGGGTACTACTATTAGAACCTGGGTACTATTACTAGAGCCTGGGTACTACTACTAAAGCCTGGGTACTACTACTAGAACCTGGGTACTACTATTAGAACCTGGGTACTACCTCTAGAACCTGGGTACTACCTCTAGAACCTGGGTACTACCTCTAGAACCTGAGTACTACTACTAGAACCTGGGTACTACCTCTAGAACCTGGGTACTACTACTAGAACCTGGGTACTACCTCTAGAACCTGGGTACTACTATTAGAACCTGGGTACTACTATTAGAACCTGGGTACTATTACTAGAGCCTGGGTACTACTACTAAAGCCTGGGTACTACTACTAGAACCTGGGTACTACTATTAGAACCTGGGTACTACCTCTAGAACCTGGGTACTACCTCTAGAACCTGGGTACTACCTCTAGAACCTGAGTACTACTACTAGAACCTGGGTACTACCTCTAGAACCTGGGTACTACTACTAGAACCTGGGTACTACCTCTAGAACCTGGGTACTACCTCTAGAACCTGGGTACTACCTCTAGAACCTGGGTACTACCACTAGAACCTGGGTACTACCACTAGAACCTGGGTACTACCACTAGAACCTGGGTACTACTACTAGAACCTGGGTACTACCACTAGAACCTGGGTACTACTACTAGAACCTGGGTACTTCTCATGATGCTGTGGGCCTGCAGGATCAACACAGCAGCTTTGTTTTACTGTCTGAGAGGCGGCAGAAGTTCAGCTTCATTCTCTTTGTTTCTGTTCTCAGGAAGCCAGCGGCAGTGTGCTCTCTCTGCATGATTGCAGGACATATTGTGGGAGGAAATGCTGGGCACTCCAGTGGAGGCCATTATAGAAAGATTGCTTGTTTAATGCAATTTTGTGCACTAATGTGTGTGTTTGTTTGTGTGTGTTTTTGTTTGTGTGCGCAGACACGAGATTCAAACTGATGGGGAACACAGTGCTGTACATCCCTATGGAAGCCATGCAGTACAGCCCTGAGGAGGCCAGTAAAGACAATGAGCTGGTGCATAGACTGGAAAGTAAGACTTAGGGAGAACTGTGTGTGTGTGTGTGTGTGTGTGTGGTTGGGGGTGTGTGTGTGTGTGTGTGTGTGTGTGTGTGTGTGTGTGTGTATGTGTGTGTACAGAAGTTATCGCAGAGAACTGCTTGAAATACCAGGTCAACCATCCCTGTACTGTTTCACACCTCTGCTTATCTCCTTCTCCATCCTCCCCCCCCATTTCTCTCCTCCCCTCCTCCCCCCCAGTGGTGATGATCCACTGGACGCGTCAGATCAAGGAGGTGCTGAACGCCCAGGAGACGGTGGAGATGGGCGACAGCTCGGGTCCCCTGGAGGAGATCTCCTTCTGGAAGAGCCGCTGTGCCGACCTGTCTGGCATCAGCCAGCAGCTGCAGAAGCCCGGGGTCAGGCACATCCAGAGCACCCTGCAGCTCTGCAGGTCCTCCTACGTGTCCTCCTTCTGCAAGCTGGCCCAGCAGATCCAGGTACAGGAGGTGGTGGGGGGAGGTGGAGGAAGTGTGCCAGGATCAGTCTACCCTTCCAGAGGAGTTGGTGCAGACTAAAACTGCACTGTCACTGTTGTAGCGATGTTTTAAACTAGTGGAGACCATAGTCCCTAGTGGAGACTGACCACATCCAGGTCCAGTCTGGTGGAGACCATAGTCCCTAGTGGGCAGGCAGGGCAGGGCCAGGCAGGAAGGCAGGCAGGGCCAGGTGGTACAGTAGGATGATTCATGGCCAGGCTGGGAGCTGCTCATCCTGCCAGGGAGCTGACTGCTGGCTTCATCCCAGCTCAGCTCAGTTCCACTGCGACCAGGAGCTGGAGAGGCGTGACAATTCTTTAGGAAGTGGAACCCCCCCCGGTCACGTTCAACAGTGGCAGCTCCAATGTGGAGTTTAGGCAGCCACTAAACGATGATTACTGGCCTCCACACACACACACACACACACACACACACACACACACACACACACACACACACACACACACACACACACACACACACACACACACACACACACACCATACCTACCTTGTCTCAGGCTAGGTTTGACCACTGACACAGTGGTCTGCTTAAACTGAATGAGGAAAGGGTTTGGACAAGGGGCCTATGCACTGTGGGGGTTGGTAGACACACAGCCAGGCTCTGGTTGGCAACAGTAAGAACATAAAGCAGGGAGCAGTTAGAAAGACACAGAGGGTCTGTGCTCCATAGTACAGCATGTGTATATCGTGGAAGAAATGATATTTCCTGTGTACTATCACTACTGAACACACCTTCTATGAAGACTGTTGTAACGTCATTACCGCCTGACTGTCACTATCTATGTTTACATTCTTGTGCCCTATAAAAGAATGCTCTCTTGCCTTCATCCGGAGGAGAGACACGATTTAGACTTAAGCCTTGTACTGTCTTCATTTTGTTGCCAGAGGACTGGTCATTTCTCTCCCAATCTGCAGATTCTTAAATATGTATTAAAACCAGAACTCAACTGAACTGTCACTCCGTTTATGAAGAGACGGACAAAATACTTTCTTCAACAATATCCAGTGTATTGAACAGGATCTAGGTGGGGCCGGTGTCAGTGTGATGTGACCCTGGTGCTGCTCAGCTGCGGTGCTTTGTGACCCTCTTCCAGGACGGCTCCCTCCAGGCCCAGTCCAACCTGTCCTTCCTGTCTCTGCTGAGGGAGCCGTGCGAGGAGCTGGCCCAGCTCAAGCCCAGGGAGGTGGCCCCCAAGCTGGCTCACATCCTCAACCTCATCCGCCTCATCTGGGTCAACTCTGAGCACTACAACACCCGCGAGAGGCTCACCTCGCTGTTCCGCAAGGTAGGCCCCACCCCCTTGCTGCTGGCTTGAGGGAGGCCACGCCCTCTCCCCTGGCTTCTCCATCTTTCTCTGTTTTGTCACTCTGGTGTTTCTCACACACCATGTTGTGTGTGTGTTTGTCAGACAGGCCAAAGGGGGCTATGTTTGCACACACCTACCCCTGCCTAAGTTCAATGACACCTCTCCTCCATCTACTTCATACATCCAGTCATGTTCTCTGTTGTTACAAAGCCTACCCTGCACCCCCAGATCTCCCAGGTAGCTGACCCCCCCGAGGTCCTGTCTGTAGTCTGCCTCCACGGTCGCCTCCTGCAGGCCTGATAAAGGGTGGGCCTTCTCCCTGGTCCTGCAGTGTGTCTGTGTACTGGAAGGACCGGGGCACTTCTCTTATCCCTCTGCTTTCATTTCACTCTCTCGTCTCCTCCAAGAGCGCGGGGAGAAAGCATTTAACCCCCCCCCCGTAATTGCGCCTTGACCCTCCTGCACGGATTGCCGCCCCAACGCATTTCTCCTTAGTTCCCCCACCCCCTCCCTCCCCGTTTTCTTTTTTCTTCTTCTCCTCTCTCATCCCTCGCTCTCCCTCCGCTCCTCTTCAGCCTCTCCTCCTTTGATAGCACATCAAGGCGTCCAGGATCGTACAAAACATTTGGTCTAATTGTTTCCTGAGGGTCCGTGTGGGTGCAAATGCTCCAAGGGCCTTGCTCAAACTCTCTCTCTCTCTCTCTCTCTCTCTCTCTCTCTCTGTCTCTCTCTGTCTGTCTCTCTCTCCCTCTCTTTGTCTCTCTCTCTCTCTGTCTCTGTCTGTCTCTCTCTCCCTCTCTTTGTCTCTCTCTCTCTCTCTCTCTGTCTCTCTCTGTCTCTCTGTCTGTCTCTCTCTGTCTCTCTCTCTTTTTCTCTCTGTCTCTCTCTCTCTCTCTCTCTCTCTCTCTCTGTCTCTCTCTCTCTCTCTCTCTCTCTCTCTCTCTCTCTCTCTCTCTGTCTCTCTGTCTCTCTCTCTGTCTGTCTCTCCCTCTCTCTCCCTCTCTCTCTCTCTCTCTCTCTCTGTCTCTGTCTCTCTCTCTCTCTCCCTCCCTCAGTGACAGTCCACCTTTTCAGCACGGCCGACCAACCCTTCCCCTCACCTCAGCCTGCAGACAGACACAGTCAGGCTGGTCCTCCCCAGCAGTAACCCCACCCTCCGCCTCCAAGACCCCCTCCTCCTGACCCCTACATTCTCACGCCTCAGCCTCTTAACACCGGCGTTCAGTTACCTAGCAGCAGTGTGGTGGACAGACGTGAGTCTGGGCTGTGGACGGACGAGCGATCTGACGCCAGCGCTCCCTGTTCATGGCGTAGCATCACTGTGTGTTACATTTACATTTATTCATTTAGCAGACGCTTTTATCCAAAGCGACTTACAAGAGAGAGCTTTTACAAAGAGCATCAGTCATTGAGCATAGCAACGTGATAGACCCCGAACACAGTGGGTTTTTTAGATTGTGAATCATCATGAGAACCAATAAAGTGCCACTATAAATGCATAACACAACGATTGTGAACAGATAACAGTGATCATGTCATGAAGAGAGACCAGAGCTCAACCTGTCTCACCTCGCTGGCTGGAAGGGGGAATGAACTCTGCAGG
Organism: Neosalanx taihuensis; assembly: GCA_030340665.1. Classification (NCBI taxonomy): domain Eukaryota; kingdom Metazoa; phylum Chordata; class Actinopteri; order Osmeriformes; family Salangidae; genus Neosalanx; species Neosalanx taihuensis. Next base: position 6,656,247 of record CM059313.1, read on the forward strand.
TTTCTGCACAAACTGCTTCACACTTCAAATACTGTTACTGCTTCACCCTGGACGGGTAAACGACCTCATCTAGCAGGCCAGGGGGGAACAATTTACAGCCCCACGGAGACCGGAGCGCTTTTTTTATTTTTTATTTTAATATATTTTTATCGGGATCAACTCTACCCCCTCCCCTCCTAGTCTGGGACGAAACTAAAGTAAAATTGGCTGGTAAAACTGGGCATCCAGCAGGCTGTGAGCAGTTCATCAGGCAGACAGACCAGGCCTAGCGGCCCCCCTCCCCTCCCTTATCCCTGCTGCTATTTATGATTCCTCCAGACATGCAGTTTTACTACCAGAGAGGCTGCAGCAGGCTGGATAAAGGCACTTTGTGCAGAGCAGGCCTGGGCTGAACAGGCCTCATCAGTGACCAGTGACCTGGATCAGGGCAGCAGGTTGGCAGACCCAGCCTCCTTCTTCTCTCTCTCCTCAGCCAGGGGCCTGCTGTTGTCCTTGGCTTGCAGGAGCAACATGGAAACCTTTACGATATTTTATGTAACTCAAATGGCCTCAGTTATTCCTGTAGTGCCGCTCGTTCTCTCCCTCTCTCTCGTTCTTTCCCTCTCTCTCTCTGTCTCTCTCTCTCTCTCTCCACAGAGAGTACATTTTCACTCTACTCATGGTTGAAAGGCTTTTCCTCTCCCTCCAGTGGTATGTAATAACATGGGGGGGGGGGGGGGGGAGGTTCTTGTTTATCTCAGTGTAGAAGGATTTGATCAGACTGTTTCTTTTCTTATTTCATTCTTCCGCAGCAGAACCAGTGGGTTCCTCTGATGTGGTTTCCGTTAGTGTGTTTGTTTTTTCTTTTGGCTAATAATTTCTAATCAGAGTCCATTCGAGTCACAGTAACTCGCTGTATTTGTGTATCTAAGGGTAGGGTTGGTAGTGTGTGTGAGTGTGTTTCCATATCGTGTACGTGTGCTTGTGTGGACACGCGTATGTGTGTCTGTGTGCGACCACGTATGGGTTCGCCCCTGTGCATGTGCACCCGTGTGTGCCCCCTCCACCCTCCTCCTCGCCTCCCCGCAGGGCCCCCTTCACAATTTCTTCATTTGTCCCAGCTTTGTGTTTTCCTCCTATGTGGCACTGGAGAACACAGCGTCTCGTTTAATATCATTTTCCAATCACTGAGGACCAGGGGGCATGGACTTGTGTCTCCGCCGCCACTGTTCCACTTAAAACCAAGAGAGCAAACAGCATCCCATAATAACCCTCCCTCGCCCTATAATAAGACACAAACAAGAGAGGGTGTGGGCAAGCTTCTGCTAGTGTTCTTTAGGCTGATGTCGCCGGGGCTGCGTTGTCACCGGCTACACGGTCAGCTACATCCATACAAGCTGTCCGACACCCTCCGTCTCTCTCACTCCTTTTACCCAGTCTCCCTCCGTCTCTCTCCCTCCTTCTACCCAGTCTCCCTCCGTCTCTCTCCCTCCTTCTACCCAGTCTCCCTCCGTCTCTCTCCATTCTTCTACCCAGTCTCTCTCCCTCCATCTCTCTCCCTCCTTCTACCCAGTCTCCCTCCGTCTCTCTCCCTCCTTCTACCCAGTCTCCCTCCATCTCTCTCCCTCCTTCTACCCAGTCTCCCTCCATCTCTCTCCCTCCTTCTACCCAGTCTCCCTCCGTCTCTCTCCCTCCTTCTACCCAGTCTTCCTCCATCTCTCTCCCTTCTTCTATCCAGTCTCCCTCCCTTCTTCTCTCTCCCAATGTCTCCCCCTCTCAGTCCTAAACATTCAACACCATCTGGCCCGTCTCACCATGCTGTAGACTGGAAGAGACAGAGGAGAGGGAGAGAGGGAGAGAGAGGGGGGGGGGGGTCCAGAAAGAAAGGAAGAAAGAATTAAAGAAAGAAAGAAAGAGAGAGAGAGAGAGAGAGAGAGAGAGAGAGAGAGAGAAGTGTGAGTCCAGTAGATGTTCCTGTTAAGTCAAGATGTGCCTCAGAGTCGAGCCAGTTTGAAGAGCTGCAGTTTTTCAGGAAACTGGCTGATTATACAAAAGCTTAAAACACTTCCCTGGGGTTTTGGATTCAGGGACAGAGGTGGGCTTCATCTCTTCTCCCAGCTCGCCCCCCCCCCCCCATCTCCCTTTTTGTTTCTTCAAGAGAGGGGGGGGGAATCATTATTAACTCATAAGCTAGTTAATGCTTTAGCACTCTCAACCTTCAGCTCAAATGAGAATTTCTGTCATTTACATATCAATTTAATTTCCTGTGTTTTCCTCGTCCCCCTCCTTCATTAAAAGCTGCATTTGCTTGGCGCCGTAATCAGCCTGTAGAACAGTGTTTCTCAGGCACGCACACACTTGTATACACACACACACGCACTCGTATACACAGACTCACACACACACTCTTGTATACACATACTCACACATACTCACACACACACACACACACACGGTTTCTCTTGCTCGTTGCTTGCACACACATTTACAATCCTCCATCAAGTCTTAAATCTTTTCCACACACACACACACAGACACCCACACTCCCAGTCTGAGCCCAGGCAGGCAGGCAGGCCGTCTCAGCCCGCTGTTCCTCTGTCAGGATTAAACCACTGATCAGAGAAATGAAAGGGAGGCTGTCGTTTCACATACCCCACTATACACATCATCCCCAATAATTACACTCTCCTTCCCTCGCCTCGTCCTCTTCTCCATTTCCTCTTACCTGTGTGTGTGTGTGTGTGTGTGTGTGTGTGTGTGTGTGTGTGTGTGTGTGTGTGTGTGTGTGTGTGGCGATAGAGAGAGCCAGAGCGAGTGTGTACGTGTGTGTTTGACAGCCAGCATGCTTGACTGACACCCACTACATCAAATAGGGGCTTTATGGAATGTGAGCCTGGTTGAATTAGACACTCTCTGCTCCTAAACCGGGTATTTCTTTCCTGTCTGTGCTGTGGTGTTATGCTATACCTGCATGAGGAGCCTACACACACACACACTCACTCACACACACTCACACACACACACACACACACACACTCACACACACACACTTAGATCAGTGTAAGAACCTACATCTGGTGGTGAGATTGGCCCCTCAGGCTTCAGGGATTCAGCTCTGGACACTAACTACTTCAACCTGGCTTTGGAACATAATGAATATTAAAGAACGGAGAAAATGTCAGAACTCAAAGCCTCCATGTGAAAGGGTAACATCTGTCGATTTTCAATCGATGCCACAACTGACCTTTCCTCTACGGAAACCAAAAGGTGTGTGTGAGTGTGTGTGTGCTTGCGATTGTTGGACTCGTTCATCTAAGGGCGTTGTGTGTGTGTGTGTGTGTGCGTGCCGCAGTGTTTTGACTGTGTGTGTGTGTGTTTTCAGATGAGTAATGAGATCATCCGGCTGTGCTGCAGAGCCATCTCTCTGGACAGGATCTTCCAGGGATACGTGATCTCCAGCAGGCAGAACCTGGAGGACTGTATCCAGTGCTGCCTGGCCTGGACTGACCTGTACATGCATGCCTCCCAGCTGCACCACAGGTAGGGGACCTGAGCACACACACACACACACCACACACACTCACACACCACACACACTCACACACACACACACACACACCACACACACTCACACACACACACACACACCACACACACTCACACACACACACACACACACACACACACACACACACACACACCACACACACTCACACACCACACACACTCACACACACACACACACCACACACGCACCACACACACTCACACACAC
>CM059313.1:6665000-6667500 GCA_030340665.1 Neosalanx taihuensis
CACCACCCCATTCAATAAGGAGACAGACCAACCTCTCTTCTGTCTCTTTATTGAATCACCCCACCACCCACCCCCCCCACCACCCACCCCCCCCCACCACCACCATCATCAGTAGAGGCCCTGCTGGCGCCTGGTGGGTGACAGTCCTGCTGTTGTCCCTTATTAGACTCCCCCGCCTCCCCCGTCTCCCCGGTCACCCCCGTCCTCCTCCCCCTGTCCCCCCACAGCCTTGGTCCAGTTAGGAGGGGATGTCATGCCATCCCCGGGCGTCAAAACCTTCTATATTAGCTGCTGAACTCCTCTGGGTTGATTAGGTTACCTAGAATGCTGTCAAACACACGCACACACACACACACACACACACACAAATACTCTCTTATCGATAGCCAGCATAACCAGTTTAAGCAGAAACATATTAGTTGTAGGCATGCTTATGCTTAAAACAAGTACATTTGGCTCCCAGTGCTGTCTTATTTTTAAGATATGTAAAATACGCGAAATCGTTTAAGCCAATAGAAAGAAGTCCAACTACATTTACGTTTCTAAAAACAAGATGATCACACTCTGCTGTGCAGTGTGTGTGCGTGACACGCATTAGAAGCACACAAGCAATTCTGGCAGTGTTACAACATTAACATTTTAACCATGCACTGGTTTGTCCTCTAAATCATAACAATTCTGCAATCAGCCAGTGAGTGATAAGCATTGATTTAACTCCACAATGACTCCAAAAATATCATATTCAAATTTGTAAGACAGACAAGCACGCCCAGAGTCTAATTAAACTAGACAGCAGAGAGAGCTCTACATCTCTTAATGAGAGGAGGATGTTGGAAAAACTGCAAAGAAATATGCAGCCTGAGTTTCCTAAAGGCCAAGTTCTACGTGTGTTGGCGTGTGTGTGTGTGTGTTGGCATGTGTGTGTGTGTGTGTGTGCGTACACGTGTGTGCGCAGGGCTCTGAAGTGCTGTTAATTTCCTGCAGAACTGGCGAATGGCCGCTAAAGGTATCATTGAAGTGATGAATGCTGTGCTACAAACTGACATCAGAGCCTAATCTGAGTCATTGGAGAAATAAAACCCCGTCAACTTCAAAAGACTTTCATCTGCAGCTAGAGAGAGAGAGAGAGAGAGGGAGTGAGAGAGAGAGAGAGAGAGGGAGAGAGAGAGAGAGAGAGAGAGAGACAGAGAGAGAGAGAAAAAGAGAGAAAATGGGGCTCCCAGATGTTAACCCCCCTCCTCTCCCTCCCCCTCCTCTCCCTCTACCCCCCCTCCCTTTATGTCTGTTTTGTATTCATTTTCCTGATGCACACCTCAACCCCCTCTGCTCCCCAAAAGCTGCCCTGCCCTCATGATCGACCTGCCTGCGTGTGTGTGTGTGTATGCACACGTGTGCTCGCTTACACGTATGTGCACCAACATGGTAATAGCTCTCTTTGTGTGTGTGTCAGCTCCAACACCCCCCCCCCCCCGACACAGTTTGAGGCTCTGCATGTACAGTGTGTGTGCAGGCTTGGTCCAGCATACAGCCCATCCAGTGGATGTAGCAGCTCTCAGAGTGCTCAGAGTGGGGGGGGGGGTGGGGGGGGGGGGTACACAGGGGGGAACAGGGAGCCCTCAACGTTTGGATCTCAAGGATTACCTTTCCATCAGGAGGAAGAACGAGGTGTGAAAAGCAATCTGAGAGAAGCCAAGCAGAGATATGGAAGTTGGGAGGATGCAATTATGCCAATGACAGATCCTCTTTGACCTTATCCCTCAGTTGTAATGTGTGTGTGTGTGTGTGTGTGTGAAGGGGGGAGAAGGAGGGGGGGTGCAAGTGCTTTGTTTTCATAGCATTTTTGGGTGTCAGATGAGACCTGAAACTGCAAAGATGATGAACTGTTTGAAAGGCAATTTGACTTTCGGTGACTCACTTTTTCCACCTTTTTTTTACTCCCTCATGTCTCCCTCTCTTTTTCACTCCCTCCCTCTCTTTCCGGGTCAGGTATTCCACCAAAGGCTGGGTCCTGGACCAGACCAGCATATTTGCACTTGTTGATGCTTTTGTACAAAGGTGCAAAAACCTGCTGGAGGTGAGTACAAACACACGCACACACACACACACACACAAACACACAGAAGCATAAACACACAGACACACACATGTCCATAGTTGCAGGTGTCTTCAGTGTGCAGCTCTCAGTGTGATGCCTGTCTCACCACACACGTTAGTGCAGCCAGCCTGCGCCAGACAAAACCTCCTTTTCATCTCCCTCCTTTCTTTATGTGTCCTGATCCCTGTCACACTCTCCTGTCCCTCTCCACCCTCCACCGCTCTCTCTCTCCATCTCCCCTCTCCCTCCATCTCCCTCCATCTCCCCTCTCCCTCCATCTCCCATCTCCCTCCATCTCCCCTTCCCCTCCATCTCCCCTCTCCCTCCATCTCCCTCCATCTCCCATCTCCCTCCATCTCCCCTTCCCCTCCATCTCCCCTCTCCCTCCATCTCCCTCCATCTCCC
>CM059313.1:6672500-6687500 GCA_030340665.1 Neosalanx taihuensis
TTTGACAAGTACAGGAACCGGCCCCACACACACACACACACACACACACACACACATATACAGAAGTCGGAAGTCAGGTGGCTCAGCGGTTAAGGTGTTGGCCTCATGATCAAAAGGTTGTGAGTTTGATTCCCGGCTGTGGCTACATGACTTTGCGTCCTTGGGCAAGGCACTTCACCCTCCTTGCCTCAGGGGGGAATGTCCCTGTACTTACTGTAAGTCTCTCTGGATAAGAGCATCTGCTAAATGAATGTTTATATTTATACACACACGCATCTTGTAAGAACACACGCACAGACTCTTATACAAACACACACACACACACAGACTGTTATTCACTCTTATACACGCAAGCTTGTTTACATTAACTATGCTTAATGTTCACAGACTGATAAGGTCAAGGTTGTTACAGGATACACAGATCTTCTTGTTCTCTCACACACATAAACACACACACACCACCAGGACAGATTTACTGGAGGGAGAGGGAGGGGGGGGGTCTTGCAGGCACACATACAGGATACGAGGAACTTCTCAAGGACACTCAGGCAAATTATTCTTGCAGAGAACACAAAAACCACATTGCACAGCAGAAATGTGTCTAGTTCAACACACACATAGACACCAGACAGCATGGATGTGTGTAGCTCAAGAGGCGCACACACACACATGCACATACACACAGGCATCTCCTGGGTAGGCTCACCTCACCATGTGTGTGTGTGTGTGTGTGTGTGTGTGTGTGTGTGTGTGTGTGTGTGTGTATGCTGTCAGGAACCTCCCTGAAGATGTTCAGTGAGGTCCAGTACTGGGAGCGTGTGCTGTGTGAGATCCCTCACTGTGTGTCTGAGGTGTTCCAGAGGAGGGAGGAGCTCCGAGCCATGAGGGAGAGCGTCCTGCTGGTGGTGCGGGACTACAACAGGTCTGGAACACACACACACACTGATGCTGGACACACACACACACACACTGACACCCAGTGGTGTCAATCTCGTGCCATTGCGGGCCAAGAGGGTGCAACTAAGCCCCTACACCAGCTGATTTCACTAACGAGTTTGATTTCACTAAGTGGAGAAACTCGTCAGTGAAGTCAGCTGGTGTAGGGGCTTGGTTGACACAAAAAAAAAAACCCTGCACCCTCTTGGCCTGTGATGCTAAAAAGTTAGACTGACTTCACATTTTGCCATTCTGCTGATGAGAGATCCCTTGTTCTGAACAAACACACACACACACACAAACACACACACGCAAAAGGCCATCCGTGTGTACATATGTCTTGTTTAGTCATTTGTGTTTGGTAAACGAACAATACATTTCCCAGAGTTGTACAGTATATCCAGATGAATCTCTCTAAAGCACACACATAAATCTGTCGGTGTGTTCGTATGTGTGTGTGTCAGAATCATCGCGTCTCTGTCTGCTGATGAGCTGGGTCTGTTCCGGGAGCGGATCCGTTTCCTGGATAAGAAGATCCAGCCGGGCCTCTCCAAGCTGCTGTGGTCGTCTAAAGGAGCCTCCCAACGCCTTCATCAACGACTGCCGTCTGCACGCCAGCAAGGTGCCAGCCAGCACTCACACACACACACACACACACGGGCCTGGAGCACAGCCTGGAGGCCAGGTTTCCATGAGAGGCATGTGTGGACCATGCGTGGTAGCTCTGTTTCTCCATGAGCCCCCTCACAGAGCTGGTCTGGACCACAGCTTGTAGTGGTTCCAGTCTACATATCAGACAGAACTCTGGGCACCTTCCCAAGCTCCTCATGCTGGCTCAGACAGCCTGATCCAGGAGCTGCAGTCCAGGGCAGGCAGAGGACCCAGACACATCCAGAGACATTCAGACAGCCAGACACATCCATATATCCAGACACATCCACACATCCATATATCCAGACACATCCACACATCCATATATCCAGACACATCCAGACATCGGAGACACATCCAGAGACATCCAGACACATCCAGACACATCCAGATACATCCAGACACATCCAGACATCGAGACACATCCAGACACATCCAGAATACCCTTCTGCTGCTGATTCAACTGAGAGGTGAGAGGGTTAAGTAAAACGCCACTGATTAGTTATAACCCCTCATTGTCGCACACTCGCCTCAGTAATTAACACTTCTCCTGGAACATTAAGAAGCCAAGTATCAATTCATATTATCCTTACCAGCATTCTGTTACCCTCAACTGTAATTGGACCGTCTTGTCTGGGATTCAGCCTGTGTCTGACCAGCTGCAGCAGGAAGTCCACAGCTACAGGACAGGAAGTGGACAGGAAGGCTCTCCGCTCTAACAAATGACTCTTGCTGCACTCAACACACACACACACACAGGCAGGAACACCACCACGCTGCCTACAGTTGTCATTATTGTGTGTTTGTGTGTGTGTGTGTGTATGTGTGTGTGTATGTAGGCAGGCCTGACCCAGCAGATCCTGGCCCAGGTCCATGTTCTGACAAACTGCTCAGGACCAATACACACTAGTCTGGTGATGGCTGCAATATGGCTGTCAACCCACACAGCTAAATCATCTCTGAGGGGATTAAGGAGTTGTGTGTGTGTTTGTGTGTTTGTGTAAGGCAGAGAGAGAGAGATACTCACTATACACTATACACACAACACTATAAGTTCACCTCCCACTGTGTTTCATTTCAGCTCAGTGTCCATATAAGGCTGCATTAGAACACAGGGGGCAATAGCATGATGGAGATGTAAACCAATTGAAGGAGACACACACACACACAGACATAGATACACAAACGCACACACAGATACACACCAGACAGACACTCTCATATAGACACAGGCAGCGAGTTCCCCTGACTCACAGCATAATGAAAGGATAGGATGTGGCGGGCGGCTAGGTACGTGTAGGGGGGGGAAGGGGGGGGGGGGGCTACAGGGCCAGCATGCCTAATGAGAGCTCACTCTCATCTGCTGGGGGCCACCAGCCGCCACCGTACCCGCCCCCCAGGGGCCCCCGGAGATCAGGTCTGCATCAAGACAATGTCAAGGTCTGTGGAGCCCAAAGTCAGGAAGCTGGCATGAGAAGAGGGAGAACTAGGGAAGGGTGTGTAGAGATGAAGAGAGGGGGAGGTACACTGAGAAGAGAGAGAGAGCTTGAGAAAGAGAGGGGAGAGAGGAGGGATGAAGAAGGGATGAACCCACTCAGAAACTCCTCCCTCCCCTTTTCCCCTCCTCCTCCTCCCCCAGTTCATCAGAATCTCTCCGGCTATTCTGCACGGCATACCTTATCCCTATGAAAGCCCTCAAATCTGGAGATCCCAGCTCGAATCTGGAATTCTGACTGAGAGTGGGATTACTGTCCATATGAAGGAGGTCCAGCAGATAGAGAGAGAGAGGAGAGGGAGGGAGGAAAGAGAGAGAGAGGAAGAGAGGGAGAAAAGGGAGAGACATGGAAGAAAGCTCCTCCCTTCTACAAATTGAATAGGAAACTCTTGGATGTATATGGCTGATGCTGTCAGGATAAGGCCTGCCTGTAATTCAAACCAGAGAGGGGCTGAAGGGAGAGGGGGAGGGAGGGAGGGGGGTGGGTGGGGGTCAAGATGGAGGAGAAGGATTCCTGGGAAACGAGCTCTCCTGTGATCTCCAGAGCTGGGCAGGAAGGAAGGGACACCACTGTTAAACCTTACTGCACCATCTCAGGGGGCTGTGTTCATGACATACCTTCCCCATCTCTATTCCTGTTCCTCTCCTCCCCCACCTCTCTCCTCCCCTCTCCTCCCCCACCTCTCTCCTCCCCTCTCCTCCCCCACCTCTCTCCTCCTCCACCTCTCTCCCCCCCCTCTCCTCCCCCTCCCCTCTCCTCCCCCACCTCTCTCCTCCTCCACCTCTCTCCCCCCCTCTCCTCCCCCACCCCTCCCCTCTCCTCCCCCATCCCTCTCCTCCCCTCTCCTCTCCTCCCCCTCTCCTCCCCCATCTCTCTCCTACCCTCTCCTCCCCTCTCCTCCCCCACTCCTCCCCTCTCCTCAGATCCAGCTGATAGTGGACGAGTACAAGGCGGCCAACCTGGCCATCGAGCGTCTGTGTGTTCAGATCAGTGAGCTGCTGCTGGTGTGTGTGGATGGGAGGACGGTGTACAGGGACCTGGAGTTTGAGGCCCACCAGCTGGCCCACCAGCACAGCCAGCTCCAGAGGCTGCGCTCCGCTCACCAGGACATCGTCAGCACCATGGCCCGCATCTACGACACCTTCCGCACGGACGGGGCGGAGGTGCGTGTGGAGTGGGGGGTGGGGGGGTGGGGGGGGGGGGGGTGTTCATGTCATATTCTCCCTAGGTTGTAGGACACAGAGACTGGTGCTGCTGGTAGCACTCATCCTCCCTCCCTCGCTTTCCCTCCCTCCCTCCCTCCCTCCCTCCCTCCCTCCCTCCCTCCCTCCCTCCCTCCCTCCCTCCCTCCCTCCCTCCCTCCCTCCCTCCCAGGTCCAGCAGTATTGGGTGACCTACACAGAGAAGATGGACAGCCTTGTGGAGGAGGCTCTCCGCTGCAACATCAGGGGCTCCCTGCAGGAGCTCTCCAAGGCCATCAACGGGGACAGCAAGACCTCCCCCAACCCCCTGTTCAGGGTGCAGGTGGTGCTGAGGCAGGAGGCCCCCGGGGCCCCCTCACAGGTGGGGCACACACCGAAGTACAACACACACACATGGTACTCACATAAACAGACATTAATGGGATGTTTCCCAGCAGTTTCATCCATTCGGCCAGTTAGACGCTGTGACTTTGTAGCCAAAGTCGAGGTCTGAGTCACACTGACATCCACAGCCAGGCAGGTCACGACCTCTGTGTTTACAACACTGGATAATACACTGCAGCAGCCTCCCCCCCTCCCCCCAACTCACACACACAGGAAGACACTACAGGCCTGTGTTCCAGATGTGTGTGGTGTGTATAAATCAGCTTCATGGTCTGCATGCTGCGTGGTGTTGATACATTCAGGAGCTGCTCATCCTGCAGACAACCACAGGGGGGGAGGGAGGAGGGGGAGGGAGGAAGGGGGGGTGGCTTTAGTTTATAAGCCTGATAAACGGTATATTAGGAAGGTAAGAAAACGGCTTGTTGCAAGTTTTTTGCCTGGAGGCTAGAACCATCGATTGAAATGAGGGTTAATGTTAGACACCATTATTAATATGCGAGAATGAATGTGTGTGGTGTGTGTGTGTGTGGTGTGTGTGTGTGTGTGTGTGTGTGTGTGTGTGTGTGTGTGTGTGTGTGTGTGTGTGTGTGTGTGTGTGTGTGTGTGTGTGTGTGTGTGTGTGTGTGTGTGTGTGTGTGTGTGTGTGTGTGTGTGTGTGTGTGTGTGCAGGTGGAGTTCTCCCCCAGCCTCCAGAAGCTGGCTCAGGTAGTGAACAGCATCAGCTCTCAGCTCATCAGCACCATCTCTGTGTTCAGCCGCCTGCCTGACCTCCTGACCCGCCAACGCTCCAGAAGAAGCCCGTGCACAGCATCATCGGTGGGAGCTCTCCTCCTCCTCTGCCTCCTCCTCCTCCTTCTCCTCCTCTGCCTCCTCCTTCTCCTCCTCTGCCTCCTCTGCCTCCTCTGCCTCCCCTTCTCCTCCTCTGCCTCCTCTGCCTCCTCTGCCTCCTCCTTCTCCTCCTCTGCCTCCTCCTCCTCTGCCTCCTCCTCCTCCTCTGCCTCCTCCTCTTCCTCCTCCTCTGCCTCCTCCTTCTCCTCCTCTGCCTCCTCCTCCTCTGCCTCCTCCTCTGCCTCCTCCTCTTCCTCCTCCTCTGCCACCCCTTCTCCTCCTCTGCCTCCTCCTCTGCCTCCCCTTCTCCTCCTCTGCCTCCTCCTCTGCCTCCTCCTCTTCCTCCTCCTCTGCCTCCCCTTCTCCTCCTCTGCCTCCTCCATCTTTTCCTCTGCCTCCCCTTCTTCTCCTCCTCCTCCTCCTCTTTCTCTCATTACCCCCCCCCCCCCCATCTTTCCCCTTACCCTCTGTTTCCTCCTCGGCCCTGCTTTACCCTCCATCTCTCCCTCTCTCACTCATCCCTCCCCTCTCCTCTCTCCTTTGTTCTTTGCCCCTTTAATACATTCACCCGATGCCCTCCCTCACCCCTCCCTCACCCCTCCCTCACCCCTCCCCTCCTCTCCCTTCATCCTCATCCCAGCCCAGACCTTCACATCCCTCCCTTTCTCTCCTCTCCTTCATCTTCTCCGGCTCCTCGCTCAGGCGTCCATCTGCCCAGAGTTCCCTTCACGTCAATCAGATGTGTGTGTGTGTGTGTGTGTGTGTGTGTGTGAGTGAGTGTGTGTGTGAGTGAGTGGGGGTGTGTGAGTGTGTGTGTGTGTTCTGTAAAGACACTTTTGTGTTTGTGTGTATGTGCAATTGTGTACCTGTGCTAGTGTGTGTGTGTGTGTGTGTGTGTGTGTGTGTGTGTGTGTGTGTGTGTGTGTGTGTGTGTGTGTGTGTGTGTGTGTGTGTGTGAACGAGCGAGAATTTTGACTGACAGCTGGGGGTCTGTGGGGACCAGCTGGGCTCTGAGAATGTGGCTGGAATCAAACAGAGAAGCTGGAGGAGAGGCTCCATCCTACCAGGAGCTCCACAGCACCCCTCCTACCGCCCCTACCCTGCCCCAGTCAGGGCCCTGCTCTGGGGGGGAGCGAGGGGGCAGGAATCCTGACCTCCTCTGATCAGCTTCTGTGGAACCCAGTGTCCTGTAGCAGCAGAGGAAACAGAGAAGTATGGAAGGTCTGACTGCGTTCTCTCTCTCCCTCTCTCCCTCCTCCTCCCCCTTCTCCTCCCTCCTCCTCTCCTCCCTCCCTCCCTCCCCCTTCTTCTCCTCTCTCCCTCCCTCCTCCTCCTTCTCCTCTCTCCCTCCTCTTTCCCCCTCCAGAGCAGGATGAGGAGATAGGGAAGATCCAGGCAGCGGTGGCAGCAGGGATGACGTCCAACGCTGCCAGCCTGCAGGCCTACCTGAGGACCTGGGACAAACACCGGGAGATCTGGAAGATCAACAAGGATCCTTTCATACGCCGCTACCAGCGCCTCAACCCCCCCGTGTCCTCCTTCGACGCTGACATCGCCAGGTGGGGCTCGACACACACACACATACTCACACACACACACATACACACACACACACACACACACACAGACAACCCACCCACTGTAAACCACAATATTCTGTTGTAATAACTGTTTTGCACTTCTGGTTGGATGCTAACTGTATTTCGTTACCCTGTACTTGTACCTGTGTAATGACATTAAGGGTGAATCTAATCTAATCTAAACACTGGCAGATAGTGACAAGCACACATGCTTCTGCAGGTAGAGGGGAAGGGAGAGGGAAGATGGAGGGATGAGAGGAGGAGAGGAGGGGGGGGGGACGAGTAATGAAAGGGTAGCGGAGGGGAGGGTGTGCCTCAGCCTGACCTCTGCTCGTCACCCAGTATAGATCCACTCCCAGCCTGCAGTGTGTGTGCACAGTGTCAGCGGCCCTACAGCATTATTGTCTTATGGATTTGTCTGAGGCTGTGACATGTAGATCAGTGTGTGTGTTGATGAGTGTGTGTTGATGAGTGTGTGTGTGTGTGTTGATGAGTGTGTGTTTACACACAGCGACCTGTCTGAGCTGTTTGTCCGCCCCGCCCCATCGATAGATCCAGCAGTCCTGTCAGGGTGTCTGTGTGCTCTATCTGATTCCTGTTGATGCCTCCCTCTCTCTACTTACTATCGGATTTTACTTAGCTGCACACAGCTGCACTAATACCCAATATTAGCTACCCAATACAGGGCTGCTGCATCTCTTCCACATTTATCAGTCCGTCCAATCCCCCTTTTTTCTTTCTTTCTTTCCTTTTTTCCCTTCTACTCTATCTCTTACTCCATCTCTCTGTGTTTTGCTCTCTCTCTCTCTCTCTTCCCCTCTCCCTCCCTCTCTCCGCTTATCCCTCTCTCCCTTTCTCGCCCTCCTTCCCTCCACCTATCCCTCTCCCTCTTTCTCTCCCTCCCTCTCTTTCTATCCCTCTCTCCCCCTCCCCTCTTCTCCCATATCTCCCCCTCTCTCCCTCCCTTCTTATCCCTCCCCTCTCTCCCCCTCTACCTCCCTCCCTCCCCTTCTCTCTCTCCCTCCCCCTCTCCCTCCCTCCCTCCCCTCCCCCCCCTTCTCTCTCCCCTCTTTCTTTCTCCTTATCCCCCCCCCCCCAGGTACACAGAGGTGGCCAACAACATCCAGAAGGAGGAGACGGTGCTGAGTGTTCAGTTTGTGCTGCTGGACTGCGCCCCGCTGAAGTTCTCCCTGGTGCAGCACTGCAACGAGTGGCAGAGCAAGTTCACCCAGCTGCTCAGCCTGATGGCCAGCAGCCGTCTCAGGGAGCTGCACACCTTCCTGCAGGACAACGCCCTCAGGTGGGGGGGGACACAGGGCCTGGCTGGGGGGGGGGGGGTTCCTCGAGGGGTGTAACCAAGCATGTATACCCATTCCACTCTGTACCTATGTTATTTGTACTTCCACGTTACCTGTATCATTTGTACTATTGTATCACTTGTATTGTTTGTATCCATATCTGTAGTTTATTTTACATTGCATTCATTTCTATTCTTGTTTTATTGGTATGCCACATATATGTTCTATGTTTGCTCATTCCTGCCAAAGTGAATTCTATGTTTGTTAATCTTGCATAGCGAATAAACCCCCATTCTGATTCTGATGTAACCTACCTGTGTGTGTGTGTCTGTGTCTGAATTTGCGTGTGTGTGTCTGTGTTTGTGTGTGTGTGTTTGTGTGGTGTGTGTGTGTGTGTGTGTGTGTGTGCGTGCGTGCGTGTGTGTGCGTGTGTGTGTGTGTGTGAGCAGGCTGAGCCAGCCCCCCCAGACCCTGGTGGAGCTGGGGGACAGTCTGAAGCTGCTGGACAGCCTGCAGGCTGAGCTGGGGAAGATCCACACCCAGATCCCCCCCATCCAGGAACAGTTCAGCATCCTGGAGAAGTACGAGGTCAGCGTGGAGCAGCCGGTAAGGAGAGCACACACACACTCACATGTAGATACACACAGTCACACACACATACACACAGACACACACAGACAGACACACACAGACACACAGGCCTCTAACACCCCCCCTCCCCCCTCAGGTGCAGGACATGCTGGAGTCTCTGAACAGGGAGTGGCTGTGGTTCCAGCAGGTGGTGATGGACAGCGAGGTCATGCTGAAGAAACACAAGGACAAGTTCAAGAGCGGCCTGGTGCATTCTGCTGAGGAGTTCAAGAAGAAGACCAGCGCCTGCATCCAGGACTTCAGCAGCTCAGGTCACACACACACACACACACACACTCACACATACACACCTGTATCCACACTCTCACACACACACCTGTATCCACACTCTCACACACACACCTGTTTTCACACTCTCACACACACACCTGTAGCCACACTCACTCACACACACCTGTATCCACACTCTCACACACACACACACTCACACACACCTGTATCCACACTCTCTCACACACACCTGTATCCACACTCACAGATGTCTAGTTGTTGCCTGACC
Organism: Neosalanx taihuensis; assembly: GCA_030340665.1. Lineage (NCBI taxonomy): Eukaryota > Metazoa > Chordata > Actinopteri > Osmeriformes > Salangidae > Neosalanx > Neosalanx taihuensis. The sequence continues at coordinate 6,682,026 of CM059313.1, forward strand.
CTGCTTGAACAGGCCCTGCTTAGCTCAGCACTTAAGACAGCTGATGGATGACCAGTCAATGTGTTTGATCAGAACCTGACCTTGACTGGAGGCCCTCCTCCCAGCTCCAGGCTGGACTGAGGCATGATGGGTAGTGTTGAGTGAGCAGTGTGGCTTTAAGGAGCTGTGCACATGGAGCTGGAGAAGGGAGGCTGTGTGGTAACACACACACACACTCACAGCTGGTGTGTGACCTCCTCATTGTCAGGGCAGGATGACTCAGTGGTTGTGTGTGTGTGTGTGACATGGTGCTGAGCCACAGCGCCCCCCCCCCCCCCCCCTCTCCGGGGGCCCAGCCTTGCTGGAGAGAGCACAGCACCCTCCCCTTTCAGCAACACTCCTCTCTCTGCCTCTCTCTCTATATCTGTGGTGTGTGTGTGTTCAGAGAGTCTGCATCACAGGAACTCACAGCCTGTCTCTCGTCCAGCTCAGCTCTCTGCCTCCTTCACCTGCTCCTCAGCAGGACTGAGGCAGAGAGAGACAGAGAGAGAGAGAGAGAGAGAGAGAGAGAGAGAGAGAGAGAGAGAGAGAGAGAGAGAGAGAGAGAGACAGACAGACAGACAGAGACAGACAGACAGACAGACAGACAGACAGACAGACAGACAGACAGACAGACAGACAGAGAGAGAGAGAGAGAGACAGACAGACAGACAGACAGACAGACAGACAGACAGACAGATAGAGAGACAGACAGAGAGAGAGAGAGAGAGAGACAGACAGACAGACAGAGACAGACAGACAGACAGACAGACAGACAGACAGACAGACAGACAGACAGAGAGAGACAGACAGACAGACAGACAGACAGACAGACAGACAGACAGACAGACAGATAGAGAGACAGACAGAGAGAGAGAGAGAGAGAGACAGCTCCCTCCTTCTCCCCCACCTCCCTTTCCCCCACCTCCATCTCCATGTTCCTCCACGCCCTCCTCCTCCACCCATCCCTTCCCTGCCATCTTCCTCCTGCTCCAGACTCCCTGTCTTCCTCTGTCTCTTCTCCTGTGTGATCTTCCTCCCGTCCTCTCCCTCTCTCTCTCTGCCCCCCCTCCCAGGTGTTTACTGGGATACATCATCATCATGCTCTGTGCTGTCAGCAGTCAGATCTGTGTACTCTGTTTCCATTCAAAATCTGATTGAAATTGGCTGCAATAACAACAACACAACACACACTCCTCTCTCAACAACACACACTCCTCTGTCAACAACACACACTCCTCTCTCAACAACACACACTCTTTTCTCAACAACACACACTCCTCTCTCAACAACACACACTCCTCTGTCAACAACACACACTCCTCTCTCAACAACACACACTCTTTTCTCAACAACACACACTCCTCTCTCAACAACACACACTCCTCTACACACACGGTCACACACAGAACATAACACACACCAATAAGTGGCTGGGACAGTGGGGTGGGGGGGGGGGGGCTGGGACAGTGGGTGGGGTGGGGGGCTGGGACAGTGGGTGGGGGGGGGGCTGGGACAGTGGGTGGGGTGGGGGGCTGGGACAGTGGGGGGTTGGGACAGAGGGACCTTCCCTGCAGGCTCTCCTCACCTGAGCCAGGCCAGAGTACATGCGGCCCATGGATTTGAAGTCCAGCCCCTCGGAGCAGTTGACCACGATGACGTACATGCCCAGAGCCTTGCCCAGGTCCTTCACTGTCTCCGTCTTCCCTGTCCCTGCCGGGCCCTTGGGAGACCCGCCCCGGTGCAGGTGCAGAGCCGTGGTCAGGGTCATGTAACACCTGGGGGGAGGGGGGGGGTTACAGTATGGAGGCTTGTAGGAGTAACACCTGCCTCTCTGTGGAGGCTGAGGTCATCAGGATGGGAACCAGGAAAGGGGAGACCCAGAGAGAGAGGACTCAAAGGGAGAGAGACATCCAGAGAGGGAGAGGGACCCGGACAGAGAGGGGGGGGTGAGAGACCCTGTCCTCCCTTGGACCCTGACCCAACGCTCAGCCTCTCTCTGCAGCTGAAGCTGCTCCCAGCAGCACCCCTGGCTCTGCTCTGACTCTAATAGTGTGTCTGCTATCTCTGCCAGTCATGTAATGGTCTTAAGTAATGGCAGCCATGCTAATCATACACATGTCTGCTCTATTAAATAGCTGCTCCCATTAAAACAGCCCACCGATGCTGGAGGTTGATATGCTATCTACACTAGGATTTGTCTCCACACGGATTTGTCTCCACACTGAACGGCTGTTCTGCTCTTATAATCAACATTCCAATTAGAGGGAGCGATTGATCTCTGGGTTTGGCATGTGTGTGTGAGAGTGTGTATGTGTGTTAGTGTGTGTGCATGTGTGTGTGTGTGTGTGTGTGTGTGTGAGTGTGTGCGTGTGTGTGTGTTAGGGTGTGTGTGTGTGTGAGTGTGTGTGTGTGTGTGTGTGTGTGTGTGTGTGTGTGTGTGTGTGTGTGTGTGTGTGTGTGTGTGTGGAGGCAGACTCCCACCTGTCAGTCAGTGGAGTGATGACCAGTCGTCCAGAGTTTCCCAGGTACTCGTATCCATACTGGAAGTGTGTGTTGGTCTGTCTGATGATGCAGTCATCCACTTCCTGTGGGAGAGAGGAGAGGGGGATGAGAGAGAGAGAGAGAGAGTGTTTTCACAATCATTTTTAGTAATCCCATATTTGCTGTTACAACTTTCATAGAATTGATACAATTGTTAGCTTGTGTATGTGCTTTTAAGTTTGTGTTGCAGAGAGAGATTGATTTGGAGTGGAGATAAACCAGATTGGTTTATCATCTGCAGGATGGGGGTTGTGTCCTAAAACCCAGGCCCAAACTCAATCAAGCCATAAGGCTTCGACAAGCACATTCTTTGATTACATTCGTGTTGATTGATGGACTTTGGAAGTGTTGTCCACACTTTACCTGATGCTGAACTATGTAAATGAACAGTGAGCTTCCTAATAAAAAGAGAAGCCTCAGAGATGGACTTTGGCAGAGCAGACAGAGCAGGGGAGATGCCAAGAAGGGTGTCTCTGTCTGACTGTGCTCTCCAGGGGAGAGCAGGAGGGAAGATTGCAAAAGTGCATCTCTGTCTGACTGTTCTCTCCATGTTTGTCTCTGTCTCTGTGTCAAATTATAACCATTGTATCCTTGTGTATTGTTTTATTGTGCCTTATGTGTAGTTTGTCTTTCTCCTTCGTGATCTACATTTAGATCTGAACCCAACAGAGAGAAAGGAGGATGACTCTCTGGTTCTCAGTCCTCCTCCCGGTCCGTCTCCTTTTTTCTCCTCCTTTCAAGAAGTTCTCCAGGGTCAGTTTCAGAAGGAAAAGTTGGCGTGGACTCTGGTTCACCTCCCCCCCCCCCCCCCTCCCCCCCCCCCCACCTCCCCCCCCACCCCCCCCTACCTTCTCCCAGTAGAGGCGGAGGCTGGCTGAGCCAGTCGAAGGCGTTGACGTCGCAGCAGCCGCTCTTGGCCAGCCTGTCGATGACGTCACGGTTGTGCACCTCCACGGTCACCAGCGCCACGATCTTCAGACGCAGGGATCTTGGACAGGTTCCCCCGGATGGCCTCTGAGTAGCGGTGTGCAGCATGGACACCTGTGAGGGGACACCCCCGCATCACCGTGAGCCCCTCCCTCTCCCAGCCAGCCTGGCCCTCAGACTGAGAAGATAACATCATCCAGGGGGGGAAACTGCAGTTTGCAACAGCAGCACACAAAGCAGCTGAAAACCCTGTGGTTTAGGCAGGCCTTTAGTTATCTGAGGGTTTTTATGTTCATTTTTCTTGATGTTATTATGCTGAATTGTTTATGTAAAACACTGTGAAAAGTGCTATACAAATAAACTTGACTTACTTACTTACAGTACAGGACTCAGAGTAACACATTCAAATATAAAAATACAAATTATAAAGTACAAGATACAGAGAATCCTATCAAATATGGGGATATGGATCCAAGAGTATGAAACAGCAACTTTGTATATAAGTGAGTGAGAGTTAAGTGATCATTAAGTGAGGTGGCTGCTGCCATGAGTAAGTGAGTGACAAGCAGCCAAGTTACTGAAAGTAGACCCATCATCCTCCATCCTGGCCCACCTGTTTCTTCTTCAGGGCCTTGAGGGCAGCCTTGTCGGCCCTGTCCCTGCCTGTGACGAGGGCTTTGGTCACGTCGCTGGTCCACTGGATGTGGCTGGAGGTGAGGAGCATCTGGCGCAGGCCAGTCCTTCACCCACTTGTCCCCTCTTTCCAGCCATCTTCTTCAGGGCCGTGCGGCAGCTCTTCAGGGAGTCTTTCAGAGTCCAGCGCATGGTCCTCTCCACGTCACAGAGCCACGCCTGGAACACACACACACACACACAGAGCACACACAGACACACACAGAAACACAACACACACACAAACACACACATAGACATACACGCACACACAGACATACACACACATAGACATAAACAAACAAACACACACATACATACACAGAAACACAACACACAAATTGAAAGACACTATTGATAACAATCTTCATTTTCCTAATTTTCCTCTTCACCATTTATCACAGGATAATTCCAGACCTCTACCTCCAGCCTACCTCTACTGGCCCCTCCAGCCTACCTCTACTGGCCCCTCCAGCCTACCTCTACTGGCCCCTCCAGCCTACCTCTACTGGCCCTCCAGCCTACCTCTACTGGCCCCTCCAGCCTACCTCTACTGGCCCCTCCAGCCTACCTCTACTGGCCCCTCCAGCCTACCTCTACTGGCCCCTCCAGCCTACCTCTACTGGCCCCTCCAGCCTACCTCTACTGGCCCCTCCAGCCTACCTCTACTGGCCCCTCCAGCCTACCTCTACTGGCCCCTCCAGCCTACCTCTACTGGCCCCTCCAGCCTACCTCTACTGGCCCCTCCAGCCTACCTCTACTGGCCCCCTCCAGCCTACCTCTACTGGCCCCTCCAGCCTACCTCTACTGGCCCCTCCAGCCTACCTCTACTGGCCCCTCAGCAGGACAGGGTGGGTGAAGTCACAAACTCCCCTCAGCAGAGAACATCCCGTTGGCCTCTGACTTGGAAGAGCTGATCCCCACCTGGAGAACACACACAGGGAGTTGTGTGGTGTGTTGTGTGTGTGTGTGGTGTGTATGTGTATGCTGCATGTGTGTGTGCGTGTATGTTGTGTTTCTGTGTGTGTCTATGTGTGTGTGTGTGCTGTGTGTGTATGCTGTGTGTGTGTGAGCACCTTGGCGATGCGCAGGCTCCTGATGTTGTCGAAGCACTTGTTGAGGTGAGGCTGCACAGCGTCAGGACGGCGGGCCTGGCCCAGGATCTCCAGCAGGTCGTCGTTAGACAGGAAGTAGAAGCGGGGGAAGATCTGCCTCTTGGTCTCCAGGTACATGTCCAGAGACTTCTGGATCTCCTCCAGTTTACTGTTCATCTCCAGCAGCTTCTCTGGTAGACCTGCGGGTGTGTGTGGGTGT
>CM059313.1:6692500-6705000 GCA_030340665.1 Neosalanx taihuensis
TATTCAGAGCGCCGAGTGTGTATCCACTGCAAAGCAGTGACATACAGTTGTGGTCAAAAGTTTACATACACTAGTGAAGATCATGTATGCCATGGCAATATAGGGTTTTCAATAAACTCTACAACTCTTATTTTTCTGTGATGGAATGATAAGGAGCACATATTTCTTTGTCACAAAAAACATTCATGAAAATTTTTTCTTTTATGAATTTATTATGGGTCTTTTGAAAATGTGACAAAATCTGCTGGGTCAAAAATATACATACAGCAATGTTAATATTTGGTTAAATGTCCCTTGGCCATTTTCACCTCAATTAGGCGCTTTCGGTAGACATCCACAAGCTTCTGGCAAGCTTCTGGTTGAATCTTTGACCACTCCTCCTGACAGAATCGGTGCAGTTCAACTAAATTTGTTGGTTTTCTGAGTCGGACTTGTCTCTTCAGCACAGTCCACATATTCTCTATGGGGTTTAAGTCAGGACTTTGGGAAGGCCACTCTAAGACCTTAATTCTAGCTTGATTTAGCCATTCCTTCACCACTTTTGATGTATGTTTGGGGTCATTGTCCTGTTGGAACACCCAACTACGTCCAAGACCCAACTTTCTGGCTGATGATTTTAGGTTTTCCTGCAGAATTTGGAGGTAGTCTTCCTTCTTCATTATTCCATTTACTTTCTGTAAAGCACCAGTTCCACTGCCAGCAAAACAGGCCCACAGCATAATACTACCACCACCATGTTTGACGGTAGGTATGGTGTTCTTGGGGTGAAAGGCCTCACCTTTTCTCCTCCAAACATATTTCTGGTCATTGTGGCCAAAAAGCTCAATTTTAGTTTCGTCTGACCACAGAACTTTCCTCCAGAAGGCCTTGTCTTTGTCCATGTGATCAGCAGCAAACTTCAGTCGAGCCGTAAGGTGCCGCTTCTGGAGTAATGGCTTCCTTCTTGCACGGCAGCCTCTCAGCCCATGGCGATGTAGAACACGCTTGACTGTGGACACTGACACATGTGTTCCAGCAGCCTCCAACTCATTGCAGACTTGCTTTTTGGTGGTTCTTGGTTGACTCTTGACCAACCTGACCAATTTTCTCTCAGCAGCAAGTGATAGCTTGCGTTTTCTTCCTGATCGTGGCAATGATACAACTGTGCCATGCACTTTATACTTACAAACAATTGTTTGCACAGTTGATCTTGGGACCTGCAACTGCTTTGAAATGGCTCCAAGGGACTTTCCTGACTTGTTCAAGTCAATGATGCGCTTTTTCAGATCCGTGCTGAGCTCCTTAGACTTTCCCATTGTAGTATTTCTGGCTGAGTCTAGTGAATGTGTCAAACAAGCCCTATTTACATGGACTGAAAGAAGTCACCAGCTGGAGTCAATCATAATCACTCGTAAGAAGTTAGGAGGCCATGCCAAAAAGCAAATTGGATTGAAACAACTTTTTCTACATCACCAAATTGGTAATTCAAGGTGCTGTATGTATATTTTTGACCCAGAAGATTTTGACACATTTTCAAAAGACCCATAATAAATTCGTAAAAGGACCATTTTTCATGAATGTTTTCTGTGACAAAGAAATATGTGCTCCTTATCATTCCATCACAGAAAAATAAGAGTTGTAGAGTTTATTGAAAACCCTATATTGCCATGGCATACATGATCTTCACTAGTGTATGTAAACTTTTGACCACAACTGTACATGCTGGGGTGAACGCATTACACACACACACACACACACACACACACACACACACACACACACACACACACACACACACACACACACACACACACACACACACACACACACACACACACACACACACACAACAAAGTAAGCTAGAGTCTATAAACACACACACACACACATTCCAAATGCCACTTCCATGTAGAGATGCCAGTGAGCCCCCAGCCTGAAAGAGAGAGGGGCCTAATTGGAACCATAGCTGGCTAAGCTAGTTCATGTGAGAGGCCTTTACTGTTCAGTGTCTCAGAGCTCTGTCTCTGCATGGGACAGCATCTGGGACACAGCAAGGCAACTACTGGGACACAAACGCTCCTCTCCTCTATTCCCCTTCTCTCCTCTCTTCTCCTTCCCTCTTCTCCTCTATTCCCCTTGTCTTCTCTCCTCCTCTATTCCCCTTCCCTCCTCTCCTCTATTCCCCTTCCCTCCTCTCCTCTATTCCCCTTCCCTCCTCTCCTCTATTCCCCTTCCCTCCTCTCCTCTATTCCCCTTCCCTCCTCTCCTCTATTCCCCTTCCCTCCTCTCCTCTATTCCCCTTCCCTCCTCTCCTCTATTCCCCTTCCCTCCTCTCCTCTATTACCCTTCCCTCCTCTCCTCTATTCCCCTTCCCTCCTCTCCTCTATTCCCCTTCCCTCCTCTCCTCTATTCCCCTTCCCTCCTCTCCTCTATTCCCCTTCCCTCCTCTCCTCTATTACCCTTCTCTCCTCTCCTCTATTCCCCTTCTCTCCTCTCTTCCCCTTGTCTTCTCTCCTCCTCTATTCGCCTTCTCTCCTGTTCCCTCCTCTCCTCTATTCCCCTTCTCTTCTCTCCTCTCTTCCCCTGGTCTTCTCTCCTCTTCTATTCCCCTTCCCTCTTCTATTCCCCTTCCCTCCTCTATTCCCCTTCTCTCCCCTCCTCTCTTCCTCTTCTCGACCTTCACCTCCTCTCCTCATACTGAACTCCTCCTTCTCCTTCCCTCTACTCCTCTCCCGTCCTCCTTCTCTCCTTATCCTGAACACCTTCTTTACCTTCCCCTCCTCCCTGCCCCCCTCTCTCCCCTGCTTCCTCTCCTCTCCTCTCCTATCCCAGGACAATCAATGGTGCTGGCTTGGGATGCTAATTGAATTGGGGCTGGAGGTCTGCTGGTAATGTGCAGCAGATGGCTGGGGCATTCCTGCATTCTCCAGCACTGGGCCTGGATCTGCCCTGGGTAATGAAAGCAGCACGCAGCCTAGAGAACAGCCCTCACCCTCTCACACAGTGGGGCTCTGCACACACTGGCACTCACTCACTCACACACACACTCACACACACACACACACACACACACACACACACACACACACACACACACACACTCTCTTTCACACACACACACCGGCACTCACTCACACACACACACACACACACTCACTCACTCACACACACACACACAAACACACACACACACACACACACTCTCTTTCACACACACACACCGGCACTCACTCACAACACACACACACACACACACACACACACACACACACACACACACTCACTCATACTCACACACACTCACACATACATACTTTTTCTCCCCTCATGGCCAATTGCTCAGAAAAGGTGTCACACAGGGCTGTCGTCATTATATCCAGAAATTGAGTGTCTGACTAATCACAAACACACTTGCTCTCTGACGTACACAGACACACACAACACACACACACACTCACTCACACACATCAACAGTACAGTGCATGTCTTTGTTACAGCAGCAGACTGTGGAGGTCTGTCACTAGAGGGCAGTGTTGAGCTGAGAGGCGGCGTGGGGCCGCTGCACTAAAGACATCATAAAGACACAAATCAATGTTGATCATTTGGAGAGTGGGCCGACCTGGGCTGGGCTCTAATTTTCCAGGTCTTGTGCCACACTGGAGAGTAAACAGTACACACTGTAAATCAGAGAGGAGGCTGGGGGGAGGGGGGGAGGAGAGGAGAGAGGGAGGCGGGTAGGAAGAAATGTGTACGGAGAAAAAAGACGAAGGAGATAGAGTGCATCATGAAGGGAGAGGGGGAGAGGGAGAGAGGGGTGGCAGAGAGAGAGAGGGAGAGGGGTGACAGAGAGAGAGGGAGAGGGAGAGAGGGGTGACAGAGAGAGGAGAGGGAGAGGGAGAGAGGGGTGACAGAGAGAGAGAGGGAGAGGAGAGAGGGGTGACAGAGAGAGAGAGGGAGAGGGAGAGAGGGGTGGCAGAGAGAGAGAGGGAGAGGGGTGACAGAGAGAGAGAGGGAGAGGGAGAGAGGGGTGACAGAGAGAGAGAGGGAGAGAGGGGTGACAGAGAGAGAGAGGGAGAGGGAGAGAGGGGTGACAGAGAGAGAGAGGGAGAGAGGGGTGACAGAGAGGGAGAGAGGGGTGACAGAGAGGAGGAGAGATTGAAATACTCAGAGAGCTGTTGGTTAAAGAGCAGCAGCTCATGTAATAACTGCTCTGAGGAAAACACTGCTGTGGCTATGAAGAGCATCTGGGAACAAGCTAACACAGCCTGCTGTACGGCTGTGCTGATGAGGAGGGTTTGTGCCTGTGTACCTGTGTGTGTGTGTGTGTGTGTGTGTGCACCTGTGTGTGTGTGTGTGTACGAATACATTAGTGAATGAAGGTGTACAAACATGTGTGTGTGTGTGTGTGTGTGTGTGTGCAGCCGTTCAGGGGGCAGTGAGAGATGGATGGCTGAGTCTGGAGGTGGTAATTACAGGTGATTTGTGCTCTGCCTTGCACAGCATGTCCTGCCGTGCTGTTATTACAGGCAGAGCAGCAGAACACAGGGGCTAGAGCCTGTACTGCAGGACCACGCTACACTACAGGCTGGCACACACACACACACTCTGCACCCTCACACTGCTTCCTGTCCCCAGAAGGAGGCTGCTCCTGCCCCCCCCCCCCCCCTCCAGGTGTGGCTGTGTGTCTCTGTCTGTCTCTACTGTATGTTAGTGTCTTACTCACATCATCCACAGTATCATCATCCATCATGTGTCCTCTCCCTGCCAGACACCTTCATCACTTACTGAGAGGCCCAATCATTTGGAATTGATTAAGTCCCCCTCCCCCCCCACTCCCCCCCACCCTACAGACAAGCCCTGTGTCGATACAAAGCAGCACATATTAACCTACAGAAAAGACTGGTGACAATGATTCCCCAGTCCTACAATCTAAAGCTTCGCTAGGAAACCACAAATGGGGAGGAGGATTAATCATACATTTAACCTCTCTCTCTTTCCCTCCCTCCTTTCGTCTCTCCCTCCTCTCTCTTCCTCTCTCTCTCCCTGTCTTCTTCTCTCTCTGTCCAGATCTCCCTCTCTGCCCCTCTCTCTGTCTCTGTCTCTCTGTCCAGATCTCCCTCTCTGCCCCTCTCTCTGTCTCTGTCTCTCTGTCCAGATCTCCCTCTCTCTCTGGACAGTCATGTGGTCAGGGATGTGATGATGGGGCACAGGTCTGTGTTAAACGAGGGAAAAAGAGAGAGAAGAGGAGGGAAGACCTGATGCAATCTCTCCTCCTTCACTGAATCCTCGTGTTACCCCCCCAAAAAATGCAGATTTCCTGGAAGACAGACAGGCAGAGAGGGAGAGCATGGAGGCAGACACAAAACCTCTGTTCAAGAACCAGCACCTTAGGATCTATAAATAGGAGGAGTGGAAGGAAAGAGAGAGGAGGGAGGGAGGGAGAGATAGCGAGAGAGAGAGCAGGAGGGAGAGAGAGAGCGGGAGGTAGGGAGGGAGGGAGAGATAGCGAGAGAGATACACATCTTCCAGTGTATCCTCTACACACCATCCTCCTTCTCCTCCTTTCCTTGTCAAAGCACTTCTATCTGTCTATGCTGTTCACCCACCCCCTGTTATCCTCCCCTGTGTTTTCTCTTCATTCTACAATCCATCACCCTCACCTTCTCTGTCTACCTTTCCTTCCCATCTCTTCCCTCTCTTCCTGCCTCTGCTTACCACCTTCCTGTCCTCTTCCCTACATATTCCTTTCCCCCTGATTCTCTCTCTCTCTCTCCACGTGTGTGTGTGTGATTGGTATGCATGTGTGCCTCTCTGTGATCAGCATGTGATTTCTGTGTGCGCATGTGTGTCTGCATGTGTACTCTGTGTGTGACCTGTGTGTGTGTACTATGGTGTGTGACCTGTGTGTGGTGTGTGTGTACTGCGGGTGTGTGTGCTGCGTGCGTGTCCTGTGTGTGTGTGTGTGTGTGTGGCCTGGCGTCTCCCAGGTGTGTGAGGGGAGCTGACGTGACACCTGGGAGAGGAGTCTGACAGCCTGGAGCAGCGAGACGCCACCTCACTGCTTTCATCCCTGACACGCTTCAACCCCCTGCTGCAAGCTCACACACACCGCTCGCCACGTTTAGACACACACACACACACACACAGATAGGACATGTCACAACATCCCTAGATGAACATGGTCAGATGGTTCCTATAGCCCTGGTGTGAGCACACAGCTCCTTGCCCTCCAGTCAGGGTCTGTCCTCCTAGCCTAACCCTCCAGCACCCAGGGGGACCTGGTCCAGACACAGCCAGGGGGACCTGGTCCAGACACAGCCAGGGGGACCTGGTCCAGACACAGCCAGGGGGACCTGGTCCAGACACAGCCAGGGGGGACCTGGTCCAGACACAGCCAGGGGGACCTGGTCCAGACACAGCCAGGGGGACCTGGTCCAGACACAGCCAGGAGGACCTGGTCCAGACACAGCCAGGGGGACCTGGTCCAGACACAGCCAGGGTGACCTGGTCCAGACACAGCCAGGGGGACCTGGTCCAGACACAGCCAGGGGGACCTGGTCCAGACACAGCCAGGGGGACCTGGTCCAGACACAGCCAGGGGGACCTGGTCCAGACACAGCCAGGGGGACCTGGTCCAGGACACAGCCAGGAGGACCTGGTCCAGACACAGCCAGGGGGACCTGGTCCAGACACAGCCAGGGAATGAATCCGGTACTTTACTACTGTCAACATGCTGGGGGTTCAAACGGCCTGTGATCCTGAACAAACCATCACATGTGGTTCCTGCCGATGGGAGAGTGAGAGCTTCGTGTGTTTGGGACGGGGAAACGTCATTTCTTAGAGTCGCTGGCTGTTCCGTTGGCTGATGAGCTGTTTAATGTGACATCATCAGATGAGGAACCAGACACTCCCCCAAACAATAGTTAAGGTCACGGCTTATCGGAGCTCTCCAAAGCTTTGACATCTTTTGTTGTGAATAATCTCCTGCTATCCCCCCCCCCTCTTCCTGCTCTACCCCTCCACCCCTGGAGGCCTTGGGAAGTGGCTTAATAGCACACACACACACAGACACACACACACACACACAGCACACACAAACACACACACTGCCACACCTAGTTAGACAACACTGCTAGAAGACAGCTTTGACTACATCCCTAATGTTCTGCAGCCCTGAGGCAGTGGTGCTCTGTCACGCTGACAGAATGGCTGCTGTGATCAAGCTGTGTCGCTACACAACAACACGTTAGCACACAGCTAAGGTGTTGTCTCCACTCACAGCCAGCCTGGGCTCATTATCACAGTCCATCTGATCAGCAGCAGCAGTACCACTGCCTCCCTCCCTCCCTCCCTCCCTCCCTCTGTCTTCTCCCTTCTCTTCCTCCCCCTCCCCCTCACTTCCTCCTCTGTAGACGGAGTGTGGGGGGGACAGAGAGACGTGTTGGCGTCAGACAGCTTGTTATTGGCTGATTGGCGTCCTGTGTCTGGCAAATGAGGTGTGTCGAAGGGGGGCTGAGATGGACGACCTGAGGGCTGGCAGGAATTGGAAATGACGGGGGGGGGGGGGGGGGTGTCACACACTGCGCGGAGGAAGGAGAACACACACGCACTTATGCGTAGTCACACACGCACATACACACACACACACACTCCGGGTCACTCTCTAATGACTGGGTTGGGACAGTGGTCACATATAATGCAGCTAATTGGGTTGGCAGGCACCATAACCCAGAGCTAATCAGCATGTCTCTGGCTGCCTGAGGACACAACCAGCAGGTACACTGGCCTCGCATAGCCTGCCCTCTCCTTTCTGCAGCCTGCCCTATCCTGCTGCAGCCTGCCCTGTCCTTCTGCAGCCTGCCCTATCCTGCTGCAGCCTGCCCTGTCCCTGCTGCAGCCTGCCCCTCTCCTGCTGCAGCCTGCCCTCTCCTGCTGCAGCCTGCCCTCTCCTGCTGCAGCCTGCCCCTCTCCTTCTGCAGCCTGCCCTCTCCTGCTGCAGCCTGCCCTATCCTGCTGCAGCCTGCCCTCTCCTTCTGCAGCCTGCCCTCTCCTTCTGCAGCCTGCCCTCTCCTGCTGCAACCTGCCCTCTCCTGCTGCAGCCTGCCCTCTCTGCTGCAGCCTGCCCTCTCCTTCTGCAGCCTGCCCTGTCCTGCTGCAGCCTGCCCTCTCCTTCTGCAGCCTGCCCTGTCCTGCTGCAGCCTGCCCTCTCCTGCTGCAGCCTGCCCTCTCCTGCTGCAACCTGTCCTCTCCTGCTGCAGCCTGCCCTCTCCTGCTGCAGCCTGCCCAGTGAGGCACACTGACAGGAAATGACAGAAGACTTATTGATGGAGAGACGCTAATAGGAATCCTATTGATTTGAATGTCATTGCATTGACTAAGATTGATCGGGGTGTGTGTGATTCCGTGTCCTCCAGGAACTATATTCGTCAGTATCCAGCACTGGTCAACTGCACCACCATCGACTGGTTCTCTGAGTGGCCCAGAGACGCACTGCTGGAGGTGGCTGAGAGGTACCTAGACGGACTGGCTCTGGGCGCTGTGGAGGGGGTAAGACACACACACACACAGGCTGCTTGAATCAGTCAGCCTCACACACCCAGGTACATAACCTGCTAAAAAAAAACAAGCATACACACACACACACAGTCGTCCATCAGTGACATTCAAGTGTGAATGCTTCACCAACATCATGACTCACACGCTACCACACACACACACACACACACAAAGATCCATGGCCTTGTCGATCTGTGTGACCATGGTTCCATACAGCTGAAGTGTCTGCCTCAGGTGCAACAGAGTGAGGGCCCACACACACACACACACACACACACACACACACACACACACACATAGACACACACAAGCTGTCTTTAACAGCCTCGTGAAAAACTAACTGATCTAGGAACCCCAAGGATAGCATTGACAGCCGTGTGCAGCAAGCAGCACACATGGAAGCGAGAAGGGGGGGAGGGAGATAGAGAGAGAGAGGTGGGGAGAGAGAGAGAGAGATAAGGGGGGAGGGGAGAGAGAGAGAGAGGGGTGGAGAGAGAGATAAGGGGGAGAGAGAGAGGACAGCGAGAGAAGGACATGGAGGGGAGGGGAGAGATAGAGAGAGAGAAGAACGGTGGGGGGGGGTGTTATAAAGACAGTTGGGTGTTATATTAACCTGAGCTAGTTAATGTCCTCTCCTACTGAACAGCAGTCATGCTTTATTCCATTAAGAGCCCTCCCCCTATCTCTCGCTCCAGGCTCTCTCCTCCATCTTCCCACCTTTTCTCCTTTCTCCTGCACTGCCCAGCTGTAAAGAGACGGCTGTTGCTGTGATGTTTAGAAGGATCTAGATCTCCAACATGCTGTACGGTCGTAATGACATCTTATTAAAGCTGATCTGACCTGTGGCTATAATAAGGGGCGGGGCATTGTAACAGTCAACATTGTGCTTATGTCCTGCTTACACTGGGGGGGCTGACCTTGACAAAACAGCCTGGTGAGATGGAGGGAGGAGAGGAAAGGAGAGGAGAGAGGGAGAGGGAGGGAGGGAAGGAGGAGAGGAAAGGAGAGGAGAGAGGGAGAGGGAGGGAGGAGAGGAAGGAGAGGAGAGAGGGAGGGAGGGAGGGAGGGAGGGAGGGAGGGAGGGAGGGAGGGAGGGAGGGAGGGAGGGGAGGGAGGGAGGGAGGGAGGGAGGGAGGGAGGAGAGGAGAGAGGGAGGGAGGTGAGGGGAGGGAGGTGAGGAGAGGGAGGTGAGGGGAGGATGCCAGGTGGATAAGTAGTGGTGACCAGAGACAGAGCAGGAAGGATGGAGCCCATAAAGCAGCTGTGTCTCCATTGTGGCTCCACTGATAGAAGGATGATCCTGATAATGAGGTCGTCTGTGTTTCATGGCAGATCCACACCAAGGTGGCCAGTGTGTTTGTGACCATGCACCAGTCAGTGGGCCAGTTCTCCTACAAAATGAAGGTGGAACTCAAGAGACACAACTACGTCACGCCCACCAACTACCTGGAGCTGGTGTCTGGATTCAAGAAGTACAGTCCTCACACACACACACACACACACACACACACACACACACACACGCAGACACACACACACAGACTCTCTCACGCACACACACGCAGCCACACACACACACTCTCACACACACACTCTCACACACACTCTTCACCTTCTTGTCAGTCTCCTATCTACTGTGTATTCCACTGGTGACCCCTGACCTTTCAGTGTGTGCTGGTGATCCATCCTTCATCCTGTCTGCCGGAGTTAGAGAAGCTGCTTGTCCTGCACTCACTCTGTAATTCAATCACTCTAATCCTCCTCCTCTCTGGGTTAGGGTTTGTGTCTACCTGTGTGTGTGTGTGTGTGTGTGTGTGTGTGTGTGTGTGTGTGTGTGCATGTGTGTGTATGTCTACCTGTGTGTGTGTGTGTGTGTGTGTGTGTGTGTGTGTGTGTGTATATATATGTATCTTTGTTTATTTTTGTTTGTGCATATTTACTGTTGTTTGCTGTTGTGTGTATGAATATTTATTTTGTGCATGTTGGTTTTGGTGTGTGTTTCTTTGTGTTGTGTGTGTTGTGTGTTGTGTGTTGTGTTGTGTGTGTGTGTGTGTGTCCAGGCTCCTGGGTGAGAAGCGTGCAGAGCTGGGGGAGCAGCTCTCCAAGCTGAGGAACGGCCTGTTCAAGATCGACGACACGAGCGTCAAGGTGGCGGCCATGTCTGTGGAGCTGGAGGAGGCAAGAAGAAGGTGGCTGAGTTCCAGAAGCAGTGTGAGGAATACCTGGTGATCATCGTCCAGCAGAAGAGAGAGGCGGACGAGCAGCAGAAGGTGTGTGTGAGAGAGAGAGAGAGAGAGAGAGAGAGAGAGAGAGAGAGGGAGAGAGAGAGAGAGACAGAGAGAGAGAGAGAGAGGGGGGGGGGGGGAGAGAAAGAGGGAGTGTTAGTCTGTGTGTCTGTGAGAGTAGTGAGTGAGTGTGTGATTGTGAGTGTGTGTGTTCTTGTGTAACTACACTTGTGGGGGACCAAATGGCCTCGCAAGTATAGTGAAGCCTGAAGCTGGGCTCCAGAACTTCACATGCTTTGTCTAAAGGTTTAAAACGTTACACATTACAAGGTTAAGCACCTCATCAGCCATGAGAATGAATGGTCGGGATAGAAAAACAGAGGTGTGTGATTGGTTGATGTGTTCTGTGTGTGCGTGTGTGTGTTCTCTGTGTGTGTGTGTGTGTGTGCATGTGTGTGTTCTCTGTGTGTGTGTGTGTGTGTGTGTGTGTGCGTGTGTGTGTTCTCTCTGTGTGTGTCTCTCTCTGTGTGTGTGTGTGTGTGTGTGTGTGTGTGTGTGTGTGTGTGTGTGTGTGTGTGTGTGTGTGTGTGTGCGCCGTGCAGGCTGTGACTGCCCACAGTGAGAAGATCAGGGCGGAGGAGATCAAGTGCAAGGCCATGGCTGAGAACGCCCAGAGAGACCTGGATGAGGCCCCTGCCTGCTCTGGAGGAGGCAATGAAGGTGGGTGTGTGTGTGTGTGTGTGTAGGGGGGGGGGTGGGGGGTGTGTCCACTCAGAGCTGAGCTTGTGTGTCTCTCCGCCCCCCCGCAGGCTCTGGAGTCGCTGAATAAGAAGGACATGACGGAGATCAAGTCGTACGGCCGCCCCCCAGTCGCCGTGGAGACGGTCATGCAGGCTGTCATGATCCTCCGAGGAAACGAGCCCACCTGGGCTGAGGCCAAGAGACAGCTGGGTAAGAGGGGGGGAGGAGGGAGGAGGAGGGGGGGAGGGGGAGGGGGAGGAGGGGGGGAGGAGGGAGGGGGGAGGAGGGGGAGGAGGGGAGGGGAGGGGGGAGGAGGGGGGGAGGAGGGGGGGAGGGGGAGGGGGAGGGGAGGGGGGAGGGGAGGAGGGGGGGAGGAGGGGGAGGGGGAGGGGGAGGGGGAGGAGGAGGAGGGGAGGAGGGGAGGAGGGGGGAGGAGGGGAGGGGGAGGGGGAGGGGAGGAGGGGAGGAGGGGGGGGAGGAGGGAGGAGGAGGAGGGGAGGAGGGGGGGGAGGAGGGAGGAGGAGGAGGGGAGGAGGGGGGAGGAGGGAGGAGGAGGAGGGGAGGAGGGGGGAGGAGGGAGGAGGAGGGGGGGAGGGGGAGGGGGGAGGAGGGGGGGGGAGGGGGGGGAGGAGGGCGGGAGGAGGGGGGGGAGGAGGGAGGGGGAGGGGGAGGGGGGAGGAGGGGGGGGAGGAGGAGGGGAGGAGGAGGAGGAGGGGGGAGGAGGGGGGAGGAGGGGAGGAGGGGGGGGAGGGGGGGGAGGAGGGGAGGAAGCAGAGTTCTGTTAATAAGCTCTGTTAATAACAGAGTCCTTCCCTGTTGGCAGGTGAGTCTAACTTCATCAAGCAGCTGGTCAACTTTGACAAGGATAACATATCAGATCGTGTCCTGAAGAAGATCAGTCAGTACTGCAGTCAGACAGACTTCCAGCCTGAGATCATCGGCAGGGTGTCCTCTGCAGCCAAGTCCCTCTGTATGTGGGTCAGAGCCATGGAGGTGAGA
>CM059313.1:6707500-6747500 GCA_030340665.1 Neosalanx taihuensis
CTGTACTGGACACGCCTGTACTGAACACGCCTGTACTGAACACGCCTGTACTGGACACACCTGTACTGGACACACCTGTACTGAAGACGCCTGTACTGAACACGCCTGTACTGAACACACCTATACTGAACACGCCTGTACTGAACACGCTGTACTGAACACACTGTACTGGACACACCTGTACTGAACACACCTGTACTGGACACACCTGTACTGAACACGGCTGTACTGAACACGCCTGTATTGAACACACCTATACTGAACACACCTGTACTGAACACGCCTGTACTGAACACACCTGTACTGAACACACCTGTACTGGACACACCTGTACTGAACACACCTGTACTGGACACACCTGTACTGGACACGCCTGTACTGAACACGCCTGTACTGAACACGCCTGTATTGAACACACCTATACTGAACACACCTGTACTGAACACACCTGTGCTGGACACGCCTGTACTGAACACGCCTGTACTGAACACACCTATACTGAACACACCTGTACTGAACACGCCTGTACTGAACACGCCTGTACTGAACACGCCTGTACTGGACACGCCTGTACTGAACACGCCTGTACTGAACACGCCTGTACTGAACACGCCTGTACTGGACACACCTGTACTGAACAGCCTGTACTGAACACACCTGTACTGACACGTCTGTACTGGAACACCTGTACTGACACACCTGTACTGAACACGCCTGTACTGAACACGCCTGTACTGACACACCTGTACTGGACACACCTGTACTGAACACGCCTGTACTGAACACGCCTGTACTGAACACACCTATACTGAACACACCTGTACTGAACACACCTGTACTGAACACACCTGTACTGGACACATCTGTACTGGACACACCTGTACTGAACACACCTATACTGAACACACCTGTACTGGACACACCTGTACTGAACACACCTGTACTGAACACGCCTGTACTGAACACGCCTGTACTGGACACACCTGTACTGGACACACTGTACTGAACACGCCTGTACTGAACACGCTGTACTGAACACCTATACTGAACACGCCTGTACTGAACACACCTGTACTGAACACGCCTGTACTGAACACGCCTGTACTGAACACACCTATACTGAACACACCTGTACTGAACACACCTGTACTGACACACCTGTACTGAACACGCCTGTACTGAACACGCCTGTACTGACACACCTATACTGAACACACCTGTACTGAACACACCTGTACTGGACACACTGTACTGACACGCCTGTACTGAACACACTGTACTGAACACACCTATACTGAACACGCCTGTACTGAACACACCTGTACTGAACACGCCTGTACTGAACACCTGTACTGGACACACCTGTACTGACACACCTGTACTGGACACACCTGTTCTGAACACACCTGTACTGAACACGCCTGTACTGAACACACCTGTACTGGACACACCTATACTGAACACGCCTCTCCCCCTCTTAGGTGCGTGAGTGGAGATCTCGTGTTCTCCAGGGTCAGCTGCTGTGTGCCTGTCCAGACCCACAGCCGTCAGAGACTGGAACATCCAGGCCTCCCTTCAGACGCCTCTCCACGGAGAACGAGTCATCGTTACCCGTGGCAACCGGTCAGTCGACACACACACACACACTACCACACGCACACACACATACACACACACACACGTCAGTAGGTGTTTTCTGTGTCTGCTGTTGTGACTGACTTCCTCCTCTCAAGATGCCGCTGATGGTCGACCCTCAAGGCCAAGCGCTGAAGTGGATCAAGAACATGGAGAAGAAGAGCGTGAGCGTTCACCCCTCTCCCTCCTCCTTCCTCCCTCCCTCCCCCTCCCTCCCTCCCCCTCTCTCTCTACCTCCCTCACTGCCACTCTCCCCATCATCCCTCAACCTCGGCTCCTACCACAGTTAGTGTTTCCTGGGAAAAACATGGATCCCAACTTCTAGAACATCTTTGTGTGTACTGCCCCCCCCCTCTCCTCCGCCCACCTCCTCCCCTCCCTCCCCCCAGGATGTAAATTGAAGCCAGATAGTCCTCCCAGACGTCAGGCCTGGACTAGCCAGCCTCTCCCTGCTCTGACCAGGGTCTTGACATTTTAAGGCATTTAGCTCTGTCAGTCGCCTCCCTCCATCAGATAAGACAATCAGCAGAACCAGGTGCAGCAGCAGGGCAGGGGGACGCTAACTGCAGCTCTGCACCACCACCAACCAGTCTCTCTTTCTCCTCTCTCTCTCTCTCTCTCTCTCTCTCTCGCTCTCTCTCTCTCTCTCTCACTCTCTTCTCTCTCTCTCTTCTCTCTCTCTCTCTCTCTTTCATGTCCTTATTGTGGCTCTTTCTCTCGTGCAGTTTCTGAAACTGTTTTTCTGGCCCATTTCTGTTCAGAGAAGCCACTTAGAAGCCAGTCAATTCTTCATAAAAGGCCCCATTTCTCTGTGGATGCGTGGGCAGGGGGAGAGAGAGAAATGGCAGGTACGTGTAGTCACCCCATGAGAGAAAGGGGAGAGAGAGAGAGCGAAACAGGAGGGAGAGATAGACAGAGGCAGGGGAGCCTGCTGTTTTGGTTTTTTTACGCCAAACCACTCTTAGGTCAATGTCCTTTCTCCCACCCCCCCCTCCCCAAACCTGCCAATTTCATTCGCTGTCGCCCCTCCAGGATCCTGTCTGCTGCTGGCCAATTTGCCCCTCAGTACTGTGTGTTGTGTCCGTCCATCACGCCTTCATCAGTCTGTTGTTGGTGACCTTCCCACCTCCTCCACTCTATACAATCACCACACCCTCAAGCCCCCCATCACTCCCAGTCCACACTTCCTGTCCTTCTGCCTCCGGTCTCTGCTCGCTCCACGACCAGCGCCTCCTGCTGTCTCCTGCTCCCACCCACTCCTCTCTCACCCATCATCACAACCCCTCCTCAGTCTCCTGCTCTCCCCACACCTCCCTCCTGCTGCTCCTGCTCTCCCACACCTCCCTCCTGCTGTCTCCTGCTCTCCCCACACCCCCTCCCGCTCCTGCTCTCCCACCTCCTCCTGCTGTCTCTCCTCCCACACCTCCTCCTGCTGTCTCCTGCTCTCCCCACACCTCCCTCCTGCTCCTGCTCTCCCCACACCTCCCTCCTGCAGTCTCCTCCACACCCCACTCTCCCTCACCCCTCCTGCTGTCTCCTGCTCTCCCCACACCTCCTCCTGCTGTCTCCTGCTCTCCCCACACCTCCCTCCTGCTGTCTCCTGCTCTCCCCACACCACCCTCCTGCTGTCTCCTGCTCTCCCCACACCTCCCTCCGCTCTCCCTCACTCCCCACCCTCCTCATCATCCTCCCCCACACCTCCTGCTGTCTCCTGCTCTCCCCACACCTCCCTCCTGCTGTCTCCTGCTCTCCCCACACCTCCCTCCTGCTGTCTCCTCTCTCCGCCACACCTCCCTCCTGCTGTCTCCTGCTCTCCCCACACCTCCCTCCTGCTGTCTCCTGCTCTCCCCACACCTCCTCCTGCTGTCTCCTGCTCTTCCCCACACCTCCCTCCTGCTGTCTCCTCTCTCTCCCACACCTCCCTCCAGCTGCTCCTGCTCTCCCCACACACTCCCTCCTCTGTCTCCTGCTCTCCCCACACCTCCCTCCTGCTGTCTCCTGCTCTCCCCACACCTCCCTCCTGCTGTCTCCCTGCTCTCCCCACACCTCCCTCCTGTTGTCTCCTGCTCTCCCCACACACTCCCTCCTGCTGTCTCCTGCTCTCCCCACACACTCCCTCCTGCTGTCTCCTGCTCTCCCCACACACTCCCTCCTGCTGTCTCCTGCTCTCCCCACACACTCCCTCCTGCTGTCTCCTGCTCTCCCCACACACTCCCTCCTGCTGTCTCCTGCTCTCCCCACACACTCCCTCCTGCTGTCTCCTGCTCTCCCCACACCTCCCTCCTGCTGTCTCCTGCTCTCCCCACACCTCCCTCCTGCTGTCTCCTGCTCTCCCCACACACTCCCTCCTGCTGTCTCCTGCTCTCCCCACACCTCCCTCCTGCTGTCTCCTGCTCTCCCCACACACTCCCTCCTGCTGTCTCCTGCTCTCCCCACACACTCCCTCCTGCTGTCTCCTGCTCTCCCCACACCTCCCTCCTGCTGTCTCCTGCTCTCCCCACACACTCCCTCCTGCTGTCTCCTGCTCTCCCCACACACTCCCTCCTGCTGTCTCCTGCTCTCCCCACATCTCCCTCCTGCTGTCTCCTGCTCTCCCCACACACTCCCTCCTGCTGTCTCCTGCTCTCCCCACACACTCCCTCCTGCTGTCTCCTGCTCTCCCCACACACTCCCTCCTGCTGTCTCCTGCTCTCCCCACACCTCCCTCCTGCTGTCTCCTGCTCTCCCCACACACTCCCTCCTGCTGTCTCCTGCTCTCCCCACACACTCCCTCCTGCTGTCTCCTGCTCTCCCCACACCTCCCTCCTGCTGTCTCCTGCTCTCCCCACATCTCCCTCCTGCTGTCTCCTGCTCTCCCCACACCTCCCTCCTGCTGTCTCCTGCTCTCCCCACACACTCCCTCCTGCTGTCTCCTGCTCTCCCCACACACTCCCTCCTGCTCCTCCAGCCTCTGTTTGACTCTCCTCTTATGGTTCTCTCTCTCAGTCAGTGTGAGACATCATCCCTAACCTGTGTGACATCATCCCTCACCTGTGTGACATCATCCCTCACCTCTCACCCCTCACCTGTGTGACATCACCCCTCACCTGTGTGGCATCACCCCTCACCTGTGTGACGTCATCCCTCATCTGTGTGACATCATCCCTCACCCCTCACCTGTGTGACACCATCCCTCACCTGTGTGACATCATCCCTCACCTGTGTGACATCACCCCTCACCTGTTTGGGTTTCAGGGCCTGAAGATCATCGACCTGCAGATGCCAGACTTCATGCGTGTCCTGGAGAACGCTGTCCAGTTTGGTTCTCCGGTTCTGCTGCAGAACGTCCAGGAAGAACTGGATCCCTCGCTGGCCCCCATCCTGAACAAGTCTTTCACACATGTCGGTTAGTCCTTGCATACACACACACACACACACACACACACAGAGGCATTCCCCCTGCCATCACAACCTTTGACATCTGTGATGTGCATGTGCCACGTGTGTGTGTGTGCCACGTGTGTGTGCCACGTGTGTGTGTGTGTGCTATGTGTGTGTGTGACACAGGGGGCAGGCTCGTACTGAAGCTGGGTGATAAGGAGGTGGATTACAGTCCAGAGTTTCGTTTCTACATCACCACCAAGCTGTCCAACCCTCACTACACCCCTGAGATCTCCACCAAGACCACCATCGTCAACTTTGCAGTCAAGGAGCAGGTCAGGGAGGAGCCGCTGCTGCTCTCGTCCATCACACTAATGTAGTTGGACACACACAGTGGGAGTGTGTGTCGAAACATGCCTTGTTCATTCATGGCATGTGTGTATATGTGTATCTTTGTCTGTGTATCTGTGTGTGTGTGTGTGTGTGTGTGTGCTCCAGGGCCTGGAGGCACAGCTGCTGGGCATCGTGGTGAGGAAGGAGCGGCCAGACCTGGAGGAGCAGAAGGACTCTCTGGTCATCAACATCGCCTCAGGCAGGAGGAAGCTGCAGGAACTGGAGGACGAGATCCTCAGGTGGGAGAGAGAGAGAGGGGAGGGAGAGAGAGAAAGAGAGAGAGGGGAGGGAGAGAGAGGAGAGAGAGAGAGAGAGAGAGAGAGGGGGGGGGAGGGAGAGAGGAGAGAGAGAGAGAGAGAGAGAGAGAGAGAGGGGAGGGAGAGAGAGGAAGAATAGATAGAATGAGATGGGAGGGAGGGAGGGAGGGAGGGAGGGAGGGAGGGAGGGAGGGAGGGAGGGAGGGAGGGAGGGAGGGAGGGAGGGAGGGAGGGAGGGAGGGAGGGAGGGAGGGAGAAGACGCCTGCATGACTTCCAGCACCCTAGAGACTGAAGGGCTTGGACACTCACCGCAGTTTGAGTCACTGTGTGCGCTGATAGTGTGTGTGTGTGTGTGTCAGGCTGTTGAACGAGGCGACAGGCTCCCTCCTGGATGACGTCCAGCTGGTGAACACCCTGCAGACGTCCAAGGTGACGGCCACCGAGGTGTCAGAGCAGCTGGAGAGCAGCGAGCAGACAGAGATCAAGATAGACACGGCCAGAGAGGTGAGACACCATGTAGAGAGACCCCAGAGAGGTGAGACACCATGTAGAGAGACCAGGTAGAGAGGTGAGACACCATGTAGAGAGACCAGGTAGAGAGGTGAGACACCATGTAGAGAGACCCCAAAGAGGTGAGACACCATGTAGAGAGACCCCAGAGAGGTGAGACACCATGTAGAGAGACCAGGTAGAGAGGTGAGACACCATGTAGAGAGACCAGGTAGAGAGGTGAGACACCATGTAGAGAGACCCCAGAGAGGTGAGACACCATGTAGAGAGACCCCAGAGAGGTGAGACACCATGTAGAGAGACCCCAGAGAGGTGAGACACCATGTAGAGAGACCCCAGAGAGGTGAGACGCCATGTAGAGAGACCCCAGAGAGGTGAGACACCATGTAGAGAGACCCCAGAGAGGTGAGACACCATGTAGAGAGACCAGGTAGAGAGGTGAGACACCATGTAGAGAGACCCCAGAGAGGTGAGACACCACACTGAAAGACCCTGTAGAGATACATACAGCAGCCCCCACATCTCGTGTGTGTGTGTGTGTTCCAGGCCTACCGGCCCTGCGCCCAGCGTGTGTCCATCCTGTTCTTCGTGCTGAACGACATGGGCCGCATCGACCCCATGTACCAGTTCTCCCTGGACTCCTACATAGACCTGTTCACCCTGAGCATGGAGAAGAGCCCCCGCAGCCACAAGCTGGAGGAACGCATCAGCAACCTCAACCACTACCACACCTACGCTGTGTACAGGTGAGGCAACCTCAACCACTACCACACCTACGCTGTGTACAGGTGAGGCAACCTCAACCACTACCACACCTACGCTGTGTACAGGTGAGGCAACCACTACCACACCTATGCTGTGTACAGGTAACACAACCTGTGTGTGTGTGTGTGTGTGTGTGTGTGTGTGTGTGTGTGTGTGTGTGTGTGTGTGTGTGTGTGTGTGTGTGTGTGTGTGTGTGTGTGTGTGTGTGTGCAGGTACACGTGTCGGGGCCTGTTTGAGTGCCACAAGCTGCTGTTCAGCTTCCACATGTGTGCTAAGATCCTGGAGGTGTCAGGGAAGCTCAACATGGACGAGTACAACTTCTTCCTCCGTGGAGGCCTGGTGAGGGAGGAAGGAACACACACTGTTAGGGGCCTGGCTCCGTGTGTGTGTGTGTGTGTGTGTGTGTGTGTGTGTGAGTCATAGACTATGGTGTGTTCCTCCCAGGTCCTGGATAGGGAGGGTCAGATGGATAACCCCTGCTCCAACTGGCTGGCCGACTCCAACTGGGACAACGTGACAGAACTGGACAAGCTCCCCAACTTCCATGGCCTCATGGCCTCTTTCGAGCGCAGCCCCCGAGACTGGAACCTGTGGTACACCAGCGCTGAGCCGGAGAACGCCCCGCTCCCTGGTGAGGCTGGGGGGGGGGGCTCTGCCTCAGTAGGGCTCTCTCCTCTCTCTCTCTCTCTCCTCTCTCTGTCTCTCTCTCTCTCTCCATTCTCTCTCTCCATTCTCTCTCTCTCTCTCTCTCTCTCTGAATCTGTCTGTTATTCTGCTTCCCATGATGAATACAGCTGCTCCTCTTTCACTCAGCTCTCAGCTATTCATGTCTGGCACGTACCAGGGGTGTGTGTGTGTGTGTGTGTGTGTGGTTTGATACCGCCGCTGCTGCTGTTCCTTTATATTGTTACTGAGAATTGAATTAGATAAAGTTCAGCTCAATATTAATATGATCAGGAATTCTCTGCTCTCATTTTTGTCTGTGCTCTGAAAATCCATTGTTTATGTATCTAACTCATTTACCATTAACCACATTATCATTCATTGTTGCTGGAACTGTAACTTTGATAGTTTGATGAGTCCAGTTTCTTAGAAAACTATCTTCAGGAAAGGATTTATTTAGGTTCTCTTTCCTCCACTCCTTTACTTTGTCTCACCTGACATTCAACATTCTCTCTTTCTGTCTCCCCCTGTTCTCTCCCTCCTCCTCCCCCTCTCCCTCCCCCTCTCCCTCCCCCCCTCCTCCCCCAGGGGAGTGGGAGAACAGCTGTAATGAGCTCCAGAGGATGCTGCTGGTTCGCTCGCTGCGTCAGGACCGTGTTTCCTTCTGTGTGACCTCCTTCATCATCAACAACCTGGGCCCTCGCTTCGTGGAGCCTCCCGTCCTGGACATGAAGGCTGTGAGTGGCTGCCTCTGCCTCCAGGCCTGCCTCTGCCTCCAGGCCTGCCTCTGCCTCCAGGCCTGCCTCTGTCCCCAGGCCTGCCTCTGCCTCCAGGCCTGCCTCTGCCTCCAGGCCTGCCTCTGCCTCCAGGCCTGCCTCTGTCCCCAGGCCTGCCTCTGCCTCCAGGCCTGCCTCTGTCCCCAGGCCTGCCTCTGCCTCCAGGCCTGCCTCTCCCCCCAGACCTGCCTCTCCTCCCAGACCTGCCTCTCCCCCCAGACCTGCCTCTCCCCCCAGACCTGCCTCTGCCTCCAGGCCTGCCTCTGTCCCCAGGCCTGCCTCGCCCCCCAGACCTGCCTCTCCCCCCAGACCTGCCTCTGCCTCCAGGCCTGCCTCTGCCTCCAGGCCTGCCTCTGCCTCCAGGCCTGCCTCTGTCCCCAGGCCTGCCTCGCCCCCCAGACCTGCCTCTCCCCCCAGACCTGCCTCTGCCTCCAGACCTGCCTCTGCCTCCAGACCTGCCTCTCCCCCCAGACCTGCCTCTCCCCCCAGACCTGCCTCTGCCTCCAGACCTGCCTCTGCCTCCAGACCTGCCTCTGCCTCCAGACCTGCCTCTCCCCCCAGACCTGCCTCTCCCCCCAGACCTACCTCTCCCCCCAGACCTGCCTCTCCCCCCAGACCTACCTCTCCCCCCAGACCTGCCTCTCCCCCCAGACCTGCCTCTCCCCCCAGACCTGCCTCTGCCTCCAGACCTGCCTCTGCCTCCAGACCTGCCTCTCCCCCCAGACCTGCCTCTCCCCCCAGACCTACCTCTCCCCCCAGACCTGCCTCTCCCCCCAGACCTACCTCTCCCCCCAGACCTGCCTCTCCCCCCAGACCTGCCTCTCCCCCCAGACCTGCCTCTCTTCCCACACCTACCTCTCCCCCCAGACCTGCTTCTCCCCCCAGACCTGCCTCTCCCCCCAGACCTACCTCTCCCCCCAGACCTACCTCTCCCCCCAGACCTGCCTCTCCCCCCAGACCTGCCTCTCCCCCCAGACCTGCCTCTCTTCCCACACCTACCTCTCCCCCCAGACCTGCCTCTCCCCCCAGACCTGCCTCTGCCTCCAGACCTGCCTCTGCCTCCAGACCTGCCTCTCCCCCCAGACCTACCTCTCCCCCCAGACCTGCTTCTCCCCCCAGACCTGCCTCTCCCCCCAGACCTACCTCTCCCCCCAGACCTGCCTCTCCTCCCAGACCTGCCTCTCCCCCCAGACCTGCCTCTCCTCCCAGACCTGCCTCTCCCCCCAGACCTGCCTCTCCCCCCAGACCTGCCTCTCTTCCCACACCTACCTCTCCCCCCAGACCTGCCTCTCCCCCCAGACCTACCTCTCCCCCCAGACCTGCTTCTCCCCCCAGACCTGCCTCTCCCCCCAGACCTGCTTCTCCCCCCAGACCTGCCTCTCCCCCCAGACCTACCTCTCCCCCCAGACCTGCCTCTCCTCCCAGACCTGCCTCTCCCCCCAGACCTGCCTCTCCCCCCACACCTACCTCTCCCCCCAGACCTACCTCTCCCCCCAGACCTGCTTCTCCCCCCAGACCTGCCTCTCCCCCCAGACCTGCTTCTCCCCCCAGACCTACCTCTCCCCCCAGACCTGCCTCTCCCCCCAGACCTGCCTCTCTTCCCACACCTACCTCTCCCCCCAGACCTGCTTCTCCTCCCAGACCTGCCTCTCCCCCCAGACCTGCCTCTCCTCCCAGACCTGCCTCTCCTCCCAGACTCCCTGCCTCTGCCATACAGAGCTGTCAGTTTCCAGTCTCAACAGAACTGTCTGCTTTAGTCTGGAATACAAAGCTGACTTCACCCTTCATTTGACTTCATATTAAAGGCCCCAATCAGGTTATTTACAATCACACAGACACTGGAGCACAGACAAACAAGTCATGTCAGACCTGACAGAAACCCAATGGGGAGATGACGTTTCATTTAACTGTTACACTGAGATGTCAACAACCAGGAGCATAAGCTGTCACTCAGCTCTACCTTATTCTCTCATGTTTGTATCCTTCCCACACTGCCTCCTCCCCCCCTCCCCCCAGGTGGTCGAGGACTCCACCACCAGGACCCCCCTGATCTTCGTACTGTCTCCGGGGGTGGACCCCACAGGGGGGCTGCTGCAGCTAGCTGAGACCTCTGGCATGGGCAGGAACTTCCACGCCCTCTCGCTGGGCCAGGGCCAGGCGCCCATCGCCACGCGCATGATCAAGGAGGGCGTCAAGAACGGTAGCCCCCCCCACCTTCTAGACCCCCACCCCCCACCGCCTGCCTCTCCATCTATCTGACCTCTCACCTGCATCTGTCTTCCTCTAATCAGCTGTCTCTCTACGCAGAGAATTACCTCTCTAATTCAGCTCATCTTTACCTGCACCTACTTCACTTTCCATCGTGATCTCTCTCTCTCTCTCTCTCTCTCTCTCTCTCTCTGGGTTGTTGTTTTTCTTTTTCTCTCTTTCGTCTGACACAATACAGCTCCGTTATCTAGTATTCACATCACAGTATTCATCCCCTGTCTGTATCCATACTGGTCTATAAGTCATCTGTTCTCTACAGCTGACCCATCTACAGGGGCGAGTCTCCCTCCTACTCTCTCCATCAAACATTCACACTAAATACTCATCATCTATCTCAATTTCAAGTCATTCCTCCCTGTCTTTCTTCGCCTCTTTCTCAAACCTCCCTCTACCTCCCCTATCGTCCCTCTCTACCTTCCCCTCTCCTCCCTCTCTCCCTCCCTCTCTCTCCTGGGTAAGGATCAGTCCTGTAGCTGTCCTCTCTGGGCTTGATGCTTCCTGCAGACACACCTCTCTCTCCCTCTCTCTCTCCCCGCAGCCTCAAATGTCACAGACGTTCATCAGACGCTTCATTTGTTTGGGGGAAAATCAATGTTTAATATCTTAGCTGTCCTCCTTCCATCCCATTGTGTCTCCTACCTCTCTCTCTGTCTCTATGTCTGTCTGTCTATCTATCTGTCTGTCCTTCTTTTTCTTTCCTCTCCGTGTCTCTTTTTCCTGCTGACATCTTCCTACATTGTCATATTTTCTTCCCCACCTCCTCACATATTCTCATGTTTCTCCCCTCTCCTCTCCCCCTCCTCCTCTCCTCCTCTTCCTCTCCCCCTGCAGGTCACTGGGTGTTCCTGGCTAACTGCCACCTGTCTCTGTCCTGGATGCCCCAGCTGGATAAGCTGGTGGAGCAGCTCCAGGTGGAGGACCCTCACCCAGACTTCCGCCTGTGGCTCAGCTCCTCCCCCCATCCTGACTTCCCCATCGCCATCCTGCAGGCCGGCATCAAGATGACCACCGAGCCCCCCAAGGTGCCCTGCACACACACACGCTGCACGCACACACACACACACTGGACACCACACACACACACTACACACACATTGCACATAGACACACTGTACACCACACACACACACACACACACTGCACATACAGGGAACCAACACATACACACACTGGACACCACACACCTACATACACACACACACACACACACACACACACACACACACACTGGACCCTACAGCCCCCTATAGTGTTGTGCTGTGTGTGTGTCCTCAGGGAGTGAAGGCCAACATGAAGCGTCTGTACCAGCTGGTGACAGAGGCCCAGTTCTCCCGCTGCAGCCGGCCTCTCCTCTACCGCAAGCTGCTCTTCTCCCTGTGCTTCTTCCACAGCATCCTGCTGGAGAGGAAGAAGTTCCTGCAGCTGGGCTGGAACATCGTCTACGGCTTCAACGACTCCGACTTCGAGGTGAGGCTCCACCTACTCCTCCGCGTAGACAGGGGGCGCTGTGGTGCGGCCGCACCATCTCCTGACGCCACAGTCTCTAATGAAGGAGTCACTGTGGTTTCTAATTTCATGGACAGCTCTGTGGATTTCTGTCAAAGACATCCCTGCTCTGTGATCTTTCTAGCATCTGTGTTCAGTCTTAAAGAGACAGGAGTCTCTTTAATGTGCCTCCACAGACACAAACCAGGATATTAAAAAGCAGGTTTAATAAAACAGGAAAATCACCGAGTGTCTCTGAGGGCAGGACCTGTCACCTGCTGACTCCTTAGGGGGGGGTGTCCTGGTGGTGACTGTGTGTGTGTGTGTGTCTCTGTGTGTGTGCGTGTGTGTGTCTGTGTGTGTGTGTGACTGTGTGTGTGTGTGTGTCTCTGTGTGTGTGTGTGTGTGTCTCTGTGTGTGTGTTTCTGTGTGTGTGTGTGTGTGTGTGTGTCTTTGTGTGTGTGCAGGTGAGTGAGAGTCTGATGAGCCTCTACCTGGATGAGTATGAAGAAGTCCCCTGGGACGCCCTCAGGTACCTCATCGCCGGGGTCAACTACGGAGGTCATGTGACCGACGACTGGGACCGCCGCCTGCTCACCACCTACATCAACGACTACTTCTGCGAGGCCACGGTGGCCACGCCCTTCTTCAAGTGAGCCGCACACACACACACACACATACAGACACACGCACGCTGAGATGGGGACAAAGATGTGTGGGGGGGGGGGTGCTAGGAGCCAGTCAGAGCCGACAGCAGCTTCCCTCTGCTCCCAGAATCACCATGGAGCAACAGCACCACCACCTGGACACATCCAGAACTACACAACATGTTCTCCTTAAAATGATCCTGTAGAACTGCAGGCAAACACCTTCACACACACACAGATACACTCCATTGAACATTACAGAGACACTTACATTCCTACTGACCTTCTCTCCTACTTACCTGCTCTGTTAGTCTCCTCTCTTCCTCTCTGGTCATGTTTCCTCCTTCAGTGTGTTCCGAGCCCCCAGGCTGAGCACACGTCTCCCCCAAGTGGACAGTTAGAGTATTACAACCCTGGAACACACAAACCAGCCCCATGAAACCATGACACCTGACACCCTCTCCTCATCCTCCCTCCTCCACCCACACTCTCTTCTTCCTCCTCCTCCCCCCCAGGCTGTCGTCCCTCCCCACCTACTACATCCCCCGGGATGGGCCGTCCTCCTCCTACAGGGAGTTCATTGGCCAGCTGCCCCCCACAGAGCACCCCGAGGTGTTCGGCCAGCACCCCAACGCCGACATCGCCAGCCAGATCTCCGAGACACGCACGCTGTTTGACACGCTGCTGTCCCTGCAGCCCCAGGTCACAAGCTCCTCCTCCTCAGGAACAGCACTCAGCCGCGAGGACCTGGTGGGTGGAGCCAGATGACTGACTGACTCCTCCCTGTTTGCCCCGCATCACTCTGCTCCGTAGGCAGTGCACTCTGCTCACCTGTACTCCCCTCTCCTCCTCTCTCCCTCTCCTCTCCTCCTCTCTCCCTGTTCTGTCCTCCTCCTCTCTCCTTCTGCTTTCTCCTCCTCCTCTCTCCTTCTGCTTTCCTCCTCCTCCTCTCTCCCGGTTCTCTCCTCCTCCTCTCTCCCGGTTCTCTCCTCCTCCTCTCCTTCTCTGCTCTCCTCCTCCTCCTCTCCCCCTGTTCTCCCCCTTTTCTTTCCTCTTCCTCTTCCTCTCCTCCTCCTCCTCCTCCTCTTCCTCCTCCTCTCCCCCTGTCCTCCAGGTGCTGGAGATAGCAGCAGATGTGCGTCAGAGGATCCCACCCCTGATAGACTATGAGGGGACCAGGACCCTACTGCAGGACGACCCCTCCCCCCTCAGCGTGGTGCTGCTGCAGGAGATCCAGAGATACAACTTCCTGCTGCACACCATCAGGTACCAGGGACACCAGAGGAGGGGGA
Source organism: Neosalanx taihuensis (assembly GCA_030340665.1). Lineage (NCBI taxonomy): Eukaryota > Metazoa > Chordata > Actinopteri > Osmeriformes > Salangidae > Neosalanx > Neosalanx taihuensis. Next base: position 6,721,554 of record CM059313.1, read on the forward strand.
GAGAGGGTAGGGAGGGAAGGGGAGAGAGTAGGGGAGGGGAGAAAGGAGATGGGTGTGAGAACATGTGAGGAGATGGGGACTACAACACTGTGTGTGTGTGTGTGTGTGTGTGTGTGTGTGTGTGTGTGTGTGTGTGTGTGTGTGTGTGTGTGTGTGTGTGTGTGTGTGTGTGTGTGTGTGTGTGTGTGTGTGTGTGTGTGTGTGTATCCGTGTATCCAGGTCGTCTCTGGTTGAGCTGGAGAAGGGTATTAAAGGTTTGGTGGTGATGTCTCAGGGGCTGGAGGAAACCTTCAACTATATCTTTGACGCCCGCGTGCCACCTCTCTGGGCAAAGGTAAGGACTGCCTGACCACCATACACTGACACAGCTCTATTGTCTGTGTATGTGTGTGTATGTATGTGTGTGTGTGTGTGTGTGCGTGTGTGTGCGCGTCTGTGTGTCTGTGTCTGTGTGTCTGTGTCTGTGTGTCTGTGTCTGTGTGTATGTGTATGTGTCTGTGTGTGTGTGTGTGTGTGTGTGTGTGTATGTGTCTGTGTGTGTGTGTGTGTGTGTGTGTCTCTGTGTGTGTGTGTGTCTCTGTGTGTGTGTGTCTCTGTGTGTGTGTGTGTGTGTCTGTGTGTGTGTGTGTGTGTGTGTGTGTGTGTGTCTCTCTCTCTGTGTGTGTGTGTGTCTCTCTGTGTGTGTGTGTCTCTGTGTGTGTGTGTGTCTCTGTGTGTGTGTGTCTCTCTCTGTGTGTGTGTCTCTCTCTGTGTGTGTGTGTGTCTCTCTGTGTGTGTGTGTGTGTGTGTGTGTGTGTCTCTGTGTGTGTGTGTCTCTCTCTGTGTGTGTGTGTGTCTCTCTCTGTGTGTGTGTGTGTCTCTGTGTGTGTGTGTGTGTGTGTGTCTCTGTGTGTGTGCCCCCAGTAGAACAGAACATCCATTAGACCTCAGCTCCAGCTGCTCCAGCCTCAGCCTCTCTCTCTCCTGCTGACCTAGGAGCACTGCTCCTCCACTCCCCCTCCTTTACTCCCCCCTCTCCTCCTCCCTCTCTCCTCCCCTTCCCTCTCTCCTTATGCCCTCTATCTACCCTCTCTCAATTTCCTATCTTGTTACTCTCTCCCCCCTCCATCTCATCTAATCCCAATAAGAACAGCAGCCCCTGATGGAACACTGTCTCGCTCGCTCCTCCATCCCTCCAGCTCTCCTCTCTGGCATGGCAGCCTGTCATTAGTCCTGCTGCAAGATCCTGCTGAACTCCTCTCCCTCCCCCCCCCCCCCCCTTCTCTGCCCTCCCCCCCCTTCTCTGCCCTCCCCCCCATTCTCTGCCCTCCCCCCCTCGCCTCTCCAGAGTAACATTCCTATCCGTTTTCCAACCGAGACCAACGTCCATTTGGATCAGTCACCGTGACAACAGCTGACACGAGCATACACGCGTAGTGACAGCCCCCGTGGGAGGGGTTTATAGACGACCCCGGCCACCCCCGACCCTCGCTGGCCATCCGTTCCATCTGCTCATCCCCACAGCCCTTCCTGTCTGATCCTATCTCTTGTGGCTGGTCCCCAGGCCCCCAGCAGGTCCCTGAACCCTCCCATAGCTGCCCAGCCTCCTGCCCAGCCCAGTCAGCCTCCTGCCCAGCCCAGTCAGCCTCCTGCCCAGCCCAGTCAGCCTCCAGGGTTCATGGGCTCCTGTGCTGCAGCCCAGGCCCTGATTGGTTGATTAGTGTGATGGACACCAGCAGATACGGCCCCTCAGTGCTGCACACCAAGAGGGCGGGGTGTTCTGGCCTGGTGCCGGGCCCTAGAGAGGCCCCCTTGTGATCTAACTTTAGTCCTGAGCTCCGCAGGGGCCCGCCGGAACCCTTCCTGCGTGTGTGTGTGTGTGACCAGACTTCCTGTCTCCTGCCGTCTCCTGCAGGCCTACCCGTCCCTCAAGCCTCTGGCAGCCTGGACCAGGGACCTGTGCCAGCGTGTGGAGCAGTTTGGCCGCTGGGCAGAGACAGCCCACCCCCCCACCCTGTTCTGGCTGGCCAGCTTCACCTTCCCCACCGGCTTCCTCACCGCCGTGCTGCAGGCCTCCGCACGCCAGCACAACGTGAGGGCACACACACACACTTACACACTCTACCATGCCATGATGTCTAAGGTACGAGACACACGTACGTGCTCCGTCTCTCTCTTTTATTCTCTCTCTCTCTCTCACTCTCTCTGTCTCTCTTTCTCTCTCTCTCTCTCTCTCCCTCACACACAGCTGTCCTGTAGCTAACCTGGGTCATGTGACACAGCTGTCCTGTAGCTAACCTGGGTCATGTGACACAGCTGTCCTGTAGCTAACCTGGGTCATGTGACACAGCTGTCCTGTAGCTAACCTGGGTCATGTGACACAGCTGTCCTGTAGCTAACCTGGGTCATGTGACACAGCTGTCCTGTAGCTAACCTGGGTCATGTGACACAGCTGTCCTGTAGCTAACCTGGGTCATGTGACACAGCTGTCCTGTAGCTAACCTGGGTCATGTGATGCTTCTCCCTGCAGGTGTCTGTTGATACTCTGTCCTGGGAGTTCATCGTGTCCACAGTGGATGACAACAACCTGCTGTTCCCCCCTAAGGTAAGTTACCTGCCCACACTCCACCTTCACTCTCCACCCTCACACTCCACCCTCACACTCCACCTTCACACTCCACCTTCACACTCCACCCTCACACTCCACCCTCACTTTCCACCTTCACACTCCACCCTCACACTCCACCCTCACACTCCACCCTCACACTCCACCTTCACTCTCCACCCTCACACTCCACCTTCACACTCCACCTTCACACTCCACCCTCACACTCCACCTTCACACTCCACCCTCACACTCCACCTTCACACTCCACCTTCACACTCCACCTTCACACCCCACCTTCACACTCCACCCTCACACTCCACCCTCACACTCCACCCTCACACTCCACCTTCACACTCCACCCTCACACTCCACCCTCACACTCCACCCTCACACTCCACCTTCACACTCCACCCTCACACTCCACCCTCACACTCCACCCTCACACTCCACCCTCACACTCCACCCTCACACTCCACCTTCACACTCCACCCTCACACTCCACCCTCACACTCCACCCTCACACTCCACCCTCACACTCCACCTTCACACTCCACCCTCACACTCCACCTTCACACTCCACCCTCACACTCCACCCTCACACTCCACCCTCACACTCCACCCTCACACTCCACCCTCACACTCCACCCTCACACTCCACCTTCACACTCCACCCTCACACTCCACCCTCACACTCCACCCTCACACTCCACCTTCACACTCCACCCTCACACTCCACCTTCACACTCCACTACTTACACATTCCCCTTTTAGAGATTCTCACCTTTTTTCTTCTCTCTTTCGAAAACTCAATATGTCTGGTCTGTTTTTATCTCCTCTGTTTTTGTCCTTCGTCTCCCCCATCCCTCTTCCTCCTCGTCTCCCCTGTCCCTCTTCCTCCTCGTCTCCCCAGGACGGAGTGTTTATCCGTGGGCTGTACCTGGAGGGGGCCGGCTGGGACAAGAAGAACTCCTGTCTGGTGGAGGCTGAGCCCATGCAGCTGGTCTGCCCCATCCCCACCATCCACTTCAGACCTGTAGAGAACCGCAAGAAGATCGCCAAAGGTACGGCCGGGACTTTCCATTCCTCCCTCCCTCCCTCCCTCCCTCCCTCCCTCCCTCCCTCCCTCCCTCCCTCCCTCCCTCCCTCCCTCACACTTGTCAGCCAGTCATGTAACATCCTGTGGGTGTGTATGGGTGTGTGTGTGTGTGTGTGTAGGTGTGTACTCCTGTCCGTGTTACTACTTCCCGGTGCGTTCGGTGGGGGCGGGGCGGCCCTCCTTTGTGGTGGCGGTGGACCTGAAGTCTGGAGCTGTGACGTCTGATCACTGGGTGAAGAGAGGCACCGCCCTGCTGATGAGTCTGGACAGCTAGAGGCTGGCTGAATAAAACACACACCTGTTGAAACACACACACACGCTGAAACACACATCATACACACACACACGATGAAACACATCATACACACACACGCTGAAACACACATCATACACACACGCTGAAACACACATCATAACCATTTTACCAAAAATCCCCTTTTCAACAATCAACAAAATGTCCCAATAAAGTTAGTTTTTACTATTTATCCAAATGTTTTGATGCCTTCTAATGTCTTAAAAACTCATAGAACTGCACTTTGTCAATAACTGCTTAAAAGAAACACAGAAGTACTTAGTGTGATTCCGAGTGAAAGGGATTTTGATTATTCACTCTGAGGTTGTAGAGTCATGTCTGTGGTGTAGGAAGACTTTCTCTACCTCCTGCCTCTAAACGCCTCTAAACCAGTACACACCCTCTACCTTGGGAGAGACACACACACACTCTGTTTCTCTTTCACCATTTTTCTCCCAGACAAACACTGTTAAGTGCTCACTCTAGACTTGAACTCTGACTGGAAACTACTTTTTTTGTCTTTGGTAACATCTGGATCTACTGACTGTGTTAGTGTCGGTCATGTCCTGTGTGTGTCTGTGTGTGTGTGTCTGTGTGTGCCTGTGTGTGTACACATTTAATCTTTTGGAGTTTGTAGGATTGTCAAAGGGCTAAGGTCTGCTGCAGTTTGTGTCAGGGTGATTACACACATACACACAACTTGTGCATAATCAAGGTGAAATAAAGGACATTTTTATGCTAATGCAGGTTTTTCCAAGCTGAATAAAGAAGAGGGGAAATGAGTGCATTCAAACAAATGAATTCTAATGAAGCCAGCCATCCAGCCATCCAGCCAGCCAGCCAGCCAGTCATCCAGCCAGCCAGCCAGCCAGCCAGCCAGCCATCTATCCAGCCAGTCATCCAGCCAGCCAGCCAGCCTGCCAGTCATCCAGCCATCCAGCCAGCCAGATAGCCAGCCAGTCATCCAGCCAGCCAGCCAGCCAGCCAGTCATCCAGTCATCCAGCCATCCAGCCAGCCAGCCAGCCAGCCAGCCAGCCAGTCATCCATCCAGGCAGCCATCCAGCCAGACAGCTCAGGATAGCTTGGTGAGGAGCTGGTCTGTACTGCTGCCCTGGAAGACCCAAAGCAATCTGAAAAGAAAGGAGGGGTGGGTGGTGGGTGGGGGGGTGAGAAAGAGAGAGTGAAGAAAACAAGAGGGGGAGCTGGAGAAGGAAGAATGGTTCTGAGAGAAGGGGAGAGAGAAAAAGAAAGGAGAAAGTGGAAGGAGAAAGTGGAGTGGAGGGCTGAGTGAGTTTAAGGCTGTATTCAACAAGGAATGTCTCCTGAATGACACGCTGGACTTCCTCAGGAGTCTGAAGAGCCGCCTGCAGGTCTGGGGGCAGGGGCTGAGGCTGGGGCCGTGGCTGGGACATGGGCTGGGGCTTAAGCAGGGGCTGGGTTGGGTTGGGGCCGGGGCTGAGGCTGGGTGGGCTCTTGTGGCACTGGTGGTCTCCCTGGAGGGGGGGACTCATAGAAACACGCATAGATTCAAATTCAAATAGGATTCTCACAGAGAGACGTGCTTGTAACAGAAAATGGGGTCTTGTAGATTAGCTTAAATGTTTGGTGAGAAGGAAAGAGTCCTTGCAGGCCCACTGTAGGTGTGAACAGTATATTATGAGTTGTTGAAGTATTGGATTGTACGTTGCATGCAGGTAACAGCTGTTTCCCATTAGTCTCCATTTTAATACTATTAGTTTATAAGTGGCCAAAAGAGGAAACAGGCTCCTAAATGACTGATCAACAGACTACCTCTTCTAGAAGGCAGCGTTTGGAAGCCAACTTTTCCCATCTGCTTAGTCAATTAAAAGTGAAAAGAAATCTCCTCTGGACATTCCTAACAGAATGTCTTTTAAGTTGGTGAAGTCTCTGGGGTGTATTGAGTTATCCTGTGTGAACTATAGCCAGTCTGGCTTCATTAACCCTTAAAGATTGCACGTTATAGACTCTTTAACGGTTAGAACAATCCGTTTTCACGTTTGACCAACTGCAAGTGTAACGACTGTTTCAAAGACACACTGTCTGAAACGACGACAACACAAACTTTCTATTGCTTACGAAAAGAATAGAAGTGATAATGACATTTTGGGGAAGTCATACACAGTGTTTGTCACGGAGGGAGTTTAGGTCTAAGACTGTAAATAAACCTGCAGGAGAGGGAGGGAGGAGGGGAGACAGGGAGGAGGGGAGAGACGGGGGGGGGGAGGATACAAGACTTTAAACAGTGACGAGTGGGGGGGAACGACTGTTCCAGAATCAAATGGAATAAAAACTGCGCCATGTCTTTAATGATAGCCCCTCTCTTTCACCGTGGACGCCCTCCCAAATCCTGACCAGCATCCAACGCGTTTTTAAGGATGAACACGCGCGAGACCTACAGTGCACACCCCGCACGCGTGCTCAACACTGTCGGTTTGGACTGACGATTTATTTATTTTTTTTGGGGGGGGGGGGGGGAGGATATCGCCTCTCCCGAAGAAAAGCTGTGCAATTCTCCCTCCAGACGGTGTGATAGTGCAGGATCCCAGATGCTCCCTGGAGAAGGACAGACCTTGATCACGGCTTCATCATGGACACTTTCCTCCAGACGACCATTTTAATGATGCATTATGAATTTGGGAATATGTTCCCCCCCAAACGAGATGTGGGGGGGGCGGATTTTGGGAGGTTGAGTGGCTGTACGGGCATCATTAAAGGGGGATGAAGACGAGCTGCGTACTGGGTCTTTTAAAAAAATAATAATGTTCCAGCATTTCTGCATTAAGCTGCACCGCTGCACCTCCCAGGAGGGTTTACAAACACACAAACAGGTAAGGAGGTAAATTACTATGCAAATATCCATGATCTAAACATGCATATAGGCCACTTTCAAGTCCAATGACGTGATTATGTCATCGACTTCAGGTAGTCTGATCTACATGAGCCCTTTACCTAATGTAACCTGGTAAACCTCACCATGATCATGCTTACAGTATCCTTGTTGATAAACTGTTACACTGTAACAAGCTTTGCAGGAGAAGTTTGCTGATCCGAATGCTTAGTTACTACGATGTCATTTACACAGTGTTGATGTGTCTTTCTCTACGTATTATAATCAAAACTAGGCTTGATGAGGTCATGTAAACACACTTGAAACGGTTTAGGAGAAGCTTGGTGGAGTTATAGTGATGTTGCAATCGTTCAGGGACGGGAATGTCCAGAGTTATGGCTTCTTAGATGTGAGATAAAAACATTTTCAAGCATCTCCTGCATGTTTACGGTTTACGTGGAGTAGGTTTTATTGAATTCATTCATGGTTTTATTCGTTACCGGCGGCCATTGAATGGAATCCGGGGCCTGCTGGTTATTCGGGAAGGAGTGTCGCATTTTCTTTCTGAAATGTCATGTGGGGAAGTTGTGGCGGGTTCCTGTACCATTTCCAGGAAGGAGCGTTTGAATTTTTTTCTCTGTACAGTTTTTTTTCTCCCTTTTTTTCCTTTTCTGTCCCCGCCCACCTCGACCACTGACACCGCCTTACCCATAGAGGGCGCCACACCACAGTTCATGGACCAGGTTTGTTGCAATGGCTCCTACTGTCCAGCATAAAGGAATATCTTCTATACTTTATTGAGTGGAGTCCAATGTAGGCACACTTCTGCTGTCTGTGGTGAGAGAGACGACTGATCCTCTTACTTGGGTGTGATGCTGTTAGACCTTGATCTTCCAACCATTCCTATTGGTTGGACTGTCTCTTGTTCCCTCTCAGGAACCCTTAAATCTCCTCCAGAGGCTAAGAGGAGGCTTGAGGGGGTGTTCAAATCTGGGTGATGCCATCTTAACTCCACAAGAGGGAGACACAGGTTCAGAGAATGTTCCTTTGTGTTCCAGCAGTTGCTGACTTCTCCAAATGCACAACAACAAACCCTTCAAGTCAAGTTGGAACGTTCTAGTTGGAACAGAAAGTTACCAGACCAGTTTGTGTCCTAGGAGACATTTCACCAGTTAAACTACGTCCTTCCACTGTTCTCTCAGTGAAAACATCATGAGGGTCGGTTTGATGTGAAACTTTAATGCTTCTCTGTCCACAGCTTTATCTGGAGGGTTGGTGTCAACCATCCAGATGTCACCTGACCCAGCACTTGAGATGTGAAGAGCCAATCAACAGCAAGGATGGGAAGGAGAGGGTGGCCAATGGGAACAGCCAATCACAGGGATGCAGTTCCCCATACGGGATTGGCTGATGTGGCATCATCTACAGCGATGGTCAGTGTTACCTTGACAATATCACCTTCTTAATACTTCATATGATGTGTCCTGAGGTGAGGAAAGGTGGGAGGTGAGGTAAGGTGGGAGGTGAGGTGACAAGCGTCTGACAAGCAGCTGTGCAGAGGTAAGCTGTGTTGTTTGGACTGATGTCTATACCTGAGAGCTGTGTGTGTGTGTGTGTGTGTGTGTGTATTTTACTGTGATAGCAGATACACTCCTTTATTTTTTATACATCTTTCTCCATTTCAATTACATCCACCCTCTTCACCCTTTCCCAATTTTTTTTCTTCTCTTCTGCTATACGACCACTTAAACTTTCTCTCCATCTCTTTGTCTTCCTCCCTCTCTCTACAGTACTCTCTCTCTCTCTCTCTGTCCCTCCCCCTCTCTCTCTCTCCCTCCCTCTCTCTCCCCCTCTCCATCCGTCTGTTTGTTAAAGCATGACATCATGTCACAGGGGGGCTTTATGTAGTGGGTCTGGGAGCTTGCCAGGTGTCTGGGCCCAGTGCCGAGCAGAGAGGGCCGGCCTGGAGCCCCTTTCAGCACGGACGCTGAACTGGAGGGGAACAGCCAAATACACACACATTAAACCCCCCCCATTCTCACACACACACACACACACACACACACACACACACACACACACACACACACACACACACACACACACACACACACACACACATTAAAACATATATTCACCTCAAACACCTTACACCCACACCTCTCACTATTTTTCTTCTCTTTTAATGACACACTTACTGTGAATGTGAGTGTATATATAGCTACAGTATAGATAGCTACATACAGTATATACTGTATATATATAGCAATATAGACTCTAGCACCATTAGCATGGTTAAAGATAAAAACATTATTTTGAACAACTGAGGATGAGTGGGAGGAAGGGAGAGGAGGAGGAGGAAGGTATCATCGAGGAAGAGAGACGGTTAGAGAAGAAGAAGAGTTGGTGTGAGCGGAGGACGGACGGAGGAGGAGGAAGGTATCAGCAGGGAGGAGGAGGAGATGAAGGAGAGGGAGTCGTAGAGGAGGGTCTCCCATCGTAACAGGAGTGTGTTTTAGGAGTAGCTTCACACTGATTCATTAATCTGATTCAACATGGGGGATCAGAGGATGAGGTGGGCAGAGACGAGGAGGAGGAGGGAGGCAGCGAGTAGGAGGAGGGAGGCAGAGAGGAGGAGGAGGGAGGCAGCGAGGAGGAGGAGGGAGGCAGAGAGGAGGAGGAGGGAGGCAGCGAGGAGGAGGAGGGAGGCAGAGAGGAGGAGGAGGGAGGCAGAGAAGAGAGGAGAGGAGGAGGAGGAGGGAGGCATGGTACAGCCAGCATCATATCTCCCCAGCTCTCATATCAAGGCCTTGTGCGTTGGGACAGTGCGTTTCCGCAGCAAAAGATTAAAACACAAACTATGCATGTTTGAGGTCAGGCGTCCACTGTGTGTTTGAGTTACAGGGCAGTTTCCGGTAAACCCTGCTGATAACTGTGGGTGCAGAGGGGCGTCAATCACTGTGACAACCATGTCCATCACAACCACACACACACAACCACACACACAACCACACACACACAACCACACACACAACCACACACATTCACTGTCTGCCCGGCCTCACCTTCAGTCTCTACCCTCTGTTAGCATCTCTCTGTTTTCCTGTTCTTTATGATGATAGTTTACGGGCTCCAGTCTCAGCGTGCCTCTCCGGTCTACTAAAGCAGACACTGTTTATCAGCTTCAGTACAGGGTCACTCAGTACACACACACACACACACTCCGCTCGTCTGCTGCTGGGCGTTCAGACTTAAGAGAGAGGGAACCAGGGAGGGAGGTGTAGGAGGAGGAGAGGATGAGGGCTGACTCGCGGGGTGTGCTGGAGGGAGAAGAGCAGCAGGAAAGAGTGGGAGTGGTGACAGGAAGAGAGGGAGGGAGGGAGGAAGGGAGTGAGGGGGAGTGAGGGAGCTGCCACCCGCCCTAACCTTCATGGAGTGAGGGAGTCATGAAGGGAAGAGAGAAACAAAGGGAGGAGGAGCTGACATCATCTACTCTACTTAACTAGTGCCTGAGAGAGAGGGAGGGAAGGAGAGGGAGGGAGGGAGGGAGGGAGGGAGGGAGGGAGGGAGGGAGGGAGGGAGAGAGGGAGGGAGTGTCACAGATACCATGAATGGTTTGCTGTGCTGGTTGAATCGAGAGGTGTGTGTTGGCCCAGGCAGTGTGTGAGGAAGCATGAGAGCCCTTGAGCAGGTGTGGAGACCATGAGACATGGACATGGCTCAGTCACACACACGCACACACACACACACACACACACAGGAAATGGGAGTGAAGAGAAAGATGAGACGAGAAGTTGTTTGTAAATCTGCTCTGTTTCGATTATGTCAGCTGCCTGTGAAAGCAGTGTGGGGGGGTGTGTAGCCCTCTTCTCCAGGTTGAGACCTACATTTCCCCAACCATCCTGTGTGTGTGTGTGTGTGTGTGTATTTGGAGCTTACACCTGTGTCTCTCAACGTCTTGTGGTCTAGTCTGGTGCTTAAGGAGGCCCTTGGGGTTACATGGGGTGTGAGATAAGTGCGTGTGTGTGTGTGTGGTCATTTGACTTGAGGAGATGTGGAGGGGTGGATTGGAGAGCACAGGTGCATCAACAATGCGCTTGTTTGGGGGGGGGGGGCTGCTGTTCAACATGGGTAGGAAGGAAATGGGAGAGTGCTGTTGAGGAAGTTCAATCATGGTTGTGTAACAGGGTTGTGTATTTCAGTCATGTAAGAGTCACATAGACGCAAACACTATTTTAACTGCAGCTTTGTTCAAACGCATGTACACGCTCTCCCTCTCTCACACACACACACACACACACACACACACACATGCCTGCTCCTCCATTCTCTACCCTGTGACCCTCCCCCAGCTCCTGTTCCAGCTCTCTGCTCTCAGGTTGCGCCCCTCCCTTCCCTCCCCCCTGGCCCCCCTCTGACCCCCACAACCCCCCACCCCCTTTGCTCCCCAGGGCAGGGCAGCAGACCCCAGCCCTTTGTGCCTCGCCCTCCCTCCCTCCATCTCTCCCCCTCCCTCCTCTCCCTCCCCCTGCCTTTGTGTGAGAGGGGCCAGCTCAGGGGAGCGAGGGGGGGGGGGGGGGTGAGGGGGTAAGAGAAGGAGAGAAAGAGCTGCCGTATAGCACTTATACACAGCAGAGTCAACACTGAACACTCCTCCACAACACACAGCCATGTGCTACTCTTCCTCTGAAACATCCATCCATCCATCCATCCATCCTGTAAGACAACTACAACCATGTAACTTAATCACCTCAGATTCAACAACGATTTCATCCATTGGACTTATTTACTAGACAGCTAACCTGTGTTATTTTAATTCCCCCCGTGTGTAGGAATCAATATATATTTGTGTTTTTGTGTGTGTGTGTGTGTGTGTGTGTCAAGACCAGGTCACAGTTAGAGCCCTTGCAGTAACAGTAGAGCTAAATGGAGCCTTGCTCCCAGCAACACTGACAGATGGAGACATTAGCCAGATACCTGTTAGCTACATCGATCACAGTCCATCTCCCATCCACCCCTCTGGAACACACACAAACACAGGCACTGCACACACACACACACACACACACACACACACACACACAACAAACAGGCACTGCACCACACACACACACACACACACACACACACACACACACACACACACACACACAGTCCCTTGGCCACTGAGAGAACTCATTAACCTCTGGTCTGGTGAAAGGCAGGGGAGTGGAGGACCTCAGTAGGGGGCGCTGTGTGTGTCCTGATGACAATCTTTCCCCTCACCTGAGCTTGTCAATGTGCCAGGTGGATTCATTCACCCACTGACCTGACAAAGCTGCCTGAAGATTAAGAACACACACAAGCACACATTCACACAGAGCACACACTCACACAAGCACACACTCACACAAACACACATGGCAAACACACATACTTACTGTGCATTATCAGCTTCCCCCCCCCCTTTTTTTGTTAACAATGCAACTCAATCCAATGCATGAATATTGCATGGTTGCTGTGCCCGTGGGTGTTTTATACATGCAAACATACTGATGCAAGCTTAGCAGCTACACACCACGCCTGCATCACACTTGATCCCATGCAGTGTCTCTGCCAAAGTCCTCTCCTAGATAGTGTACGGTAAGTGTGTGTGTGTGGTGCGTGTGCGTGTACGGTGTTGATGCGTGCGTGTTTGAAAGGCTATTCCTGGAAAGCCAGCTGCCACTGGTGTTACCAAAGCTAACTCAATTAGGAAAGCAGCTAAGCTTCTCCAACACACACACACACACACACACACACACACACTAGGATGCCCGTACACCAACTCATACACATGCTAACAAACGCACACGTGCTTACACGCACACAGGCCAACATTCTAACAAACACAGTGTGTACCCCTCCCTAAACACACACACACATCATATCCTGCCCCCCTCCCCACACTCACATGTTTAAACACATTACCAGAGTCATCGCTCAAATGTTCAGCCCACAAAAGCATGTTTGTTTGGGAAGTTCCTTCTGGGTCTCCGTGTCTTCCGTCATTTCCGTTTGTCTGTCCGACCTCAGAGCCCCCTGTCTGGGCCTGTCTCTGACCCTGACCCCCCCTGCCCTCCACACTGCTGCAGACAGCTCTGTTCCAACCTGCCCCAGGCCATGCTCCTATAGGTGTGTGTCTGAGATGGTGACTGGAGAGTGCACACACACACCAACACACACACAGACAGACACACACACACACACACACACACACACAGACAGACATGCACACACAAACACACACAGAGACACAGACACTTAAACACACACAGAAAGACACTCACAGAGAGAGAGAGACACACACAGACACACACATACATACACACACACACACACACACACAGACAGAGATACACACAGAGATACCGTCTCATGGCTCGTGACGCTACTCTGGAGTCACAGAGAGGGTAATTAGTCTTCATAGGAAGAATACTGGACACTTAAGCCTCAGGGGCCCACTCTCATTACTTAGAATTACCTGTTGTTCATTTTGACAACCCTTCTTCAATTGCCTGGGCCGTGTGTGTTTCCGTGTGTGTTTGTGTGTTGGTGTGTGTGTGTGTTTAAAGGTATATCGACCTTCTCTGGTGTGTATAGTGTCAGTCCCCTCCAGATGGATCACTTCCGTTGACACACACACACACACACACTCTCCACCCATCCCGTACCCAGTGTGCCAGATAAACACTGTGAAAGGACACACTTCAGTGTGTTGTTGTGCGGCCCGGGCTCCTTTCAGCCTGCACAGTCATTCATCATCCCCCCCCTCCCTCCCTCCCCCCCCCCCTCCCACCTCCTGTCTGTGGATGTCTGGAGTCCCCAGTTATTGTCTCTTTCTGCTACCTGATTCACCAGGAGCCACTCTGTCTGAATCTCTCTCTCTCTTCCTCTCTATCTCTTTCTCCCTCTCTATCTCTCTCTTTCTCTTTTTTTTCAGCTCCCACTTCTATTTCCTGTCTGTCTGTTTCCATCCATCCTACTCTCTGTCTCTCTCTCTCTCTCTTTCTTCCTGTCTGTCTCTCTCCCTCACCACCACCAACCTTATTCAGTGAGAGAACAAAGAGGCTGCAGCAAGCCAGCTAGCAAGTGTGAGCGCCCTGTCACCCTGTGCTAATGCTAATGCTAGTGCTAGCAGTAGCTCATGCCAGACTCAGTTGAGCTAAAGGAACAGGGTTTCATTAAGGTGGCTGGAGATGAGGCTGTGATGTTAGGGAGGTGATCTCTGTCTGCAGGACACAGTCAACACAGTCAACTGCCCTGTGTTCAGTTTCATTGTTTCCACTGGTAGAAGTCTACCATGTGCAACAACAACAACAACAAAGTGAATTTGCAAGTGCACAGGTGTGGGGGAGGGAGAGAGAGGAGGGGTACATGTTGGTACCAGTCTCAGCTCTACTGTGCAAGATCATTTCGTGTTTTTGTTTTTCTTCTTCTCCCCCTTCTTCTGAAAGTTGTGCTTGTTTTGGCTTGAGTTGGTGTGAGTTCTGTAGAACATCTCCCAGATGAACAGGCATGGACAGTGTGTGTGTGTGTGTGTGTGTGTGTGTGTGTGTGTGTGTGTGTGTGTGTGTGTGTGTGTGTGTGTGTGTGTGTGTGTGTGTGTGTGTGTGTGTGTGTGTGTGTGTGTGTGTGTGTGTGTGTGTGTGTGTGTGTGTGTGTGTGTGTGTGTGTGTGTGTGTGTGTGTGTGTGTGTGTGTGTGTGTGTGTGTGTGTGTGTGTGTGTGTGTGTGTGTGTGTGGAGGGGTAGAAGGGGGGCGGGGCTTCATAGGCCAACTCTAGGTGCCAGGAGCAGGGTTCTGTTACCATGGTGAACATGGAATCCAAAATGCAGAGCGCCTCGAAGCAGCCTCATTGGTGGAGAGGCTGTGCATGGGATTGTGATGTGTGCTGTCAACCGGCCAATGGGGCACAGACTGAGCTGGGGCTGTTGCTAAGGGGAGTCGCTTGGAATGGAGTCAGCTGGGTTCTTTCTCTCTCTCTCTCCCTCTCTCTCTCTCCCTCTCTCTCTTGCTCTCTCTCTCTCATTCACACTAGTGCTCTCTTCCTCCCCCTCCCCCCCCTCGCTCTCTCTTTGCCTCGCTCTCTCACTCACACGGGCGCTCTCTCTCTCTCTCTTAGTCTGCTGCTCACTCTGCCTTTGCCCTCGTTGACTCCATCCCCCCCCTCTCCCTCCTTCCTGTCTCTCCCTCCTTTTTTTCTACACTTCTACACGTGCGAAGGGGGAAAGAGCACATGTTGAAAAATTCACTGAATATTTCATGCAGTTTGCTGTTGGGTGAGAGGGCTGTGGAACGCCTGCAGGGCGGGTAGTGGAAGGTGTGTGTGAGAGAGAGAGAGAGAGAGAGAGAGAGAGAGGGTGAGAGAGAGAGAGAGAGAGAGAGAGAGGGTGAGAGAGAGAGAGAGAGGGTGAGAGAGGGTGAGAGAGGGTGAGGAAGAGAGAGGGGGAGAAACACACAGGAATCGATAACAGAAATGGGGTTCAGATCCAGTGTGCGTGGGGTTGCTAGCAGGCTGCACCCAGAAATGCATGCAAGCACGCTCACACTAATACACTTAAATCTTTAGCCAACAGTCTCTGGACAGTTGTCCACATCCTCCCTGCACTCCCTACATCCCCCTCCCTCATAAGTAGATTACGGACTCCAGTAGGTGAATGGGTTTGACCGTAATAGTGTGGTGTGGATTACTGTTAGCAGTTAGCATGTAGCACAGAGTGCTCTGGGATTTAGC
Source organism: Neosalanx taihuensis (assembly GCA_030340665.1). Classification (NCBI taxonomy): domain Eukaryota; kingdom Metazoa; phylum Chordata; class Actinopteri; order Osmeriformes; family Salangidae; genus Neosalanx; species Neosalanx taihuensis. The sequence continues at coordinate 6,737,132 of CM059313.1, forward strand.
TCTGTAGAAAAAAAGCACTTGAGGATCAAACAATGTTGTATTGTTCTCAACGAGACAAATGCCACTGAATGACATGTTGTGGAGTGTTTTTAGATATGATTAGTTCACGGAATACATCATATCAGACTCTCTCTCTCTCTCTCTCTGTCTTTGCCCCCCTTTCACTCCTCTTGTCACTTCCTCCCTCTTTCTTTGAGGTCCTCTTTTCCTCCTCTTCACTTCCTTTTTCCTGTCCTTACTCCACCGCTTTATTCTCTCTCTCTCTCTCTCTCTCTCTCTCTCTCTCTCTCTCTTATCTCTTTGTCCTTGCCTCCTCTCAGTTCCATCTCTCCCTCCCTCTCTCTCTCTCTCTCTCTCTCTCCATCAGTCCGTCTCTCCCTCCCTCCCTCTCTCTCTCCCCCCTATCCCTCCCTTCCCAAGGCCCCTCCTCACAGATGTGTGTAATGGATCTATTGTGTGCTGGATGAACAGAGCCCCTACAGCAGGAGTATTCATTTATGAACCAAACTCCATTAATGGATCTCGGCTACCCTGGCCAGTGACATAATCACACACTTACACTCTCTCTCGCTCTCTCTCTTGCTCTCTCTCTCTCTCTTACACACACACTCTCTCTCTCGTACACACTCTCTCTCACACACACTCTCGCTCTCTCTCTTGCTCTCTCTCTCTTACATACTCTCTCTCGCTCTCTCTTACACAATCTTTCTCGCTCTCTCTCTCTCTTACACACACTCTCTCCCTCTCTCTCTCTCTTACACACTCTCTCTCTCTCTCTCTTACACACTCTCGCTCTCTCTGTCTCTCTTACACTCTCTCTCTCTCTCTCTCTCGAAATTCCCAGCCTCATAATCACATGCACACTGTTTTGACACAACTTCACTAATGCAGTCATGCATATGTAACAGACACACACACAGCTTCAGTATCAAGCTTCCCCTCTCTCACACGCACACACACACACACACACACTGTACCTTTCTCCATATCTGTATCACTTACCATCATGTAATCCTCCCAATCATTTATTCATACAAGGGGGAAGTAAGGAGGGAGAGAGGAGGAAGGGAAGGAGGGTGAGAGAGAGGTTGGGGCTCATCTCTGGGAAAACAAAGCAATTAGCATGGTTATTAGCGGTGTTAGCAAAGAGCGTGTGTCAAGATGGGATGACCGAGATCAAAGCCTTCCCCCAATCCCAGCTGGCTCTTATCTTACAACCTGCCTTCATTTTTATCACCAGGACCATGCTGTGTGTCTGTGTGTGTGTTTGTGTGTGTGTGTGTGTATGCATGCGTGCATGCAATGTTTTATTTCATGGATGCTGTTTGGCTAGTCTGTAAAACACATATTCAGCTATCCCCAATAGGATGTTATGCAAACATAAATATAATATCACACACACACACACACACACTCACACACTGTTTTTCTTTTTTTCTTCCACTGAGATGGCGTGCCATGTACTGACGTTTCAGAACTGCATTCCATCCTAAACACAAACACACACACACACAGTACATATTTACATAAACTCACCTTAGGTCATTCATTGCACTTCTTTACAGCAGTAATGTAGAACATTGGGAAAGGTTCAGACACTATCCAGCACCACAGACACACACACACACACACACAGACACACACACACAGACACAGACACAGACACACACACAGACACACTCTTCTTCTTGTAGTTCTTTTAATATCTTTATTTCCTGGAGAGCAGAGTCTCTTCTCTCACACTGGCCCACATTCCTGCCCTGGTCCTCACGCACTCCTGAAACCTCTGGAGGAGAGTGTGTGTGTGTGTGTGTGTGTGTGTGTGTGTGTGTGTGTGTGTGTGTGTGTGTGTGTGTGTGTGTGTGTGTGTGTGTGTGTGTGTGTGTGTGTGTGTGTGTGTGTGTGTGTGTGTGTGTGTGTGTGTGTGTGTGTGTGTGTGTGTGTGTGTGTGTGTGTGTGTGTGTGTGTGTGTGTGTGTGTGTGTGAGAGACTGAGTGCATCACATTAACTGGAGTGAACTCCTGTTCTGTTCACCACAGGTGCCTTCAACTCCCTTATCTGCATGTCGGTCAGATGGATGGAGTTTCCTTTGTCCTTTCTCTCAAGCTCTCTTCCGCCACATCCATCCTTAAATCTCCCTCCCTCAGCCCCATCTCTTTCTCTCTCCCTCCATCTCCCTGCATCAGTAAGTGAGAGTGACAGGTTGAAGGGCTCCCTCTCAGAACATCTGACCCAGACTTGTTCTGTCCATTCTGCACAGAGAGAGAGAGAGAGGCATGAGAGGGAGATACTGGAGCCTTGTTCTGGGGTTCTGGTGGGGGAGGGAGGGGGGAGGGAGGGATGGTTTGGGTGAGGAGTTAGTTGAAGCATGGCTGACCTGCTATTTCAATCTCTTGCTTTCACAGTCTCTTGCCCCTGTCTCTCTCTTTTTCTCCTTTCGTATTCTCTCCATATTAGTCAATGTTAGTTTCTTAGTGGCGTGTGTGTGTGTGTGTGTATGCTGGTAAACACACACACTGGGTTTATGTTCTATCTCCCCCTCTCTGCCTCCCTCTCCATCTCCCCCTCTCTGCCTCCCTCTCTGCCTCCCCTCTCTCCGTCTCCCCCTCTCTGCCTCCCCTCTCTCCGTCTCCCCTCTCTGCCTCCCCTCTCTCCGTCTCTGCCTCCCCTCTCTCCGTCTCCCCCTCTCTGCCTCCCCTCTCTGCCTCCCCTCTCTCCATGTCCCCCTCTCTGCCTCCCCTCTCTGCCTCCCCTCTCCATCTCCCCCTCTCTGCCTCCCTCTCTGCCTCCCCTCTCCATCTCCCCCTCTCTACCTCCCCTCTCCGTCTCCCCCTCTCTGCCTCCTCTCTCCGTCTCCCCCTCTCTACCTCCCCTCTCTGCCTCCCCTCTCTACCTCCCCTCTCTCCGTCTCCCCCTCTCCATCTCTGTGCAAACACACTTACAGATCATTGCTCTCATGAAGCCCCCCCCCACACACACACACACCCACACACACCCACACACATGAAATTGACTCCATGAATATATTAGCCTCTGTACTCCACAGCAGTGTGTGTGTGTGTGTGTGTGTGTTGTTTCCTGGACAGAGGAAGGCGTGTGTACTTGCAGGCTCCTCCCCCAGGGGGAGAGACAGACAGGTGTGGGGCAGATTGAGTTCCGCCTCATTTCCGCTGCCCACGTGCAGCTGGGCAAGGACGCTGCTCACACACACACACACACACACACACACATCCTCTCATGCGTGTTCTAGTTGCAGGTACATAGAGTTGCAGCTGGTTTGGTCTGACACATGCACACATACTGGGACACGGATGAAGGAACATGAAGACCTGTGTGTGTGTGTGTGTGTGTGTGTGTGTGTGTGTGTGTGTGTGTGTGTGTATCCTGGTTGACACCAATTGGTTTATCTGTGCAGGTGTGTCTGTATAGCGTGACTTTACACCGGCCATACTCTTAAGTAACACAGAGGAGGATTACAGTCGAAGATTGGCGGCTCGTTACCATGGTGACTGAGACAGGTTAACGAATGAGATGGCGATTTCATCTCCAAAGACCCTCCCACTACACACACACACACAGAAACAGCATTACAATATTTATGTTGGTGTTCGATTATTTATTATAGACACGACAAGGCTCATATTTCTGTTACATTTTTCATACTGGCACCGCACACGTGCACGCACTCACACCTCCACACACACTCACCCTCACACACTCACCCTCACACACCACTTACCTTTACACACTTACCCTTACACACAGAGACACACACTGGTGGCCTCAGTAGAAGTGACTACAGCCTAGGGCCACATGAAGACAGTGGGACAGACTGAACACTGGAACTGGAGTTACCTGCTTCGACACTGTTGTCTGTCTGTCAGTTTGTCGGCCTGCCTGTCTGTCAGTTTGTCCCTCTGTCTTCTCTCTCTCTCTCTCTCTCTCTCTCTCTCTCTCTCTCTCTCTCTCTCTCTCTCTCTCCTCTCTCTCTCTCTCTATCTATCTATCCTCCTCTCTCTCTCTATCGCTTCTCTCTCTCCCTCTCTCTCTTTCTCTCTATCTCTCCTCTCCCTCTCTGTCTCTCCTCTCTCTCTCTCCTCTCCTCTCTCTATCTCTCTCTCTATCTCCCCCTCTCTCTCGCGCTCTCTCTCTCTCTCTCTATCTCCCTCTCTCCTCTCCCTCTCTTTCTTTCCTCTCTCTATCTCTCCTCTCCCTCTGTCTTCTCTCTCCTCTCCCTCTCTCTCTATCTTTCCCCTCTCTCTCGCTCTCTCTCTTTCCCTCTCTCTCTTTCTCTCCTCTCTCCCTCTCTCCTCTACCTCTCTTTCCTTTCCTCTCTCTATCTCTCCTCTCCCTCTGTCTTCTCTCTCTCTCTCTATCTATCCTCCTCTCTCTCTCTATCGCTTCTCTCTCTCCCTCTCTCTCTTCTCTCCTCTCCTCTCTCTCTCTCCTCCCCCCTCTCTCTCTCTCTCCCTCTCTCTCCCTCTCTCTCTCTCTCTCTCTCTCTCTCTATCTCTCTCTCTCTCCCCTGTCTGTTTCTGCTCTGGTCTTTAATGTGATCTGGATGTCTGGTGTGTGATTAGGACCAGCCTCCAGGGAAGTAAGAGAGTGTGTGTGTGTGTGTGTGTTCACCAGGACTCTGGCGCCTGCAGGACTCAGGAAGTGTCTGCAGGGCCACCAGACAGCCTCTACAGACTGATGCTGCCTCTTTAAGAGCAGGGCGCACTGAGCGTGCTCAGTATGGGACTGTGGTGCGGCTCACGACTGATGGAGGCTCCTGTGCTGTGTGTGTGTTGGGGGGGGGGGGGGGGGGGGGGTGTTGGCTTGTGTGTCTGCGCGTGCCTTATAGTTGTTTGTGTGTGGTCTTCTGATGGGCGTGTGTGTGTGTGCAGATAAAGAAGCCTTTGTGTTGACGTGGCTCCTGAGCGTGAACAGATGGGACTGTACACCTCCGTCAACATCACACACACACACACATGCACATATTACATGTGAATAATTCATAACACACACACACACGCCACCCAGTAAAAAGTGTATGGCTGACAGTTGAGCACAGCTGCTGTGTGTGTGTGTGTGTGTGTGTGTGTGTGTGTGTGTGTGTGTGTGTGTGTGTGTGTGTGTGTGTGTGTGTGTGTGTGTGTGTGTGTGTGTGTGTGTGTGTGTGTGTGTGTGTGTGTGTGTGTGTGTGTGTGTGTGTGTGTGTGTGTGTGTGTGTGTGTGTGTGTGTCCAGTGACCCAGCTGGGTTTTTTCCCTCAGTGTGTTAACAGGGCTTCTTGTGCTGTCTTTGTGCAACATGTCAGACAGAGTACCTGAGGCAGGTATGTGGGCTTGGGAGGGCATGTCTGGCTGCTGACACACACACACACTCACACACACTCACAGACACACACACACTCACACACACACACATACACACACAGACACACACACACACACACTCACACACACACAGACACCATAAGAAGGCCCCCTCAGGCACAGTGTTTTATTGCAACCTTTCACAAAAACATTTTCATATTTGTGACTAAAGAGGCATTGCACCTTGTCTGTCTGTCTCTGTCTCTCTCTCTCTCTCTCCCTCTGTCTCTCTCTCTCTCTCTCTGTCTCTCTCTCTCTCTGTCTCTCTCTCTGTTTCTCTTTATCTCTCTCTCTGTTCTGTCTCTCTCTGTCTCTCTCTCTCTGTCTCTCTCAGTATCTCTCCCTCTCTCTCTCTCTCTCTCTCTCCCTCTTTATCTCTCATTCACTTGTCACCTGCCACCTCCACGGTGCAGCATGAAGACTGGACTGAAGATGTAGCCTCAGGTCATATGTCTGTGTGTGTGTGTGTGTGTGTGTGTGTGTGTGTGTGTGTGTGTGTGTGTGTGTGTGTGTGTGTGTGTGTGTGTGTGTGTGTGTGTGTGTGTGTGTGGTGTGTGTTGTGTGTGTGTGTGTGTGTGTGTGTGTGTGTGTGCGTGCGTGCGTCGTGCGTGCGTGCGTGCGTGCGTGCGTGCGTGCGTGCGTGCGTGCGTGCGTGCGTGCGTGCGTGCGTGCGTGCGTGCGTGCGTGCGTGCGTGCGTGCGTGCGTGCGTGCGTGCGTGCGTGCGTGCGTGCGTGCGTGCGTGCGTGCGTGCGTGCGTGCGTGTGCGTGTGCGTGTCAGAGTCCCCCTGTTCCTGTTTAGTGTTTATATTTGTACCTGGAAGGTACTACTACCTCTGGCTGTGTGCTCTCTCTCTCTCTCTCTCTCTCTCTCTCTCTCTCTCTATGTATCTATCTGTTTGATTGAGATTGGTGAACAGTGTTGTGTTCCCCTGAACAGTCAGTCGCTTTGGATAAAAGCGTCTGCTAAATGAATAAATGTAATGTCAATATATAACATGAAGCTTGTGGGCTACTCCTGTATGTGTGTGTAAGAGAGAGAGAGAGAGAGAGAGAGAGTGTGTGTGTGTTGCCACACCCACTTCAATGAGTGACAGATGTTGAAAGTGGCTTAAAATATTCATGAAACACCCACTAACTCATTCACACATGCATACACTCACTCACACACTCACACACACTCACTCAGTCACTCACACTGTTCACAGGTCCCAGGCTGCTGAACAGCTTTCATTAGCCTCTGTCTAGACATGATTTATTACCAGCTGTTTGTTCCTCTATTTCTCCTCCATCTCCTCTTCTGTATTTGTCCTCTTTCTCCTCTCAGTCTCTTTCTGTTTTTGCAGTGTTCTGTCTGTCTCAGTGTTCTGTCTGTCTCAGTGTTCTGTCTGTCTGTCTGTCTGTCTCAGTGTTCTGTCTGTCTCAGTGTTCTGTCTGTCTGTCTGTCTCAGTGTTCTGTCTGTCTCAGTGTTCTGTCTGTCTGTCTGTCTCAGTGTTCTGTCTGTCTCAGTGTTCTGTCTGTCTGTCTGTCTGTCTGTCTCAGTGTTCTGTCTGTCTCAGTGTTCTGTCTGTCTGTCTGTCTCTCTGTCTGTCTGTCTCAGTGTTCTGTCTGTCTGTCTGTCTGTCTCTCTCAGTGTTCTGTCTGTCTCAGTGTTCTGTCTGTCTCAGTGTTCTGTCTGTCTGTCTGTCTCAGAGTTCTGTTTGTGTCTCAGTGTTCTGTCTGTCTGTCTGTCTGTGTCAGTGTTCCGTGACTGTTTCAGTGTGGCAGACTGTGTGGGTGAGAGTCTGTCTGCATGAGTGTGCGTGAAGAGCAAACGCATGTGTGCGTGGGCGTGTGTTTCTGTAACTTTCTGCCTGTGAGACTGTGGCTCCATGTTTGTGTGTGTTTGATCTTTGCAGACCACCTTCGGTTGGCTTTGACCTTCTTCTAACCACTTGTGGCAAAAGTTCACTTAGCCAACACTTAACCACAGTCTCGTTCTCCTCTCTGTGTCTCCAAGATGCCATCTGCCTCTGTCTCTCTCCTTCCCACACATCCCCACAGCGTGCACACACACACACACACACACACACACACACACACACAGACAAATAAACAAATTAGACAGAAAACAGAAACTCTTCTCTTCTCTCCAGCATGCACATGCACACAGTTGAGATATTAAACAGGCTCTCTCACACACACACACACACACACACACACACTCTCTCACACACACACACACACACACACACACAAACACACAGTTGTCAGCCACTGTGTTGAGCTGGAGACTGAGGAAGATAAGACATCGACCATTAGACAAAGCTCATGACTGATCTAAACAGGACTATAATCACACTTGTATTCTACCATATTGCACTGAGATAACCAATAGAAAAACACATTATGCTACGGTATAAACCATTATAAACCCTGATATTCAGTTCTGTCATTTATTATGCTATATTTACTCTACTATATTTACTATGCTATATTTAAAATACAATATTTACTTTGATAAACTATACTGTAGTGTGGTATAGACAGCTTTGTGAGAGGAAGTTCATACAGACAGGTAGACAGACAGACAGGTAGACAGACAGGTAGACAGACAGGTAGACAGACACACAGGTAGACAGACAGACAGGTAGACAGACAGACAGGTAGACAGACAGGTAGACAGACACACAGGTAGACAGACAGACAGGCGGACAGACAGGTTGACAGACACACAGGTAGACAGACAGGATAGACAGACAGACAGACAGGTAGACAGACAGGTAGACAGACAGACAGGCAGACGGACAGATAAACATCTCGGGCGGAAAGACAAACCATTCATTTTCTGTCAAATCACTGCTACTTAGCTCTGTAATTTACAACACTGTGTGTGTGTTTGTGTGTGTGTTTGTGTCTCTAGTATCATGCAGGTATGAGGTCTGCTGTTCTGACTTGAAGAGGTCTTGTGAATCACTTCTGACTAAGGACCCTGGGCTCCCAAGCATGACACCTGTACTCACGCCATGCATGCTCTCACATGCGCACACACACACACTCTCTCTTGTATGTGTCAGTATTGTCGATAGTGTTCAGGGTGTTGGGTCAGTGTTGTGGATAGTGTGTTCAGGGTGTTGGGTCAGTGTTGTGGATAGTGTGTTCAGGGTGTTGGGTCAGTGTTGTGGACAGTGTGTTCAGGGTGTTGGGTCAGTGTTGTGGATAGTGTGTTCAGGGTGTTGGGTCAGTGTTGTGGATAGTGTGTTCAGGGTGTTGGGTCAGTGTTGTGGATAGTGTGTTCAGGGTGTTGGGTCATCAGTGTTCAGGGTGTTGGGTCATCAGTGTTCAGGGTGTTGGGTCATCAGTGTTCAGGGTGTTGGGTCATCAGTGTTCAGGGTGTTGGGTCATCAGTGTTCAGGGTGTTGGGTCATCAGTGTTCAGGGTGTTGGGTCATCAGTGTTCAGGGTGTTGGGTCATCTTTGTTCAGGGTGTTGGGTCATCAGTGTTCAGGGTGTTGGGTCATCAGTGTTCAGGGTGTTGGGTCATCAGTGTTCAGGGTGTTGGGTCATCAGTGTTCAGGGTGTTGGGTCATCAGTGTTCAGGGTGTTGGGTCAGTATTGTGGATAGTGTGTTCAGGGTGTTGGGTCATCAGTGTTCAGGGTGTTGGGTCAGAAGTGTTCGGGGTGTTGGGTCATCAGTGTTCAGGGTGTTGGGTCATCAGTGTTCAGGGTGTTGGGTCATCAGTGTTCAGGGTGTTGGGTCATCAGTGTTCAGGGTGTTGGGTCATCAGTGTTCAGGGTGTTGGGTCATCTTTGTTCAGGGTGTTGGGTCATCAGTGTTCAGGGTGTTGGGTCATCAGTGTTCAGGGTGTTGGGTCATCAGTGTTCAGGGTGTTGGGTCATCAGTGTTCAGGGTGTTGGGTCATCAGTGTTCAGGGTGTTGGGTCATCAGTGTTCAGGGTGTTGGGTCATCAGTGTTCAGGGTGTTGGGTCATCAGTGTTCAGGGTGTTGGGTCATCAGTGTTCAGGGTGTTGGGTCATCTTTGTTCAGGGTGTTGGGTCATCAGTGTTCAGGGTGTTGGGTCATCAGTGTTCAGGGTGTTGGGTCATCAGTGTTCAGGGTGTTGGGTCATCAGTGTTCAGGGTGTTGGGTCATCAGTGTTCAGGGTGTGTTCTTCTGAACAGTGCTGGTGTCAGATTAGCAGCAAGCCTGGGAGGGTACAGATGCAAAGCCTGCATGGGGAAAAGTGTGTGTGTTACCAGTGTGTGTGTGTGAGAGAGAGAGAGAAAGAGTTGTGTGTGTGTGGTGTGTGTGTGTGTGTGTGTGTGTGTGTGTGTGTGTGTGTGTGTGTGTGTGTGTGTGGAGCATGTCTTCCAGCTGCTGTGCAGAGACAAAGCCATGGCTACAGTACAGACCTTGACTGCAGTCCTGCTGTCACTCAGCCACACACAGCTTCAGCCCTCACACTGCCCCCAAGCTTTCCCCAACCCAACATCGCTTTTGTTGCATTTATTTATTTAGTAAAAAAAATCTTCGCTGATTTCTTCTTATTCTGTCTCTTCACTGATCTCTCTCCCTCCCCTACCCATGTTCCTTTCTGGGGTTTTTTCTCTCCTCTTCCTCTCTTTCTATCACTCTTTCTATCTCTGGTGTTTGTGGTTTATTTGACAGGCTGGATAATGTCAGAGTGTAAAATCCTCCCACTGTTTAACCTTTGCAGACATAGATAACACAACCTCATCTCTCTCTCTCTACCAGGCACATCACATCTGCTTTTTGCAGCCTTATCTCAATCTCTCCCTCTCTCCTCTACTCTCTCTCTTTCTCTCTCTCTCTCTCTCTCTCTCTCTCTCTCTCTTCCTCTCCATTCTCTCCCTCTCTCTCTCAGGTTTGTGTTTCATGGCTGTTACATTTTAGTGTCACAAAATGTTGACGATCTCTCAACAACCCACAATGCACCGACCTTTACCATTGGGTCCTGCAGGTCTAGACCAGCTGTGACCCCCCAGGGAGGGTGAAATTTGACCCCCCCCCA
>CM059313.1:6752500-6945000 GCA_030340665.1 Neosalanx taihuensis
TCGATCCCTGCCAGGACACAAAACAACGACGAGAACCGTAAAAAAAAGAGAGAACATACCAACAAACGGAATAATAACAATAATAATAATAAATATATATCTCGTCGATAAATGCAAGCAGGGCATATATTCTGGTTCAGGGTATCGAGTTGATTTAGTTTAACGAGTGAGAGACGGTAGGACAGACGGGACGGATTGTGTGTTTGAGCCGGTTTGGAGAAACGCTGTCCTGAAACCGAGTCGCTGGAATTTATGTGCAGAGGCTCGAGACTCGAAACTTTAACGAATACAGCCTCGCGCTGCGGGGACAGCAATACCGACTTGATCCACGGATACTGGGAACACAACCGGCCAGGTTTTACTGCTGTAAAACTGAACTTCACCGGAGATGCACTCCTCTACTGCACTGTAGGTTGTGGGCTCGGGTCGTTTGGTGTCATTGTAGAAGTGGGAACATTAGAAGATACGATACTAAAGCGCGAGCAGTAGTTGTGTTGTTATAGCTTTAACAGTAAATGTTTATATACATACACAAAGCCTAATGTTAGCTGTCACTGTAGACCAGCAGTTGTTTGGTGTTTACACAGTTCCTCTCGCTGAAAGAGTTTTCTCCCTACGGTAAGTCGCGAGGCTTTATTTAACTAAACCGTCCTACAGGATATTTCTTTTTTCTTTCTTTTCACTTATCGGCGTGTTTGCTGGGGTAAAAAAAAAATAAGGAAATGCTTGTTCTTAACCTGTGCGGAAGAATAGTTTACCGAATGGATGTTTATTAGCCTTGACTTGACCGATGGGGGAGCGCGAGCGAGAGTCACCAAGAGCTCGCGCCTCCGACCCGCAGCTCGAGCGTGCCTGAGTGCCTAAAGATCTCTCCTACACATCACATTCATTTGAATGGATTTTCATTTGAAACGTGTGCTTTTCATGTTGTTTTATGCATCTAAAGAGTAAACTTAGGACTTGGTTTGCCGTTTTTGACACTTTAGGCTATACTACCTTTTTAGAAAGTTAATAAAGATCATAACACTGAAACCGCACGTGTTTCGTGAGTTTTGGTGGCTGGATAGAGAAGGAAAGACAGTTTTAAGAAACGTTTAAGTAAGGGAAGATCCCCACGCCATTGTGTGAGGGAGTGGGTAGGGGGGTCTAGGATGGATGGACAGGGGGGCGAGATGGGGCTATAAGCTTCCTTGTAAAGTGAATGGATTTTGCCCCTAGTCAGTCTTTTACGTACACAAAGGGCCGCATTGAAAGGAAGTCATTTGCATCGCCCTACCTCTCCGCCCGAGGGGGGGGAGGGGTGCATGGGGTTGGGTTGTCGATCCAGTTTGGGGAAGCTTATATTATGGTTGGAAATCTCCTCTGAGAATGGCGCTTCGTCTCGCCCGACGGAGAAGGGAAATTGCCGTAATGAAGGGGGGCTTTTAACTCCAAGTGTTGTGGTATCACGTACGTTCATGGTATGCATGAGAAGTCAAGGGGAGGAGGGGGGCGGGGAGGCAAGTAAAAACCCTTTAAAAACTAGCTCGCCCTCAGTCTCGTGCATTTTATGACGAGGCTGTAAACGTCCTCTTTCTACGGGCGCGTGCTGGCATGGGGTCCCTTTGATCATCCACTTCCGATCCATCAGTGTGATGATGGGCATGGAAACGAGGGTCGTGTTTGTTCCCCCTTTGATGGTCGGTGTTGTAAGTCGGAGCAGCTCTAAACTGGGGACGAAATGTTCCACTAGAGCTCTCATACGGTGTTCGTGTGGGTCTGAATCCGGACTCTTGAATCACCCGCCCCCCCTCCCCGGTAGTCCCGTGATTCCAGAGTGAATGAACAATCACCGCCCAGTCTTACTACGATGACGATCACGGAGAGTTCTATTAAAGCAGTACGTCACCTTTTGTGTGTTTATGTGGGGGTAGTGAGAGTGAGACAGTTTTCTGACAAACAATGGTCTAATTGAGTCATAGTATTGAGAAGAAAAAATAGGAATGATAGGAAATATTGAGATGATGGACGATTACCTTCTGTCTAGTGTGTGGAGACCTGACAGAAGGTGTTACAGATGGGGTCGTTTGATGACATGTGTTCTGATAGGTTTGTTGTTGGCCCCGGTGGACAGGTGCTGCATGTGTGTGTGGAGGGGGGGGGGGGGGGGGGGGATGATGGACCGTAGGGAGAGGTGTGGCTTGTGTGTGTAAAGAATGGGTGTGCAAGTGTGGTGTAAGGGAAAGGGTGTGTGAGTAATGTGTGTCAGTGGGCTGGTTTAAGCTTGAGTCATCAAACACCCACTCAGCCTTTTGTGAGAGATGATGAAACTGGTGTGTGTGTGTGTGTTTGTTTGTGACACAACTTCATATTGTTTAGGTTTTCCCATTCTTACGTTCACAACTTGAATGCCTCGGTATCGTAAGTGTGTGTGCGTGTGTGAGACAAAGTCACCGTCAGGGTTTTATAAGGGAACTGTTTGGACGTTGACCACTTTTCCCCCCCAGAAGCTTCTGTTTTCAAGTTGTATTTTGTCTGTAAGGAGAGTTACAGGAAGTGTGTCTGGGAGGTGGACAGATTAGTCATGTGTGGTGTTCCAGTTTGCGTGTGATGCTTCATCTTTTTAACGACACAAGCAGTGACACTTGACTGCCTTGTGGGTTGTTCAGGTCCTGTTCTTGGAATGACAGGCCTCTGAAATAAGGATTATGATACAAGGATTATCTAAAACCTCAGAGTTGTTTTTCGCCTCAGTGAAAACAGGCACGTGTGACTCACTCACACACACACATATACACACACACACAAGTAAGGAATTCACTTTTTCTGTCCGTCTGTTTGTCTCCACGTCACTGTGTGACTAGCTTTCCTCCTCCTTCATGTGGAGAGAGAGAGGGAGGGATGGAGGGAGGGAGGGAGGGAGGAAGGGGCAAACACAGCCTGAGCTGGAACAGGGAGGAGGAGCGGGGCCTAGTGAGGTGAAATGTATCCGGATAACTAGAGGAGAGAGGAGGCGGGAGGGAGGATATGATGCAGGTATTCAGGAAACAACCACGTTGTTGTTGTTGTTGAATCTGAACAGAGTGACCGGTCTGCTGTAAGCAGAGATGGCCGGTGTCAGACTCCTCACCCACCTCAGCCAGACCACAATTACCATCCTCAGATGAAGAGCTGAAGCCCGGCTGGGCGGGAAGGAAGTACGTAGTGGGTAGGGAGGAGGGAGGGGGAGAAGGACATGCTTCTCTGAAGTTCCAGGTGTTTTGTGATCTCCTCTTAACTACATGTAGTTACTGCTGTTGTTGATCAGCAGTGAAGATGGAAAATCAAACCCTTGTATAACTTGTGTGTGTGTGTGTGTGTGGGGGGGGGGGGATTACTTCCCTCTGTCATTCCTCCTCTCTTTCTACCTCTATCTCTCAATAATGCAGACTTGCCAACACAAGCGACTCCACAGCAACCGTTGTCAAGGGAACAGAGTCTCTTCTCTGTTATAGGTTTGTGAGTGTTTGGGCTAAAGCAGAGACAGAGGTGCGTGTCTGTCTCGGTTCTAGAGAAGGGGGGGGGGGGGGTAGCATGTTCTTGCTCATGTTTTACCTTTCCCAGAAAGACACTGCATCACCGCTGCTGGCTGATATGACACGTGTCTTTCTGGGAAATGAAAGAGGGTTTTGATCGAGCGGAACAGTGGAAAGTGAGAGAGACTTTGATTCGAGTGCCGTCAGTATGTGAAAAACATACACGCCGATTCAGAATATCTCAGGAAAAACACGATATAGATATTCAGTCAATCAGGGCTTCAGGCGGTTTGCTTTTTGTGTAAACGCAGCTCATAGCTGTTTCTCTGAAGTCCCCCATCCACAAACACACACACACACACTGTCTGTGTTGTTGCGGGCACTCGCTCGATTGACTGGAAGAGGAACTTGCACAACACTCCGCTTTCTGGTGAGAAACTGTCTTGGTTGCCAGGTGACAGATCCTACATATTCTGGGACTTCCTTCTTCATCCTGTGACCTCACGTTCAGCAGATATTTTTGCGATTTAAAAGCAGCTCGCTGTAGAACAGCCGTCGTTCATATTGAAGCAGATATTTCTTTCAGACTTGTGTCTTGCGAACAATATCACTTTCTTTTTTCACCCACATCCTTTTTTATTCCACAGGAAGTCAGACCCTGTACCTGCAACAGCAGCTTCCTGTCTGCACTTAGCCACGCCTCCTCTTCCCTCTGCTTTTTCTGAATGTCACACACACACACACGGCACGTGTGAGCTTGCGGTTTGTTGCGAGTCAGAAAACGTAACAGACACACACACACAGTAACACACACGTACACAAACACACACGCTGATCTGCGTTGCCATCACAAGCCCAGGTGTAAAGGCAGTTAGAAACAACAAAAATATGTCAAAATATGGGACAATTTGCCGTCAACTGCCATTTCCAGTGACATCCTTCTTACTGCCAGCCAGCAGATCAGAATAGCAGCAGAGTCGAGCGATAAAAGGAGAAGTTTCATTTGAATGGGTCCAGAGACACACACTAGTACATGTGTTGAGGTTGGGGTTGTTCGGGGGGGAAGGTGAACCAGAGAGTTGGAGAGAACAGTTGGCCAGAGTGCAGGAAAAGAATGAGAGCAAGCTGTGTCCTGAACTAACCCTGCTCCTCCCACTCTACACACTCTTACACACACACACACACACACACACACACACACATACTCTCTCTCTCTATCTCTCTCACACACTCACACACTCTCTTTATTCTGACTGGACCAGGGCTTCACCACTGCTTGCCTCACCAGCTCTCTGGGTGCGTCATGTTATACTAGAGAGACAAGCAAACCAACCAGCGGCATGTTTGACGTGGTTCGAAGAGATCCTTATCAGTGACTGCATCAGATGGGGAGAGATGGAGAGACTGAGGCAGAAAGAGAGATGGAGAGAGATAGCCTAGACCTGACATTCCAGAACGTTCTGTCTATCATCTTTTCCATGATCAAATCCCTGTCATCTGTCATCTCTAATCAGGCACAGTATTCTGTACGTTCTATCATGTTCTCTATCTTCTTAATCCTCCCTCTCATTTCTTCCTGCAGCTTTCAGACTTATTTTAACAGTCAATTTTTTCCACTGTATGAGTTAGCCCCGCCCCCTAGTGTCACCGCATGTTCGAGACGTCTTGTTGTATTCGTCCACCTCAATGTCCTTTTGCCCCCCTCGTGGCGTTGCCTTGGTGACGAGCAAACATCTGGGTTCATCAGTGAGACTCCAGTGAACACTGAAGCATGGACGAGCAATCGAGATTCTCCCAAGATCCTAGTCTCTGGTGTTGTGGTTAGCGCCGGTTGTCATGGCAATCCCCCACCCCAGCCAGCCCTCCCCCAGCCAGACGGCGCTCTCCCCTCCCCCTCTCCTCAGAATGGTGCGGTAACCAGGGCGACAGGGGTGGTGACAGGAAAAGGCCTTTGATGTCTGAAGCGAGGGGGATTTCACTGACTTGGACAGCTGTGATGGGGGTGGGGGGGATTCTGACATGGTGACACACATCGCCAACTCCCCCACCCCCACCCCGACCGAAACAAAGAGGATTGTTGCATAAATCTAATATCTTGCAGTGATATTTGCTGTATTTAGGGAGTTAATTGAGGAGTGTGTTAGTGATGTTCATGTTCGGTTTGTGTGGCAAATCATTACCTCAGTCTTGTCTTCATCAGAACATCAGTAGATCAACAGGAATCAGAAGGAGGTTTCTCCATAACGACCGCAGGCTGCATCGGTATTATCTGGTAGTCGACAATTCCTGTCTTCACTGTGAAACTCCCTCGCAGACTTCCTGTTGGTTGGTTCAGAACACAGCCCGCCCACCAGCAGCCATGACGCGATGTTGGGCGCTCTTGAGAAATTCCTGTGATGTCATCACCCCCCCACACACACACACACCCCTGTCACCTTACATGACTTTAAGTGGCGTCCCATGGGGGAGGGGCTAAGCCCTACATTTGGGGTAAGCCCTTTCTCCAGCGCTGACTCACTCTCACAGACGCCGGGCAGGGGGGAGGGGGGGTTTCCCTGACTTAGCCACCCCAGATACAGTACCGTCTCTCTCATACACACACACACAGCCTCTATCTTGCCTTCACAAGCTTGGATAACTGCAACTAACAGCGCTGTGTACCCAGAGTAACAGAGACAGCGTGCTGAGACAGCGTGCTGAGACAGCGTGCTGAGACAGCGTGCGTGTGTAGTTAGCGTGGCGCTGGTGTCACATCGCGATCGCGTGTCGACTCAGAGGTTCGTTTTTCACACGGATCGTGTCTCTCGATCAGGACATCTTCACCCCGTCGCTGAGGATGGTTACCGAAATAGACGAATGACTGTCAGGTCCCAGCAGCGCAACAGCATACACACCATCTATATTACATAATATATATTACAAAATTATAATTGCAACGTACACTGTCTTTGTAACCTCTCTGTAAACTTTAACTGAACTGAACATGCTCTCGCTCACTCTCTCTTTTTATCCTGTGATCATTGACTTGACTCTTCTCTTCCTGTGCAGTTGTTTACACAACACGGAGGCTTCTAGGCTAGCACACTCGTGTGTGTGTGTGAGTCCACCCCCCCACACACACACTCTCATCCTGCCCCCATTTTCCACACCTTGGCTTCGTGTCGGCTCGGGAAAGAGAGCTAGTGAGGGGAAACAGGGTGACTCTCTCTGACTCGGTCTGTCTCTCCCTGTCTGTCTCTCTCTCTCTCTCTGACTCTCTGTCTCTCTCTCTCCCTGTCTGTCTCTCTCTCCCTGTCTGTCTCTCTCTCCCTGTCTGTCTCTCTCTCTGACTGTCTCTCTGTCTCTCTCTCTGTCTGTCTGTCTCTCTCTCTCTGTCTGTCTCTCTGTCTCTCTCTCCCTGTCTGTCTCTCTCTCTGTCTGTCTCTCTGTCTCTCTCTCTGTCTCTCTGTCTCTCTCTCCCTGTCTGTCTCTCTGTCTCTCTCTCTGTCTGTCTGTCTCTCTCTCCCTGTCTGTCTCTCTCTCTGTCTGTCTCTCTGTCTCTCTCTCTGTCTGTCTGTCTCTCTCTCTCTGTCTGTCTCTCTCTCCTCTCCTCCACCAGTGTCCTACAGAGGAGCCCCTGAGTCACACTGATATGTGCTGCTCACTGACACTAAGCTTTTGACAGGAAGTAAAAAAAAAAAAAAAAAAAAAACGCCTTAAAAAATCATGGAACTCTTCAAACTTCCTGTTTGGAAAAGATGGATCTCTAGAACCCAGTCCAGTTTGTAGCAGCATTCCATAGACAAGTGAAACTCCTCCTTGTATGTCTGATACCTGCTGTGTAATTGCTTGAAGTTAAACCAGTTCTTCCCTGTCTCCTCCCCCTCCTGTTCCCTCTCACAGGGTTAAGGCAGCTCCGGAGATGACTGACAGCAGTTAAGACTCAAGACTGTGAATTTTCATAAGGTGCTAAACTCTAAGGTAAGAAGAGTTTTAGTCTTGGTCTGTTTGTGTGTTTTGTTTGTGTGTTTTGTTTGTTTGTGTGTTTGCGTGTGTGTTTGCGAACGCATATCTCTGTCTGCATTCTTCAATGGGAACGTCGAAAGAGCAGCATCCGTTTTTGAGGAGGCTGTTTATGATGGTCTAGTGAGGCTATCTTTACATGCCAGTGGCATCTGGGTGCCATATCAGAATCCCACACACACACACACACACACACACACACACACACACACACACACACACACCAGGCGGAGGAGGGTTTATTTCTGTCCCTCCAGAATCTAAAAGTGGAACACCCCAGATCCTCCTCCCTGGCAGGCTTTAGACTGAGGCGGAGAGGGAGGGAGGGAGGGAGGGAGGGAGGGAGGGAGGGAGGGAGGGAGGGAGGGAGAGAGGGAGGGAGGGAGAGAGGGAGGGAGAGAGGGAGGGAGAGAGGGAGGGATGACAGTAGAGAGTGGATGGAGAGAGGGTAGTGTGGGAGGCTGTGCGCACAAGCACAGCTAATTTAGGAACTCCAACTGGGAGCATTCTGCTGAGCAAGACTGGATCATCACGGCTGTGTGTGTGTGTGTGTGTTTGGTTTTGGCAGGAGTCTCTTTTGTATCGAGTCTCTTTGTGTGTGTGTGTAAGTGTGTGTGTAAGTGTAAGACTGTCCGGCCTTTTTGATGTATTTCTCCACTGATCCTTTGTGTGAATCTTTTTGATGTGTGGGAAGGTGTGTGTGTGCACGTGTGTGTGCGTGCGTGTGTGTGTGTGTGTGTGTGTGATACCCGGTCGGTCCCCTTCCCTCCTCTAAAACATCCCCTCTTAATCTGTCCTCCCGTCCCGTCCTCAGACTGACTGTTCTAGATTCTTCTCCCTCTCCATCACGCCTGCTGTAATGAGATTAAACCAGTGGATCCACACACACACACAGTACACATACGCCCACACGCACACATACACACACACACACATACACAATTGGCTTAACGCACGCACAACCTGTACATTTGGACTGAACCACACACACACACACACAGCTGGCTTGTCTCCAGTAGAGTGTGTGCCTCCGTGTGTTCTTATCAGGAGGCCCCTGTCGAGGATTACCGGAACCTCCATCCTCTCCTCTGATGGGTGAACTCCTTGAGGAGCCATCTGTGCTCGGCTAGTAATCCTGCTTGCCAGCTCTAGGCTCGCCGTCGCCCCCTATGGGTTCTGACGCGCCCCAGCAGCAGAGCAGACAAAGACAGCGAACCAGCCTCATGGAGGCTGTGATGCAACAAAAGATTTTCACGCACACACACACACACACACACGGAGGGGGGGGGGGGGGTGATTTGTGTCTGTGTAGAGAAGGATAAAGAGTTTGTGTTCCTACATCATGTGGTATCTGGCGTCTTTGTAGTTTCTTTCCATCCATCTCCCTCTCTCTCTCCCTCCCTCCATCAGTTAGCCCTGATCTCCTGCCTCGTCTCAACAGTATAATGAAGGCCCACTGGCATGTATTGACTTTTCTACATCTCTTCTCTCCTCCCAACCTCTTTCTTTCTCTACTCAACATCTCTCTCTCCTCCCACTCCCTCCTCCTCCTCCTCCTCCTCCTCCTCCTCCTCTCTAGCCAGCAGGCTTGTCGTTCCTTGGTGCTGTAGCCAGACAGGCAGACACTCTGCTCCCTGCTCGGTGTTGGGAGAGGAAGCCTTCTCTGTTCTGCAGTGGAGGGCTTCACACACACACAGCTACTGTGGTGAGTACCAGCTGCCTGTGTGTGTGTGTGTGTGTGTGAGAGAGAGAGAGAGACATGGTGCTGTCTCTTATGACAGTATTTGTTGTTCTGTGCAATGCTGCTTACTCAGTTGATTGGTGTGTGTAAGAGAGAAGTGTGCGTTTTCCTGTGTGTGTGTATGTGTGATGTCTGACTGCTCTTATCCCCCCCCCCCCGCTCCCCCAGGCTGGATGCATCACACGGTAGAGCAGTTTGGCGGCCGTGGCACACGGGACTCCTTCCCTCTGGACGGACTCAGTCGGGGACCATGGGCTCCCGTGGGCGGCCGCACTTGGGCGCCACCTGCCAGGTAAGCTCGTCTCCACAGCAACCTCCACACACATGCTAACCCCCCCCCCCCCCCCCCCCCGCACTCTCCTGTTAGCAACATCCTCAAAAAGAAGCTTAACTGGGATCTTTGGATTTCTTCAAACAAGGACAATTCCCTTTTAAATCAACATGAATTTTGGAGGCTTGCAGGTTGACTCTCTCTTTCTCTCTCTCTCTCTCTCTCTCTCTCTCTCTCTCTCTCTCTCTCTCTCTTTCTCTCTCTACCAGGTGTTCGCCAGTTATCAACCAACATCAACTCATTCCACACCTCCCACCCAATCACATGGGTGGGCTGAACCACCCCAGTAAATACTATCATAATGGGTGAGTACAGCGTACAGGAGTTTTGTGCTTGTCTGTGGTATTTGTAGTTGTAATGTCATCTAACCCTCCCTCTCTGTGTGCGTCTCTTGCCCAGTCCCATGCAGGCACGCGGGGGAGAGAAGCTGGATTTGTCCCCAGCCATGCTCCCTGGTCATCAGAGAGAGCCGGTACTGAGGCCTCCCCCTCCTCCCCACCGTGTCTGGGAGCCGCTGTACGAGTCCCACCCTCCCCCAGGGCCTGGACCCTTGCCCGGTGACCACACGCCTCGCCTGCACAACGGCTACAACCCTGGACTTCCCCCTGCCCCCCACCACCCCCCCGGCAGACCCAATCAGCTGCTGAAGGTGAGAGGAAGGGGCGGAGCACGATGACGACGACATCGGTTGACGGGGGAATTGGAAGGGGAGAGAAGGGAAGTTCTTTGTCAGGAGAGATGTAATCATCTATTTCTCTCTCCCGCTCTCTTCCTCCCTCTCTTTTCTCTCTCCCATCAGTACGGGGGACCTCAGGAGCAGCATGTCCCCAGGGCCCCGCCCTCACTGGGGGAGGACATGTGGGCTCAGGTGCAGCAGGTAAGCCCCCTCGCTCCTCCCCCCCCTCCCTTCTCCCCTTACACAGTATAACTTTACTAAGGAGGCGTCATTGTCGATGCAGCTTGCCAAACTAAAACAACCCACATTTTCAAAGAAACCTGGGTCAGAAAGAGAGAAAGAGCAGCTGCATGTCTAACCTGGAGTGAGACGTCCTCATTTCTGGTCCTGTGTCCCCCCCATCACCCCCAGGGCCAGCAGAGGGGCTACCCAGGGAAGATGCTGGGGGGCCAGCTCAAGAGGCCAGCCCCGCCTCTGGGGGAGCACTCGGTCATCCAGCACGCTCCGCCCCCCTCGCTGCACCCTTCCTCACGCCCCGGCGACGACTGCCCCAGCCCGAGCAAGAGGAAGAGGAGCTTGGATCAGGTTAGTGCTCTTATGGAAACGACAGCTGAATAATCAGCACCTTGTTTTGTCCATGGGTTCTGTGATGTGTTAACTCTGCTCTCCTCTCCAGGTACCTCATCCAGGGATGCAGAGGTTCCCTGGTGGCAGCCAGCCCCCCCTGCAGCCCAGCTACCCCCCTCCCAAACCTGCCTTCTGGAACCCCATCCACAAGGCCAACGCCCCCTGGCCCCAGCCTGAACGCAAGAACCCCTCGCTGGACTTCCAGGTCAGAACCGTAAGGCAACAGCTCCGAACATCTTGTCTCCTTTGCAGGGTTTAGGTTGGTTTATGTGGGTATATGTGAAGCCCTTTGTGCTTGTAGAAGAGGCTATATTAACCAGCTCAGTCTTCTACCATTGGGTTTGTGTTTTATCAATGGAAAGCTTATTGAGTTCCCAGGTTCTAATACTTTCTTGGTCTTCTTCCAGGACTCTGGCAAGCTGGGCTCGGGCGGTGGCTACACTTATAAGCCCCCCCAACCCTCCGCCCCCTCGCCCATGTCCCCCACCTCATCCCCCGGAGGTTACCTGCAGCAGGGGCGTGGTGCCCCCCCACCCCACAAACCTCCTTTCCAGCCTCAGGCTCTCAATCAACCCCTTCACAACCAACACCACCCTTCCTCTTACTCCCACCCCAACAAGCCAGTCTCAGCCCCCCCTCGTATGGAGCCTAGGGCCGTACTGCCTCAGAGGGGGCCCAACCAAGCAGGACGTTCAGGCATCATGCCCCCTCCTCACCCTTCCAGAGGGGACCGAGAACACCCTCACGCCCATCCTCACCCCCAGCCCTCACCAGCAAACCCGACCAACGTGCCTTACAGCCACCCCCAGTTCCAGTCCCACCCAGGGCTGCAGGGCCCCCCTCCTCCTAGCACCTCTTCAGTACCTCAGCAGCACAGCCAGGCCCAGAACCAGGCCCAACATCAGGTCTGGAGACACCAGAACCAGGGCAGGCCAGGCCACCATCATAACATGGAGTCTGGTCACTACAGGGTCCCTGGTACGGTACCTCAGGGGCAGCAGAACCACAACCAGAACCATCAGGACAACCGGGCATCAGCTCCTTCTCAGAGCCAGCATCATCAACACCTGAGCCCACCTCCTCACAGCCTCCCGGTCTCCACTCGGACCCCGGTCATCACCCAGAACCCACCTATTTCTCAGCCTTCCTGCTCCGTGAACCGTTTCTCCAACTCCCACAGTTCCAGTGGTGTCAGTTCTTTACCTGCCATATCTACTGTGACCACAGCGCCCCCTTCTGTCTGCTCATCAGTCAACAGCAGCAGCACCTGTAGAGTACCTCAAACCACCACCACCACCACCTCCTCCTCCTCCTCCTCCCTGGATGCTCTCCTGCATCCAGAGTATCAGGGAGCCCATCTGGGCCCGGCCAGCCAGCCACCCTCTCAGGCTCCCAGGCCACCGCAGCTCCCCAGTAACCACCAATCCACACAGGGGAAGTCCTACTATGGACGATCCGAGCTGGAGCGCTACCAGACACCATCAGCGCCCTCGTCATCAGGCCTTGGAAGGACAGGAGACAGCGTCATCACCAGCAGGGTGCCGAACCCTCCCCCGGCTGTGACCAGCTCCCCCCACCATCGCCCCGTGCATCAAACTGCCCCGCACATCTCCAGCACTCAGCCTTCCTCAAACCCCACCTTCTCCCGACTCTGCCCCCAACCTAGCCCCTCTCTTCAAGGCTACACTCACCCTGCCCCCCAGCCTCCCGCCCCTGTCACCCAATCTATAGAAGAAGCTCTGGATAAACTGGATGCCGAGTTAGAGGGCCACATGCAGGCAGAGGAGAGGAGAAGAGACTGGGAGAGAGAGAAGGAGCAGAGGAAGAGGAGGGAGGAGGAAGAGGAGAGGAAGAGAAGGAGGGAGTGGGAGAGACAAGAGGAGGAGAAGAAGAGGAAGCGCGAGTGGGAAAGGCAGGAGGAGGAGAAGAAGAAGAGGAGAGAGTGGGAGAAACAGGAAGAGGAGAGGAAGAAACGAAGGGAGTGCGAGAGAAAGGAGGAGGAGCGAAAGAGAAGAATGGAGAGGAAGATGAAGGAGGAGATGACTAGGAAAGGAAGAGAGGAGACCGCCATCGAGAGTTTGGAGAGGCTCCTGTCAAACAGAACTTTGCCGTCATCGTCGTCTACACCTCAACCTCCATGCCTCTCCTCCAATCCTCCACCCTCGACCCAGTCCTCGCCCCCCTACCCCTGGCTGAGCCGGGGAGGGGTGCCCCCTTGTCCTTCGGTCCAGGCCGCAGGGATCCAGCCTCCCCCAACCCTCATGGAAAGACTCCGTCCACCCCCCCTCACCCCCCAGAC
Source organism: Neosalanx taihuensis (assembly GCA_030340665.1). Taxonomy (NCBI): domain Eukaryota; kingdom Metazoa; phylum Chordata; class Actinopteri; order Osmeriformes; family Salangidae; genus Neosalanx; species Neosalanx taihuensis. The sequence continues at coordinate 6,765,671 of CM059313.1, forward strand.
TGAGTATGCCAGGGAAAAGCAGAGGCAGAGAGAAATGTGGGGGAGTAACAACGGAGGTCCCAACCTTCCCTCAAAAAGCACCTCAGGAATGACTCAGCCCTCTTACTCCAGCCCTGCCCCCTCCTCCTCCTCCAACCCCCATCAGACCACGATGCAAGGCCTACCACCCAAAAGCGACCGAGGCAGGCCGGAGGCTGGAGCCCCCGGCCCTCCGAAGCTCTTCCAGGCCTTCCCCAGAGACGCCCTGTGCTCCGGCACCACCTCCAACACGACGGGGGGTCTCCTCCAGAAGCGCATGCCCAGCGGAGGGCTCGGCAGCCTGGGCAGCAGCACCAACAGCTCCAGCGGGGACTCGGACAGCGCCCAGTTTGAGGAGGAGCCCTCGGATATGTCCACTCTGCTGCCCGACGGCCTCGCCAACATCATGGCCATGCTGGACGAGTCCATCAAGAAGGAGGAGGAGCTCTGCGGCAGCGACCAAGGCAGGTCGCAGGATGTCGTCATCTCCGCTTTCCAGACTGGCGCCATGCCGACCATCAAGAGCTACCTGTGCGCCCCTGACCTCATCCCAGCACCCAAGCAGCAAGCCCAGGAGGAGTTTGGATCGCTCAACTCCCACTCCAGCCCTCCTGTTCTCAGCCGCCAGGGCTCCCTGGCGTCCCCCTGCAGCCGAACCTCCTCCCTCAACGACGACGATGACGACAGCGGCCCCAAACCCTCCCTCCTCCCCCTCGGCGCCAAACAGAATATGGATGCCGGATCAGGAACGGCAGGGACCAACTACAGACACAGCGACCTGGCCAAGCTGTACGGACTCCCTGAGCCAGGGAAGAGCGAGGTGGACGAGGAGGATGAGGAAGACGAGTCGGAGAGGACGCCATCCTGCTCCCCCCCGCCGCCTCAGAGGCCCCACCTCCATCAGACGGGAGTCAACAGCATGTTCAAGTCGCTAGCGTCCGTGCTGGAGAGCCAGAAGTACGCCTACCGAGGAGGGCCGTTTGGACGGCCTCCCCCTTCTGCGCTGGTTGGGGTGAAGTATTCCTCCTCGCTCTCATTGGGCCCCGACATCTGCCGACAACAGCAGAGCACCTCCCCAACCTCCGACTCGACCAATCAGCCGAGCTTCAACTCGGTTGTCCCGCCTGCTAAGTCACGGCCACATTCCCCGACTGGCTGGCCAGAAAGCAGGAAGATAAAGGTGGAGGAGCCGGACGACTGGAGGGAAGACGCGAAGGAGAGGAGGACGAGCTCAGGAAAGGAGTCTTGTTCCATCAAAGAGTTGATCAAGAAGGAACCTAAGGAGGAGATCAAGCTGATCACCATCTCCGAGTCGTCCCTGGCTGAGCTGGGCCGGAGCTGCGAGGTGTTCCTCAACAGCCAATCTCTGCCCAGCAGAAACCTCTCGGACCAGACCAAGACCCAGATCAAACACGAGGGCAGACACAAGCCTGAGAGAGAGAAGGAGCGAGACAGGGAGAGGGACCGAGAGAAAGCCAAGAAGAAGAAACACGTTAGTACCAACAGCAGTCACAGCAGCAGCAGCAAGAAGCACGAGGAAAGAACCGAGAGGAAGAAAAAGCACAGGGACAAACAAGAGATGTCCTCCTTCTCTTCCTCTTCCTCCTCCTCGTCTTCCTCCCACTCCAGCTCCAGCAAACGGCATAAGGAGAAGAAGGACAGGAGGATTCTGGGAGATCTGGACCTCCAGAGCAAGGAGGTCAGGGAAAAGGAGCGGGCTCACTCTGACGCAGAGAGGAAGAGGAGGAGGGAGGCGGCCTCCGCTGGCTCTGCAGGGTCCGGGTCCACCAGCGAAGGAGAACATGCGGAGTGGGCGTCCCAGAGTGGAGTCAGCCGGGCCAAGGACCAATCGGACGCGGCGGGCTCGGCACTGGGGTCCAACGACTTCTTGAAGCTCAAAGCGTTGACGGATGGGCCGCCGAAGGAGCTGAAGATCCGCCTGATCAAGGTGGAGAGCGGAGACCGGGAAACATTTATCGCCTCGGAGGTGGAGGAGAAGAGGATCCCTCTGGAGGAGATCAGCATCAGGAACTCTGCCAGTGAGGTCATCAGGGCTTGCAAGTGAGTAAACAACCAGCAGCTAGCAATTGGTGCGCTAACCAGGACCTTTGAGATGATGGCTTGAGGGATGATATAGCAATAGTCTGTTTGAAGGTTCAAATATTTTAAGTGGAGTAGTTAAGACCCAATTAAACTTTGCATGTATAGCTGTTGTTATGCTAATGCATCTTGTTTTCGCTCGTGTCTTGTTCCAGGGGGGCCAGAGTGAAGGGGAAGTTCAGAGAGTCCTACCTGCTGCCTGCCTTCTCTGTGAAACCCATCATGTCTGTGGAGCCTATCCCCCGTGAAAAACTCAACCCTCCCACCCCAAGCATCTACGTAAGTTCACGTCAGAGAAGCAGTGATGCTATTAAATATTGGGCATGTGCTGCCCCCTAGTGGTAACATAAGGTATCTAACTGAAACCCTCCGTAGATCCTTTATTCGTTGCATAGGACTTATCCCTAAGATGGCTGTGTGATACCTCCAGGGCTGTGTGTGATCCTGGGTGTGTAGAGAGTCTGACCACCTGTGTTCCCCTTGCAGCTGGAGAGTAAAAGAGATGCCTTATCCCCAGTGCTGCTGCAGTTCTGCACCGACCCCAAGAACCCTGTCACGGTCATCAGGGGCCTGGCTGGGTCACTACGACTCAGTAAGTTCACACAAACGCACACACATACTTTATTATTATTTATTACTTGTCATCTACGCAACGTATTGCAAGTTGCTTATCCATACAAGATCCCTTCATGACATGCTTTACATTTGTCTTAAATCACTTTAATCTGTACATACCCTGTATATTCTGATTATACTGTTCATACTGAGTATATTCTGAGTATACTTATACTCATTATATTCTGTTGTCATAACTGTTTTGCACTTCTGGTTGGATGCTAACTGTATTTTGTTACCCTGTACTTGTACCTGTGTAATGACATTAAAGTTGAATCTAATCTAGTCTAGTGTTTGTTAACCTGGTGTGTCTCCTCTCCCAACTCTCTCTGCCCCCCTCTACTCCTCCCCTGCCTCCTCCTTCCTTCCAGACCTGGGCCTGTTCTCCACCAAGTCCCTGGTGGACGCCAACGCAGAGCACGCCGTGGAGGTGAGGACGCAGGTGCAGCAGCCGGCCGACGAGAACTGGGACGCCAGCGGCACGGGGCAGACGTGGCCCTGCGAGAGCAGCCGCTCGCACACCACCATCGCCAAGTACGCCCAGTACCAGGCCTCCTCCTTCCAGGAGAGCCTGCAGGAGGACAAGGGCAGCGACGAGGAGGAGGAGGAGGACGAAGAGGAGAAAGAGAAGAAGCAGCCTGGAATTTTGGAGATGCAGTGTAAAGAAGGAGTGACTACAGGTGGCAGGTGAGGAAGGACACACACACACACACACCCTTCTGTTGAATTGGGCTTTCTCAACATTGATTTACTGCATTACCTTCACTACATTACCGCAGCGTCAAAGTATTTCTTCCAGTATTTAATCAAGTCGTGCTTCTCTCCTCTAGTGCCGATCAGAAATCGGTGGGGAAAATCATCAAGTTTGGGACCAACATCGACCTGTCAGATCCTAAGAGGTAAGCTTGGATCGCTGATGTGATGATCACCAAGACAACCTCTCTGACTGTGTCCACGTCCAAGTGACTGTGTTCATACCTGGTATGACCCCGAGTGCAGATTATTCCTTAACACTTAATTATGCTTCTCATCTTGGTTCACTCTTGTTTCATTGGAGGATCTTAATGATGATGCTGTGTTTCCTGTCCATCAGGTGGAAGCCCCAGTTACAGGAGCTCCAGAAGCTGCCAGCTTTCATGCGGGTGGCGTCTGGTGGGAACATGCTGAGTCACGTCGGTCACACCATCCTGGGGATGAACACCGTCCAGCTCTACATGAAGGTCCCTGGCAGCCGCACACCTGGTACGACCCCTCCCTCTCTTGCTTCCCCCCCCCTCTCTCTATCATTTCCTCCCCCCTGGGAGAGTTTGAACGCTGAATAACTGTTAGTGGTGATGGTAGATGCACTGCATATTAGGACGTGATGTTATCGTAGATCTAGATCATAGACTGATCTATGACTATGACTATGATCTATGACTGTTCATAATATGTATATTCCGAGTATACTTATATTTATTATATTCTGTTGTCATAACTGTTTTGCACTTCTGGTTGGATGCTAACTGTATTTTGTTACCCTGTACTTGTACCTGTGTAATGACATTAAAGTTGAATCTAATCTAATAGACACTACCAGTCAAAAGTTTGGACACTCCCATTCAAATTAATGTGAAATCAACATTTGACTGGTAGTGTAGATCTGCTCATTTTAGTTTCTCCATCTGTGAACCGGTTGGATGGTTTTATAATGTTGCCAGTGGTTTGACAAAGATCTCCTCTTCTTCCAGGTCACCAGGAGAACAACAACTTCTGCTCAGTCAACATCAACATCGGTCCTGGAGACTGTGAGTGGTTCTCTGTGCATGAGAACTACTGGCCAGCTATCAACGACTTCTGTGAAAAGTGAGTTTGTCAGAACTCGATATACATTACCCAAACCTTTTTATTATCCAGTTATGGACTAAATGACGTGATTTAAAAACAGTTTGTTTAAAATGAATATTGTCCACACTATCAATGATTAGAACACACAGACAAAGAATAGCATGATGTCAAGTGTTCAGTCTCCTCCTCCTCTCCAGACATGGAGTGGATTATCTGACTGGGTCCTGGTGGCCGGTTCTGGAGGACCTGTATCGTTCCAACATCCCTGTGTACCGCTTCATCCAGCGGCCTGGGGACCTGGTCTGGATCAACGCAGGGACGGTCCACTGGGTCCAGGCTGTGGGATGGTGCAACAACATCGCCTGGAACGTGGGACCGCTCAACTGTGAGTTCCTACTCACATCACAATGTTCTAGAACTAGACAGCTCATCACAACATTCTAGAACTTTGGTTGTTAAAGACAGTTTTCCTTAAGCTGTTAATAATTATACCTCATTATTATATAATGGCCTTTCAGAAATCAGACATGGGTTAAAGCCTTGTCTTAAAGTGAGAGAATCATTCAATAGATCCTCAATAGATCCTATTGAATGCATCTCTTTACTTTAGGACAAGTAAAGGAAGGTGTGTTAACTGGTTTTGTGTTTTTGCAGCCTACCAGTACCAGCTAGCTCTGGAGCGGTTTGAGTGGAACGAGGTGAAGAAGGTCAAATCCATCGTCCCCATGATCCACGTCTCCTGGAACGTAGCGCGCACCGTCAAGGTCTCCGACCCCGACACCTACAAGATGATCAAGTGAGTTTGGATAATCAGGTCCTAGTTTCCAAAGACAAGGATCAAGCCTAGTCATAAACTTAAAATCAGTGGTTTCATTTATATTACTTGGACTGGGCCTATATGTCCAATCCAATCCACAGTTGACCAAAGTGCAGTACATAGCAATATTAAAAAAACGCAATAAATAGACACACACTATACACAGTAAAAAAAAAAACCACAACAATTGCTAAAAACTCAACAAATAGAGACACACTGTACACGGTAAAAGTCAACACATCACTGAAAAGCTGAGGTAAAAAGATAAGTCTTTCGAGCCGACTTACAATGAATCATTAACTGACATTTTTAACTGACATTTAACAAAGTCTACAAACCAGTGGTGAAACAAAATATAAAAAGTATATGATAATATACATTAGTTATATTAATCAAAGTATTCTGAATTAATGAAATGGATCCCTTTACCCCCTGCCAGACACTGCCTGCTGCAGTCCATCAAGCACATCCAGATCTTACGGGACCAGCTGGTGGCCTTGGGGAAGAAGATCTCCTACCAGAGCCGAGTGAAGGACGAACCAGCCTACTACTGCAATGAGTGTGACGTGAGTTCAAAGTTCATTTGTGGCGGGGGGGGCGGGGGGGATTCTGGTCCGAATACCAAAGCTACACAACAGTCATTCTGCTTTTAAAACTGTGTTGACATATAAAACAGCAACTTTTCACTATTCATTTAAAAAAAGAGGACAATAAATCCTCCCATGAGCGTGCTGTTCCAAGCCTGTGGTTCTGTCTCCGTGGCGACCCCCAGGTGGAGGTGTTCAACCTGCTGTTTGTGACCAGTGAGAGCGGAAGCAGGAAGACCTACGTGGTGCACTGTGAGGACTGTGCCCGCCAGCGCAGCCCCAGTCTGGCCAACGTGGTGGTGCTGGAGCAGTACTGTATGGAGGAGCTCATGGCTACCTACGACAGCTTCAACATGGTGGGGAACACACACAAAAATACTTTATGGGACAATGTGTCCAACCTTTTGACTGGTTGTGTGTGTACACAGTGAACCCTCGTTTTTCACGGGGGTTACGTTCCAAAAAGAACCTGTCATATATATATATATATATATATATATATATATATTGTATGTATAGTACAGTATATATGCAGTTTACAGGATACAGTACTTTTATTTGTTAAACAAATGCTTGGGCCTGTAAAAAGGGTTTGTTATTTGGTTTTTACAGGCCCCAGCATTTGTTTAACAAATAAAAGTACTGTATCCTGTAAACTGCAACTTTATTGATGCACAGGTTTGTGTTGGAGAGACTGTTTAGCCAATCAGAATGCAGAACACAATTCAAATCCGTGAAGTAGCGAAACCGTGAAAAGTGAACCGTGATATAGCAAGGGTTCATTGCGCGCGCGCACGCACGCACGCACGCACACACACACAGAAGGTTTTGTACCAAATTATTTCTGACACCTTACCTGTAAAACATGCGACTTATGTGTTCTGTTAGATGGTGGAGGAAGGAATCTGACTGGTGTTTGAACTCACATTTTGAACTGCTGTTCCATCTTCCTTCCCTGTAGGCGCCCCCCTCCGCTTCACGGTGAGAGACCTCCACGTCCAGTTCCTCTCAGCCATAACCAAAACTCCTGCAAGCCAGGACAAACACATTCTTACTTTGGGGATTTCCATTTTGCTTCCATTGTTGTGTTTTTATTTGTAGTTTTTAAATTTTGAATTTTTTAATACTACTACTACTTACAACTACTGCTAATACTTGCAATTACAGCCAATTGAAAACGAGTTTCCTCATTACTGTTTACAAAGCAAAGCATAAAAAAAAGAAATGCCACCAATCAAATGCCAGTTTACTCTCAATGGTGCTCATGAGACCAGATAACTGGTTATGGAGGACTTGAAGACGTAGAGCAGTTGTTGCTGCCGTTGAACAAATGAAACATAGGGAGTCAGTAGTTTCAATGGCATGTTATTGTTTCTGAATTTTGTTTAAGTTAGATTAGTTTTTTTGTCATCTTGAGAATACTGAAATGTGTACATTGCTGTTTGTATTTTATGTGGGGTGATGTTTTTCCTCGATAATTTATTGTTTTTGTTTTCTAAACTAGATCCGCCTAGCTATATACCGCATTGGCCTTGTGACTTGTATTTAGAGATGAAATGAAAAATACTAATAATAGAGATATGAACATTTTTCTAAAGCATTAAGAATTTTTTTAAATACAATTGTTTGGAATGCTTCAAAACATACGGGTTTAAAAAGACTTGTTTTTAATTTTAATTTTGTCTTTCCGAATCTTGTATGTTGTAAATCTAGTTTTTTTTTATTTTTTTTTTTACTTTTTACAAATGAACTATATTATTTCTTCTGGAGAAAAAGCGTCACGCCTCCCTAAGACTACATTTGGTCTCGTGTTCAGTTCCATACTTTGCTATCAACCACCATTTTCATACGTCGTTAAACTTGCGATTGTTTTGCTAAATACAGATTTATAAGTTTTCTGGATCTTACGTGTAAATGTTTTGGTTTTATTTAAATGGTTTTTGTTTTCTATTTATTGGATATCAATGCTATCCCCTTTTTGAATAGGGTTGTACAAGTTTGAAAAGTTTTCTATGGTGATTCTGTTTTTCGAATTTTGACAGTTGAGGAGGGGGAGGGGTTTTAATATGGGGGGGCTGCTGTTTCACTGGTGCTTACCTCTCCCATCCTGGTCTCTCACCCCTCCAGGTATATATAAATGATATCTTTAATAAATATAACTTCACTTTTCCTGTAGATGTTAGACACACACAAGACGTAGAGATGACTAACAGAATGCTGTATCTGTAATTATGCATTTTTTTTTTCTTTTTTTTTATATAAAATAAAAACAAACAAAAAACATAATTACAATTTCTTGAAGATACAGAAAGTGTAGTTACGTTTGTGTTTATCTGTAGGTGCTTTTAGATCTGAAATGATTTAAATGTTTGTTTATTTTATTTTTTAGATATAATCTGATGGATATTGATTATGGGATAGATGGTGCTAACTGTTCTTTGAACAAACTCCTGTCTCCTTTCCTAAGATGAAAATTCTATTTTTCCTCTTGCAATATACCTTTCCTTTCCTCCTTCTCTTTGTTGTCATGTACTTAAAACTGCACTGTTTTAGAGAATTCACACTCATACACACAACCAACTGAGCCAGACTTGTCTTAAACACTTTGTGAATTTGTGTGACATTACTATGACTATTAATAAACGCTTTTGATAAACCCAACACTTCTACTGTCAACGTAACTTTAGTAATTAGTAAGAGAATATGGCAGCTCCAGTTAACATAAATAAATGTCCCATTTCTGGGGAATACCACTGGTATTATAGATATTAACTATGTTTCAGAAACATGGCTGTAGGTTTGACTTTGATATTGGGGGTAGACAGATTTGCTGACAAAACTACGAAAGGGGTTAGTGTGACACTCTTGAATGATTTTGAATTTGACTGCCACCAACCATTTTGATATTTGAGTATTATTATATAGTATAACAGATCATCTGTTCCCAGTAGGCTATGGCAAAACGTCAAATCGCTGTCATGTCCTGGGGTCAAGAGGTCAAGAAGGGTGAGAGGGGAGAGATAGACGGGAGAGACATGCGGATATCCTGCTTCCTTTCAGGACAGGAAGTCCTCCTTCCACATCGACTGCCACAGTCAAGTGATGACTAATGTGGGTGGAATGAGAGGCAATTGTTCCAATCATGAATAAACATGCAGTTGAAAGAAAAAAAAAACCCCACAAAGACAGTTATATTTGTCTCATGTACAATCCATCTGTCTTGTATTTGTCTCATGAACGATCCATCTGACCACAATTCCTGGCCTACAAAAACCAGAACTGCAAGTGTTTGTTAAGAAGGCCTAAAATATGTGCCACGTGTACACAACATAACACAAACCAGTTGGACATTTATATGGATGAGTGGTTGGTTTCTAGCTTGGTTACGCAATTCCACCACAGTTGACTTTAGTCAGTCTATTTTGTCTTTTGCTTATTTGTTCACTTGGCCAACAACCCCCCCCCCCCCCCCCCCCTCCCTGCAGTCGTCCTACCCAACCACTACAAACCTCTCCACTGTAATCAGACATTTATACATGTAAAAACTTCTGAACATCATACGAAGTTGGTGATAAGTTATATAACTGATGCAGCTTTTTGTCTCCCACTGCTCCACCCAGGACCCCCGCCCTATCCGGTGGGCACGTCAGGGAGTATATACCCAGCGGAGGTCTATAGGTAAACAAATACACCCACCTCAAAGAAGAGGAGAGAAATGAAAAGAGAACTTTACAATCTGGTCTGAAATCACTGATTATAGCTCTCCTGTGATCTCCTCCTCCTCACCCTTATCTACCAGCCTCTTATCACTTCTGTCTCGTTCTTCATCTCACTCTTTGGTCACCACACATGATCGGTTCAATTCTACAGCTTCTCAGATGCACACAGACGCTTGTCTTTCCTGTCCTCCCCTCCCCCGCACCCCCCCCCCCATGCCTTTCCCTGCACGTCTAGTTATCAGGCCAGCTGCCTTCACATGGCCCCCTAATACTGAGCTCCAACTGACATACAGGGGGAGGGGGGTGGGTGTAATAGTAATGCTGGACATGTTGAGGGAAGCGTGCATCGGGGGGATGAGGGAGGGTGGTGTAGAGAAAGTGGGGGGGGTGAGAGAGAGAGAGTGGGGGGGCATCTATAATTCTTAAGAGACTCATCAGACAGGAGGGGCAAGAGGAGTTTAAGAGTTTAAAAGGTGTGGGGCAGTCCTAAAGAGAGAGGCTCACCAGCACCACTTTACCAAGAGCGCACGAGGGAGGCTCTCACCACTATCTGGTGGGGGAAGAGCCACAACGAACCAGAGAGAGAGACCAGCAGGAGGTGGACATACCAGCATACCACCAATAGATAAGCGAAGAGAAGAGAGAACCTCCCTCTAGTAAGCAGAACCACCAGATCCTAAGACACAGACGAGAGCGGTTCCTTACAACTCCTGTGAGGAACACAGAGAAAACCACAGCAGAGATCAAGAACGTTCATCTGGACAGGAGAGTGTGGGTTCTCATCCCCAGACCAAGAGAGAGGTGCAAGAACCGAACCAGGGAGAAGAACCAGAGCTAGATCTACCAGGCTCTACATCACTGTGAGTGAAACCACACACAGAGTTCAACAAGTTAGGTTTCTGTACATGTGCTAATACTCTAAAATCCTACTTAAAAGACAGGCTGAGTGGCTGGTTCGCTTTTTGTACCCAACGACTTAAGTTTTAGACCGCTGGTGAATATCTGCAGCTGTCCCAAGCAGACAAAAGAATTATAGAACAATAGAACTCGGAATAGAACCATGTGAACTGCTCAGTAAACTAATCATGTTCAGTCAGGATTGTACCAGAGACTTGAGGTATTTCGCAGTAGCCCCCACTGTTATTTTATTATATTTCCTTATCCTTTATTAAAAAAAAGTGAATTAGTAAATTAGTATTTATGTTTATAAAAAGTATGTCTGTCATCTTTTTTATGAGACAAACAAACGGATTGTTACAGTAACAAAGACATGGTGCGTTATTTCCAGAATCAGCAGTACAGTGTGTTGAATGAGTGGAGCGACCACATGTATATTTCAAGCGAGTGCCGCAATACGTTTCCCCCGGTTACCAGTCCTGACTCCCTGACATTACATCCTGAAACAACATTTTTTCAAAAACAATGGCGTAGAAACAGAATTAGAAAATGCTGGGTGTGTCCCACCCAAAATGAGCCTATACTGCAAATTTAGAATTTTTATTTCAAAAAGGGCAACAGAGAAGTTATCGGGTTTTGTCAGCAAATCCCCCCCCCCCTCCCCCCCTAAATCCTAAACCCTTGGGATGGAGGACCACCCACCCATAGTTTCAACAGTTCTCAGTATACTTGACCTGCATCTTGGGATGGATTGTCTAACAGTTGTAGGGGTTGGAGTGTGGACAGACATGATGGGTCTTCATGGAGGGCCTGAACTTACCCTTCCAGCCCAGAAAAGATGGATGATCCTGGGGCTGATGGGATGGGTGACTAATGTGAGCTGGAGGTCTGCGGAGAGGGGGGTGGGGTGGCGAGGCAGCTGACCTCTCTGGGGCTATTGTCCTCAGGCCGGCAGGGGCAACGCTTCGCTTGCTGGGGGAGGGGGGTGGTAGTATCCTGTCTCACGCACGAGGAGGCCAGCAGGGATTCTGGATCTGGAAGGAAGATGACAGATTAACAGCTGTGTTTACGTCTCTGTTAGCCAGTGACACTACAAGCTCATAAGGAGTCATGAGGCACAGTCTGTTGGTTTAGTAATCAGAAGGTCCCTGGTTCGAACCACAGCTGTGTCAACATAGTGTTGTGTCCTTGGGCAAGGTACTTCACCCTACTTGCCTCAGAGGAGAATGTCACTGTACTTGCTGTAAGTCGCTCTGGATAAGAACGTCTGCGGAATGACTAAATGTAAATGTAAGCTAGTGACACTGAACATGTGGAGAACCAACTTGAGTACTTCACTGGGAATTAAATAACAGACTGCTGGTCACAATAAAACTCAGTGTTCACATTGTCCGTTCCCCAAAAACACACACCCACGTTCTTCCCTAACACACACACACACACACACACATCCTTTGAAGCAGCCTTCTCACCTTCATCTCTCTCTCCATCTTATCCTCCTCCATCATCATCCTCGGCTGCATGCTTGCATGGTAATTAAGCCCCTTCCCTTCGGACCTGTCAGCTGTCAAGATAACCATCATCCCTGTGTGATAGGCCAGCATCACAAGCCGGCTGGCTTCCTGTTGCAACAGCGATAAGGCCTTGTGACCCATACGTGAACTGTGATTTGCGGACTCTGTAACAGGAGAGGAAGACGTGTTTTACAATGAGGAACAGTATGTTACAACAGCAATGTCAAACTGCATGGAGATATATTAGACTCACTTGTTGACTCCATCTCTCCCTCCCTCCTTCCTCCTCTTTCCCTCTCTCCCTCCCTCCTCCTCCTTCCCTCCCTCCCTCCTTTCCCTCTCTCCCTCCAGTCCATGATGAGTTTGAGTGACACCCTGGAGAAGGGAGCTCACCACCAGGCTCTTGACCTGTCTGAAGAGCTGTCCCACCACCACCATCACCACCACGCCCACCACCAGCACTCCAACTCCCTGGCCTCCACCGCCCAGGTGGGGACCCTCCAGTCCGGCGTGGTGGTCCCACCCCCGTACTCGGCAGCGGAGAGCGCGGGCGGGGGGAGCGACGGCCCCCTGGAGCTGCGAGGCTCGCTGGACTGCTGGGCGTGCTCCGTGCTGGTCACCGCCCAGAACCTCGTCATCGCCACCATCAACGCCTGCCTGGCAGGACTGGTGTTTGGCCTTATCCTCACCCCCGCCATCGTCATGGTGATGTTCGGGTTCCTCTGCCACTCTACGGTAAAGGCTGTCACGTGACTTGGCATGGTAGCCTAGTCTACACACTTGCTTCAGTACATTCCAGGGCTGTGGGTTGCATGTGAGACTCGTGATTCAACTGTTAAACACTTGCGATGTGTGGAGGAGTAGACATTTGTGTGTGTGTGTGTGTGTGTGTGTACTGCAGGGAGACTGTTTGAAGACAATGTGTGTGTTACAAAGCAGAGTGGGAAGACAGTGAGATCTGACACCAGCAGTGATGGAGATGGTTGAGAAAGGACGATAAATTTCCCCAAAGTGAAACTTGCGGCCGCGAGTTTGGAATAGTTTGTCTGCAGATTAGAGCTGCGTTTGGCCCTGGCAGTCCTGTGCTTAGTTAGATAATCAGCTGAGGCTGGGTTCCTCCCAGATCAGGGAGGGGGGGGGGGGAGAGAGAGAGAGAGAGAGAGAGAGAGAGAGAGAGAGAGAGAAGACGTCATGCATAGGTTGAAGTCAATGCTGAGAAAAAGACTAGGGAACAAACATAACCATCAAAGAGCTAAATGTGATGACTGTGTCAAGACAATGGAAGATAAACATGTACATTTAAAACGCACACATTTATTCTCGTTGGACCAGAGTGAGTCTCCTTCAACCCTTGTTGTTCACCCAACAGGTCATTGTGGGTCAGGGAGTGTAAATGGGTGACAGGGTGACTGCACCACTGGCCACCTCACTAATGGATCAGCTCAGAAAATGGCTGCTCCTTTCCCTCTCTCCCTCCTCCTCCTCCTCTTTTCTCTGCCCAATTAGGACCCCATGTGACAGAAGATTATGGGAGGATTAGCTAGGACTTTAAAAGAGGGAGAAAATGACAGAAAAGAAAAAGCGAGATGGGAAAAAAGAAGAGAGAGAGAGAGCGCTTTGCATTTGCTCCGAGCGTTCCTCCACCACACAGATCCGGCCTTCTGCCTGACATCCAGGAATTCAAACTCCTCGGCTGTCTGGTTTGATGACGGCCCTATCAGTGGTGAACATAGAAGAGCCTGGTTAAAGTGTCCTTTAGTAAACATGACACAGCTGTCCACTCCCACTGACCTGCTACAAATCCCAGCCCAGCTTCCAAATCCCAGTCCTCCACAGCTAGGAATGCCTAACCTGCTTTCTCACGAAAACCCTGAGTGAGACGTCTATCAGTTTAAGTAAACATGGACATAGTTTATATTTTAGGGTTTACCCACCCTCAGTAGGCCTCTTCCTGGGTCTCTCCTCCTCCTCAACACCCTCTCTTACTCAGGCCTGCAGAAATCAGTAATGATGATTTTAAACACCTTCATCTTTTGTCTACCTCACTCCCCCCACCTCCCCGCTCGTCTCTCCCTCCAGGTGCGGCCCCAAGGGTCCTCCCCGTACTGTTCAGACCTGCTGAGCGACGGAGGCTGCGTGGCCTTGCTGGTGGTGGGCTTCCTCCTGGTCACCCCCCTGCTGGTTCTGGCCCTGGCCGCCTACTGCCGCCTGGCCCGCCACCTCCAGCTGGGCCTCTGCTTCATCCCCTACAGCCGCGCCGTCTACAAGAACCTGCCTGCCACCCAGCACCGGGGCCTGGGAGGGGGCTGCTGCGGGGGGCAAGGGGGATCCGAGGGAGGGAAGGGCAAGGTGTGGGTGTAAGGTGAGGGGGGGCTGGAAAGATAGGAAAACAAGAGGAAGATTGTGCAAATAGGAACAATGAGACAAGAAGGGAGAGCGGGGACAGGATGGTGGTAACAGATACACCAACATGTGATTATTTACCTCTCAACACATTATCTGAACCTGTATGAACCCCTTGACGTATCTGAGTTCTATTAGCGACACACATTTTATCACAAGAAACATCATACTTTCACTCATAAATGATCATGTCAAGTCCACCACAGAGAGGAAGATTTCAGTCACTTTTACAAACGCATCTCACCTGCACAGCAGACCTCCCTGGTGCGTGTCCTGTGGAAGAAAGAGAAAAATGTTACTACTAATAAAACTGACTCTTAGCCTACAGCTGCATAACATTTAATTAATCACTTAACACATCGTGAAAGGCCTTTCATTTTGGAGTGTTTAAATATCTTGTATTCGTAACAGTGTAAAATCAGACATTAAATTGAACACGGTGATCATTTATGTTGCGTTACAAATAAACTGTGGAATCAATGTGACTGGTTTTGTTATCTGTTAAAACTACGGAAAAGGGTGTTTCGAGTGCTTGGTTGCATTACAATGTAATCTGAGTGGAGACGTTGTCCCTGTGTAAGGAAACCAGACATCTCTCTGACAGGAGGGCCGATAGTTATTTCAGCTTGCCGGCTGCTTTCTCAAGAGGGAGGACAAGTTTATCAACCAGGGTGCTTCTTATCAGCTCCAGATGGACAAAGTCTCTCAGGCTGTCAAACACCAAACACAGGCAGTCTCTTCCCCCCCACCCCCCCCACCCCCACCCCCACACACACACACACACACACACACACACCATCTCTCCCCCTCAGTAAATAAGATGCCTGGAGCCTTAGGATGCATGAAAATTCACACAAATGCCTTTTTTCAATGCAGCACATGTTAAGTGGAGCCTGAACTAAAATTCCTCACTTCATCCCTATGTATAATTAGACAGGGAGACAGGCAACACATGTTAAAGTGTCAAGCTTCTGCAGATATACAATTAATTAGACACTCAACATTCTAATACTACTCACTTAAAAACAAACAAATATTTTAAAAATTGAAGACGCATTTGTCTGCTTTATCAATCCTTCTAGGTTAGACATCATTCATTGCTTTCAACATTACATCAGGGGAGAGCGCGAACGCAGTCCCCCACTACCACAAATTATGCAGTCGAGATTTCCACATTTGGGAAATTCGCAGAGGTCGTTTCTACAGTCGTGCAAAGTCTACGTTGACTGTAGACAGTTACGCCTTCTGGTTGGTCAGAACTGACTGTAGACTCCCAATGGGATAGTCGAACTCGACTGTAGACATCCAATCACAACGCTGATATTCAAATTTACCAAGTGACAGCGCTGAGGTGTACGGTGCAGGGCCGGCTCTACCTAATTTAGTGGCGAAATTACTAGGCGAAATTACTGCCCCCCCCCCCCCCCTGATAACTGTGTAGAAAACTAATGAAAACTCATCACAAGCATAAACAGCGCCGATGCAGTGCGCATTTCACATTAAACACGGTGTAGCTAGCAAGCATAAATAAATAAAACGTCTTCACACAAAACGGCATGATTAAGGGTGCCTGGCAGCGCCTCTCCAGCAGATAGCGCTCTAGGCGACCGCCTATGCCGAGAGCCGATTGCCCTGGTACCGTGTCACTGGATCTCACTATTTAGCAATGAAGATGGCAACCCCAATCGTACGAGTGATCAACCCCGAGGCCCCAGCAAGTCGTCAACAGGCTGTGTTGGTGGCCAGCAAAGAGTCGCGTACTTATCGCGAAAGAAAGCGCTTCTTCCCCGATCCCCCACAGGAGCTGTTGAACAAGGCCACTGCCCTGGCCCACGCACAGAAGCTCCTTAGAGCAGACGGCATCCCCGCGCCATCACGCCAGATGTGCCTGGGAAAGCTGGTGGTGCCGTTTGGGCAGTATGTGAACGCACCACTCCACTGGATTGTGGAAAATGATGTGGGATACATGAAGTAGTAAGTAAAACTGTTGTGGGCTTTGCATATCAAATAGCATTCATTTTCAACACAAAACTATGGCTACCATCATTAATGATGACGATACTAAGTTGATGTCTATTATTGCAGTGTCCTTGACAAGCACAGGTCAGAGGTGACCAACCCTCACCGTAAGGGAGAGATAGGGAACCTGTGGATTAAAGACCACATGGCAGAGTATGCTGAGAGCTTCCCACAGATCTCAAATCTTCTTGAGGCCAACACAGACAGGTGTATCTATGGTCAGAGAGGGTTTGAGAATCACACCTTCCAAGAGATGTGGGAACTCTACAGTCAATACCAGACACAAAAGGACAGGCCAGAGAAGTACTCCGCTGAGCAGAGGAAGGGCATAAAGGATGCTTACGGTTCTGTGAGGAGGTGGTTGCACACACCACTGACTCATATAACCAGCATTCAGATGAAGAGGTTCAGGAAATACATTATTGACAGAGACAAGCAAGTAAGTGTTATGAAACAGGAAGAGCAGCGTAGCATAGTAATATACAGTATATAATAATACAAGATATACAATCTAGTGAGTAACAATTGATTTGTTGTCCAGCAACAGCAGGCCACCAATTCTCCTGAATGGCCAGGCAACGAGTTGGAACTTGTGGCTGCAAGCCAGTCAGTGGAAGGTCAGTGAGATATACAGAGTCTACTCACATTAAACTGTATTGTGTTTTATAATTCATATTACAAAACGACTACTTTATTCTGTTCATTTTTAGAGTCGGTCAAGTCACAAGACTCCGAGGGCTTACCCAGTCAGCCTCTGCGGTCCCAAGTCCCGGGTGAACCCACTGTCCGACCCAAGAAGCCTGCCACCGCTGTCTGGTCCGAGCATCCTGCCACCGTGTCCCAGGGTCAAACAACCACTGCGATTGACTCCCCTGTAACGTTCAAGTCACAAGACTTCAAGGGCTTATTCAGTCAGCCTCTGCGGTCTCAAGTCCCGGGTGAACCCACTGTCCGACCCAAGAAGCCTGCCACCTCTGCCTGGTCCGAGCATCCTGCCACCTCTGCCCGGTCCGAGCATCCTACCACCTCTGCCCGGTCCGAGCATCCTACCACCTCTGCCCGGTCCGAGCATCCTACCACCTCTGCCCGGTCCGAGCAGCCTACCACCGCTGCCCGGTCCGAGCATCCTGCCACCTCTGCCCGGTCCGAGCATCCTACCACCTCTGCCCGGTCCGAGCATCCTACCACCTCTGCCCGGTCCGAGCATCCTACCACCGTGTCCCAGGGTCACACAACACCTGTGATCGACTCCCCTGTAAGTGATATTGACATTACATGCAAAGAATTGTAAATGATGATTTGAAAGTTTTTGAAATGGTTATTTAAATATGGTCTGACATTGCATTGTACACAATAACAACCAGACATTTTGTATGTGTTTATACATTTGCAGGCAGAGCTGGAGGGTTGGGTGCGTCTCTGGGAAGACCCCAATGGCATCCCATCTGCCGACATCTCCTGGGTCAAGGAGGACGCCGAGAGAGGGCTGTTCACCCCTGTTCAGACCTTCAAGAACATCACCGGTGTCCTGAAAAAGCGTCGGGTGTTGAAATCTGACAGGATGTGGTTTTACCCACCTGAACCTCCCGGCTTTGTCAGCGGTGGCGTGCCCAGTCCACAGCTCTTTTTTAGGAGCCGTGTTTTCTTTTGGCGCCCTGTCGGAGTGTGGAGGTACTCTCTAAAGTGTCCTCGTGGGGATGGTTGCGTGGGGGCCGGACGAAACGTGCACCTGCACAAGGCAGGCTACCACACCCGGGTATAACTAACTTCACACGTCTGACGAGTTATTACTTGACAGTTGACCATATGTATTACCACGCGGCACAGAAAGTCTTATCAGTCTTCATTTGTTTCCCCCATATTTATTTTAGGTGCGTCACATCTGCGACATGTCAGACTGGTACACCATGCTGACCGAGGTCCTAGGCTGCGGACCCTGCACAAAGGCAGCCAGGAGTGGAGAAGGTGGCACAGTGGGACGGTGGCTCGCGTGGGACTCTGCCATTTTAACACAACTTAGCGAGGCTCACCAAGCCATGTTCCCTGCCATCCTTACCAGCAAGTAAGTACACCAAACATAATGTCCGCATTGAACAAACTTGGCAGTGGTCACACAAATCAATCTCAAATGATTGTGACTACTTACAGACGTGGCGTGGACAGGAATGTTGTGCGGCTCTTGAGGGACCGGACCGAAGGGAACACCATGGTCAAGGTGTGGCGTCAGGTACAGGAGAGTCACGTTGAGGAGTACCTTCACCGCAAAGACCTGTACACCACCCTCCTCATGACCTTGGTGGAACCCGGAGGGATAGTCGCTGCATTGGGGCACACGTTTCAGGCTCCACCGCCTCAGAGAGCGCTTCCCTCTGCAGGGCTCCTGCGTCACGCCTTCCTGCTGGCGGAGGCGAGCAACGTGGAGGACTACAGGAGCCAGATCCTCTCCACGTTTGGCACTGTCCTGAAAATGGATTCCACCAAGAAAGTAGGCTGATCAAAACACAATGCAACACTGTATGATGCAAAGCTAATTTCAGTATTGTTTTTGCTTTTACGACAAACCCTTTGATGCAAAAAGAAAACGACAACAAAAAACAGAATCTAATGGAGGTTATCATATCATGCAAACTTTACATATTTTTTAGGTGGTGAAAAAGCTGTCTGGGGAGGGCAAAGGCTCGGCCGAGTGGTTCACCAGCATCGGCAACGAGCACTCACAGATTGTGACCTTTGTGCTGACGTGCGAGGAGACCTCAGACAAGCTGACACCAATGTGCCGTGGAGTCATGGAGAGGTTCCGGCTGGCCAACCAACCTGCCCCCAAAATCCTCTACGTCGATCGCGGCTGTTGCCGTGCCAAGGGCCCAACGGCGTTGGAGGCCATGTTTCAGCCCTGGGTGGACGATGGGATGGTCGTGCGCCTGGACATCTTCCACTGGATCCACAGATTTGATGCAGCTATCCGCTCGGAGTCCCACTCCAAGTACGCTGCCTTCAAGTCTGCCATAGCTGGAGCGGTCATGGCCTACAACAGGGCTGATCTGGAGCTGCTCATAGGGGCTGTAAAAAACAATAATGTGTTGCTGGGCACCTTATCCGATGAGGTTATTGTGCGACAGCACCTCTCAAGGGACCAGCTCCGGCATCATGTGAGGAGAGTCACTCTCGGAGCGCAGGAAACCTTCCGGCTCGTCCACCAGGCCATCGAGGAGCTCAAGGGTCCCGCTGGGCTGGACGAGAGTGGAGTGAGGCTCTTCAAAACACCTGGTAAAAAAATACTAAACAAAAAAGCAAATTATACCAAAAAAAAACACATCCACACAATTGATACAACATCATGGCGATAGTGTGATGTTGTAGCATACAAAGTAAACGTAACGCACGGTGATTGTGTATTTATAGACGCCATCGATGAGTTGTGGGCAGCCCAGCAGCGACACCTGGAGTGCATCCAGGATCCTCCGGGTATGGATATGTACAGGGTGGCACATATCACAACCATAAACAAGGTGGACTTGCCCTTTTACAAGTGCGTGAGAGGGAGCAACAGCCTGGAAGGCTTCCACAAAGTCCTCCCTCACATGATTCCAGGTACACAACTGCAGTCTGTATACTCTGTTACAAATCAAACATGTGACCCTGTCGTTATTCTAATACCTGTTTATGGTGACTTTCAGGTCCCCGCTGTGCAGCACGGCCTTATCAGGTGTACCTGATCAGTGGCATCGCACGGTGGAACTCGGACAGGAGCGCGGCTGCCGTGTTTGGAGGAAAAGGGAGGCACCACAGGACCTACTCAGCGCCGCTGGTCAGCCGCCTCAACACCCGCTGCCGGCAGCTGTTTGGAGAGGCTGTGGAGGAGAATTTCCAGGCCCCTGCTAATGTCAACTCCCACGAGCTGCTTGGGCTCGAGTATCTATTCAGCCAGAGCACCGGTGAAACGGGACACGTCCTCTCTCTCCAGGATCTGGTCAACGATGGGCCTGAGGAGGATGAGGAGGTGGTTCAGCCTGGACAGCCCGATCCGGGTGAAGCAGACGAGGCCTACCAGAGCGAAGAGGAGGCCCGTTACGATGATCTGCTGGATCCCACTCTGCCCCACATCACTCTCACCGGTGACAAAACGGCCACCGTTCGCCCTCCGGCCTTTGTGAGTAGCTGTGTTTGTGTCTGGTCCAATTAAATACAAAGCACTGGTTACTGAAATAAAAGACAATTCTCATGCAATTTGTTTTTGTTTATTTACAGGAGGATGCCTGCAGTCAAAACCCTCTTCCTGGTTTCCAGAAGTTGGAAGCGTTCTGTTCTGCTCTGGTGGAGATTGGCCTTATAGAGACCAAGCTGTCACTGACCACAGAGCAGAGAAACGAGCTCCTTCAACTTTGGAACACAGTGGAGGAGCACGACAAGCGGCCACAGCAGTTCAATCAGCTGTATAGAACACACTGGGGCAACACCCTCTACTGCCGCACCAAGAGGGATGACCTGGTGGAGGCTGCTGTAGTACAAAAGCTGAAGATGGCAAAGAGGTATGCACCAGCACAGCAGGACATCAGCGCTCTCCACAACAGGCTGATGTACACCCTGGTCAAACTGTTGTGGTTGCGCTCAGCTCCATCTCGTACTAGTCCAGAGAAGACCACCATCTTGAAGGCGTACGAGAGGATCCAGCACCTGGTTTTGGTGGATGACCCCATCCTGTCAAATGCAGGCATCCCTCTGCCGAAGATAAACAGTAAGACCATCCGGGACTTTATCCATCGGCAAGAGCGCATTCTCAATATGAATGCGACCAAACAGCCGTGCACCGTCACAAAAGTGACATCCATCTCGGAAGTTGACCTGCCTCCAGCACCTCACCAGCCAGTAGTGCTCCCTCCACCAGACTACCCCTTGATGGAGTACGTGGCAACACCCAGCACGGCAGGGACGAAGGCACTTAAGGGAAGGACTGATATCACGGCGCCTGTGAAAAGAACCCTAGCCCCAGCTACCTGCACCTCCACCAGACCCGTGCCCTCCATCGCTGCCACCTGCACCTCCACCAGACCCGTGCCCTCCATCGCGGCCACCTGCACCTCCACCAGACCCGTGCCCTCCATCGCGGCCACCTGCACCTCCACCAGACCCGTGCCCTCCATCGCGGCCACCTGCACCTCCACCAGACCCGTGCCCTCCATCGCGGCCACCTGCACCTCCACCAGACCCGTGCCCTCCATCGCGGCCACCTGCACCTCCACCAGACCCGTGTCCTCCATCGCGGCCACCTGCACCTCCACCAGACCCGTGTCCTCCCTCTCTGCAACGGCTGGTTTGCCGACAGCATCGTGGGCAAGGTCCACTTATTATAAGAGGAAGTTACAAGATGTACCCTCAGAGGTGGGAGCAAAAGTCTCAAGACAAAAAAATATCCCCATCTGTACGCTCTGTGGCCAACCGATCCAGGGACACAAAAAATACAAGAAGAAAAGCTTTTGCCCAGTCAAAAACATGTCTCCGTCCAAAGGTCTGGAGGGCACCGTGTTTGACAGCTATGACCACTTTAAATCAGTTGTTGACCTGTTGGGGTAAAGACCCGGCTGTAAATACATTTAATTGTGTATATTTGTAAATAGTTTTCATTTTGTTCATTAGTGTTTGTCTTAAACATGTTCAATTTGAAATGGTGTCATTTGTAGTGCTGGAGGAAAGTGATTTGATTTGTCTGTCAATATTTGATTTCACTGTAAATATATTTGATCTCGAAATAAGTGCTACTAATTGTACATCCTGGTTTAAAATGTTCATGACTTCATTATCTATCTTGTAAATAATAGCCAGATACTTTTCTGTTTTTACACTGTGGTGCTGCACAATAAAGTGATCGGTGCTACAGTAACACAGTTGTGGACTCTCAATGAATGAATGAATGCAGCAACAGGGGTTGATCAGAAATCTGGTATATTGGACAAGTATGTAAAACACATTTATATCCAGTTGTTGCTCATTTAAACAATACAGAAAAGGTCAAATTTGATGGATGGTTAATCAATACACATGTTTCATGCAAAACCAACAAGTACACGTCATAAAAAAAGAGTGTGTCAAAATTCTAACAACAATATGCAACAAATATGTCAAATACAATTAACAATTATTCATATAAAGATCAGATACTGGTTAATTCACACAATATGAGGCTGTTGAAAGTGTTGAAGATGAAACGGCACCCTCTGGAGGCCTTCGCCTGTAACAACAAGCAAAGGGGAAAGAGTGTCAGCATTGTCTACAAACTAGCACTTCTGGGCAATTTCTTTTGCACTTCTGACCATCCCACCGCCATTCGCAGAGGTCAACACAGCCGAAGTGCAATGGCTGAGCCTCGCCCTGGGTGAACCACCTTCATGATCATGGTGTCTCCCCTGCCAGGTAAGTATGAGTTGTACACGGTCAACGTGGGGAGGTGTTTTAACTGGACACACTACACAGTAATGGAGACTGATAATACCAAGGTGACTTAAAGAGGAGCATTTGAAAAGAGGAATCAAAATAATCACTACTACAACATGCACAACCTTCAAAATAAAAGCTGGTGGTTAACAGTTAAAATATAAATGTGGGAATACTCTGTGTTCCCATGATGCATTGCGGTAAATCTGAACTAAACACTGTAATAGTCTAATTACATGTATTTGTCAGTGTTGTAACTTGATATAAACTCACTAAAAAGGTACATTAATAATATATCCTGGTTCGTCAGTATGGCAGGATATGAACTCAAACGGATTGAATCGCTTGTTCACATTCATCGTGGCAAAGGATGTGAAATAAGGCAGGGACATTATCTGGCTGCAGTACATTAATCCAACACTGAGCTGAACACAGAACTGAACACAGCAAACTAACAAAGGCCTGAACACCGAAGCCTCACTTCACACATTTACCCTGAACATCACCGGAATAAACATTACAATATTCATACCACCAAATTACTTATGTGGAGTATTTAGGTGTAAAGACAAAGGGAATGGTTTCACTAACAGTTGTGAGAACAGAGAAAAACAGTTAGTTTGATTTTCTTTCAGAAGTAGCGAAATAGAAGTTTGTGTTTGTGTCCGGGCCAAATTTAGACCAGCAGCATAGATCCCCACGTTGAGATTAAAGAACCAGTAAACGTGTCCATTCGAATAATCGCGACTAAAACTCAGCGGAGTCAGAGCGCCATCTGGTGGCGACATTTATCAGTTCACCATAACCGTGACTAACAGAACACATAGACTGATCCATGTAAAACAAAGCATTCATTCGTGTTGAACTAAGGGTAATGATACCAAGTCTAATGTTTAATAGCTGCTAGTCTAACACATGCAGTTGTTATCAAAGACAACATACTATTATATGATAGAGGAGAGAGGCATTCTATTCAAGACTGTCAGCTTCCATTATTTTTTACATTTAAATCAGGGGAGAGCGCAACAACATATTATTATAAGACAATCAGGTCAATTACATGTATTTGACAACGTTTTAACTTGATCTAAACTCACTAAAAAGGTACATTAATAATATATCCTGGTTCGTCAGTATGGCAGGATATGAACTCAAGACTGAATCGCTTGTTCACATTCATCGTGGCAAAGAACGTGAAATAAGGCAGGGACATTATCTGGCTGCAGTACATTAACCCAACACTGAGCTGAACACAGAACTGAACACAGCAAACTAACGAAGGCCTGAACACCGAAGCCTCAATTCACACATTTACCCTGAACATCACCGGAATCAAGGCCTGCCTCTGACATCTCAGCCTGGACAACCAGACATCACCTCCAGCCGGACCTCACCAAAACGGATCTCCTCATCATCCCTGCAAAACCCTCAATCACCCACAATCTCTCCATCACTATGGGATCTGCAACAGTGACCCCTTCATCCTCTGCCAGGAACCTGGGGGTCACCTTGGACGACAAGCTCTACCTCACCGCTCACAGCCGCAGTCTGTCTCTCTCTCTATGTAGATTCACCCTCTACAACATCAGGACAATCAGAAAATACCTCTCAACATTCCACCCAACTGCTAGTCCAAGCCCTTGTCCTCACAAAGCTGGATTACTGCAACTCGCTACTAGCCGGCCTTCCTGCAAATGCAATCTGTCCCCTTCAGAGGATACAGAATGCAGCCGCTTGTCTGGTTTTCAACCTACCCAGACGCTGTCATGTCACCCCACTCCTCATCGCCCTCCACTGGCTTCCTGTTCTGGCCCGCATCAGATTCAAGACCCTGGTTGCTGACCTTCCGGGCTGTAAACGGGACTGCCCCAACCTATATCAACTCTCTCCTCCAGCTCTACACCCCCACCCGTCACCTACGGTCATCTGCTGACAACCGTCTAGTGATACCCCCCCTCAAGAGCGCCCGAGCGCAACACAAACTCTTCTACTGCCTGCCTCCCCAATGGTGGAATCAACTCCCCATGTCCATCAGAAGCACAGACTGCCTTCTCACCTTCAAAATAAGGCTTAAAACTCACTTATTTAGAGAATTTAATGGCACTTAGGAATAGTATGGCACTTCACAATCTAATGTGCTTTAGAACTATTTGTTGGTCCCCATATGGTGACTTGCCAGTGTTGTTTGTTGCATCTCTTGCTTTAGTATGTGCACTTATTTGTTCTCATGATGTATGATTCACAATCTAAAAAAAACATTGTGTTCGGGGTCTATCACGTTGCTATGCTCTCTCTTGTAAGTCGCTTTGGATAAAAGCGTCTGCTAAATGACTAAATGTAAATGTGAGACACATTCTATTCTGAAATGACATGGAGTCTGCCTACTAGAAGCTTAAGGAATTCACACCTTAAAGTCTTGCCTGGTATTCAGATGATCAGTGCAATCAAGTTTATTTCAACAATAGGCCTTGCTTCATTAGGTCTTTCTCCAGCACTTTGACACCAATAAAGTCATAACAGCATCATAGCAACTTTGATCAAAGGGGACATTTTGAAAACAACACACAGTTGATCTCCTCAGTATAGATCCAGTGTATTTCTGAGTTTGGTATTTATTCATCAGCTATTTATTCATCACACTGACTGTGTCCACTTCCTTCACATCCTGCACTCACAGCCAATTTCGTATGTAAATGAGGAAACTGGTTGCAGGGTTGAGAGGGGGGAGAGGAGGGGAGGTGTGAAAGACCTTAACAATCATCCCTCAATATTGTGGGCGAGGGAGATTTACTTAAGCGCTATGGTTCAGATATACATGCAAATAACCATAAGTCATTTGTAATTCAAGTCTTCAGCATGTGTGAAGGACTTTGGGATAACATGGGCACAGTGACTCGACATTGTGTTTATTTTAAAACATTTTGTCTAGATGTTTATTTTTAGTAAATACTATACAAGCTCCTGTGAAGGAGAGGGCCCAGGATACAACTCTGTATAGTTTAAGCTGTTCCAAGCTGTTCCAAGTGACACGCGCCCTTCGTAAACGAATAGTAGAGCAAAAAATTACAACTTATCTTAACGACTTCAGAAAGCCCAACCCTCCAAATACGTAGGCGACTACTGCTGACACGCATGTAAACCTTATCACACGTTAACATAGTACATGACGCAGTACGTCGGTGGACAGTAGATGGCAGAAAGCATGGCATAAAACACGGTGGCTTCAACTAGCAAGATCAGCAAAAGTTACTATTTTGAAACGCTACAAAAAGGAGAATAAAGCAGAGTTCCTTCACATTCTGGACTGACAAACTGACCAAACTTTGAAAGTTTACAACGCCAAAAAAATTGCCACGAGGGGGATCATCATCATGTTACTAATAATGATATTTATAACTATTAGGGCCATACTATTCGCGTGTCTGATCACTGAACGTTTTTTTCTGGGAAAGTGACAACTACTCCTTGAAACCATTCACACTGCTGAACATTACAGACAGACAATAGATAGTAATTAACATAAACCTTACTATAACTTTTCAACACTTCTAACTGCAACTATATACTGCAACTATTGCTTAATTTCCATTCAACACAGTTATTTCCCCGGGGGGAAGTGCACCGTTCCTGGAGGTACTGCAATACCAGGTCGATGCGTGGAGTGGACGGAGCAAGCCCCTATTCCATCTCCCTGTTCCAAAAATCAATTTAATATATGGTCCCCGGGTAGGGGACGTATCAGATATTAAACTGATAAGAACAGATACTACACTTGATCTTAGCCAAAAGGCCGAGAAGCGATACCGATGTGCCACTCGAGAGACCGGACCCATTCCCACGAACGACATATGATATCACAGTTTAATGAACTACATTATGCACTCAGTGAACGACCAAATTGCGTTGAAAACACGATTAGTAAAGGACACAACTGCATTCATAAGTATGTAGTCTCCGAGTTTATTTGATTCTTAAGTCAAAACGTGGTGTCACATGGTACACGTCACGTGGTACACGTGCCTCCAATTGGAAGTGAAAGATAAAACTATTCAAAATAAAGCTAGTTGCTGTTCTACAACCAACCAGTGTAATATACATACTGTTACGTATTAACAAAATGTATTGTTGCCTCATGTCTGCGGTATTGAGATATTAGGATAGAACCACGAAAGAACAAAGAAAATCAACGACAACTGGCTCGAGAAAAAACACGCCATCTGCTGGTCATAATGTTTACCTACAGCCTGAACGCGCCCCAAACCAGGCAGTATCCAAGTCTCCTACACTGTTAAGGCTATAATAAACTAACATGGATCAGTTAGGTCACAGTTACAGTGATACAATAGCCCTGAAATAATGCTCTCTTTCAATGCAATTTTTGGGGGTTAACTATAGGAAACATTTGCAGTGACTGAGCGTCGAATTATTCTCTAAAATACTTGGACTAGGTATGGGGCCTTGAGCGCACAGGCCACGGTAAAACAAAACATTTACATTTAGTAATTTACAACTTATTTTAAGGACTTCCGAAAGCCCAACCCCCCAAATATGTAGGCGACTACTGCTGACACGCATGTAAACCTTAACACACGTTAACATAATGTGACGCAGTACGTAGGTTGACAGCAGATGGCAAAAAGCATGGCATAAAACACGGTCGCTTCAACTCGCAAGATCAGCAAAAGTTACTATTTTGAAACGCTACAAAAAGTAGAATAAAGCAGAGTTCCTTCACATTCTGGACTGACAAACACCGCAAACTTCAACATAAAAACATCACTTACAAAGCTATGGAGCCATGTCGCCACCTAGGTCAAAATGACCTGGACAGGCCTTCAAGCTTGCCGCAAACACGACCTAAGTTTTCACATCGCCAAACTCGAACATAACACAGACTTTTATGCTACAAACAACCTTAAGAACAACTATAATTTCTTATAACTTCAACAAGTCACCGCACATCTACGTCATTTGTTATTTTGGTCGTTATTATCCAAGATGGGCAAACGCGTGACCTCTCGCGACCAACACAACTCTTTTAAACTGTCCAAACTAAATCAAACCACCTTCTTGATAAATTAAGTAAAATGTAAATTAGCGACCACATCTTCAAATAAGCATAAGGCATATTTTTTTACACATCGTAACAGAAAACCGTACTTACCAGTGTTGGGCGAAGGTTTCATTAATTACCCATGCTGTAGGCCAACACCATATCCAGTCAGAAGTTACCCACCGAAAACTTGCAGATGCAACCGAAACTTTTTTTCAACGATATCCTTCGTCACATTTTAGCCCAATTCCCTAAAATGCTCCAGTGCGAAAATAATCCAGTATTTGCGTAAACTACATTCGAAACTACTACTGTAAGGATGAAGTTTATCTCTAAAGGTGTTAGATTGCCTGTGGCTTGGGTGAAGGTTGACCCCTCCCCTAACCCCACACTCTACATTGGAGGACTGAAGCGCTTGTCAATTTCGTATGTAAATGAGAAGACTGAAGGCCACAACAAGCACCCTTCAGTATTGTGTATAGATACAGGCTACTCAAGCACAGTAACAACCTTCATGCATTGAAAAAGGCCACCAAGTTGTCAGTTATATCCTTCGCCACATTATTATTGCATAACGCACCCTGACAAGAAAAACAATCCTTGTGTAAGATGCTCCATTCAACTGGATGGAAGTTTGAAGTCTTGAAGTCGAGGTGAACTTTTTCTTCACCACACTGACTCACAGCCAATTTCGTATGTAAATGAGGAAACTGGTCGAGAGTTGAGAGGTGTGGAGAGGAGGGGAGGTGGGGGTGGAGAGGAGGAGAGGTGGAATTCATGATTGACATGATTCTTAAGTCAAAACGTGGTCTCTGTGACGTGGTACACGTGCCTCCAATTGGAAGTGAAAGATAAAACTATACAAAATAAGGACCGTTACTGTTCTACAACCAACCAGCCATCTACGTATTCTGATACCTAGTAACAAAATGTAAAGTTGGCCAATTTATGCGGTGTCGAAATATTGCTGTTAGTCCACGAAAGAACAAAGAACGTCCACGTTAACTGGCTGTGGCAAAAGTACGCCATTGGCTGGACAATGTTAACTGCAACCCTGGCCTGAACTTTTCCCAAAACAGCCTAGCCACGTTTCCCACAAAACTAAGGCTACAATAAACCATATATTGTGACACAATATCCATGAAAGACTATTTTATTTTTTAATTTGTCTTCCTTCGGTTAGCTATAGTCTATGGGAAACATTTGCACTGACTGCGCATCTATAAGATACGTGGGCCGGAGGCCTACAGCGCATAGGCCACGGTAAAACAACTAGTCAAACAATGACTAAAACAATACCTTCATCAAAACATAAAAATATGCTACTACAGCTGACACGAATGTTAACATTAAAACATGTTAACATAATACGTCACATGACAAGTTTGTGACAAGTTTGTGACATGTTTGTGACATGTTTTCTTTTTCCTGCTTGCAATCCGCTATACTATAGTGAGAGCTACTCCCTTTCTACGTCACTCAAAATAGTCTAAAATATGCAATTTTTACATTCCACAGAATACAGTGTATTCTATAGGCTAGCAGTGATTATACAATTGTAGTATATATTTTAGTGAAACGACTAACACATTTTCTATTTGACGATTAGCCGCACACCTAGGTAAAGATGTAGTTTTAGACTACATGTCAACATTTACAACATATGGCAGGACCATTACATGGTGGAGAAACGATATCCCTGAAAGACTCTCCATCCTGCCACGGTAAAATTCAGTGTTTGTGCAATTTGCATGGCGAATAAAAAACTTACTCTGTAAAGACGAGGGCGTCATTCATCTGAGCGGTTTTGACCCCAGAGGTAAGAACAAGCGTCCTAATAGGCCCCCAAGTGTGCAAATTCTATTAAAACACACGTCCAAATAATCCACATATCCAGAGGTGTATCTCGGTATATTTAGTCCGTGAAGTGAAGTGTAACAACTTCTGACATGGTTAGTAAGGCTATCAGAAATGTTAATTAGGTGCAGCTGTGTAGGTGTTTTGTGGGGGTGGGGGGGTGGGTGCGTCTCTTCTGTGCTGGCTACGTTCCATGTTTACCTGTTTTTTTACAAGTTTACCTGTATTTTTCTTTATATAATCACACAATTGAATGAGAGAACGATGGAACGTTCCACATACCGTGTCACATGGATGTAAAGTAAGACACATTCTATTCTGAAATGGCATGGAGTTTTATGGAGAAGCTTAAGGAATTCACACATTTAAGTATTTCTGGAGTCTTGCCTGGTATTCAGATGATCACTGCAATCGAGTTTATTTCAACAATAGGCCTTGCTTCATTAGGTCTTTCTCCAGCACTTTGACACCAATAAAGTCATAACAGCAGCATAGCAACTTTGATCAAAGGGGGATTTTAAAAACAACACACAGTTGATCTCCTCAGTATAGATCCAGTGTATTTCTGAGTTTGGTATTTATTCATCAGCTATTTATTCATCACACTGACTGTGTCCACTTCCTTCACATCCTGCAGTTTAGTTCTGCCCCTTCAAAATAATATCTTAATAGGTTTAGCAGTGATTCCCTTCCCTGTGCATGAATTGTTTGCAGACCATAAACGTCAGTCATTAATATAGGTGTGTAAATTGTATGAATAGGTACAAAAGGGCATTTTAGATTTCTAGGTCCATTATCTTGTCTTCCATAGGGGACCCCTGTTCAGTTGTTCTGGAGTTTTGAAACAAAGAGGACAATATTCTTTTACAGCATCAGGGCTGTTGGGATTAACTTTCCGAGTCACATCACCTATGTCCTCTGTGACTGTCCTGCTGTTGTGTGTCTGTGTGTGACTGACTGTGTTTGTCTTTCGGCTGAGAGTGCTGAGCAGCGTCTCACTCTCCCAGATCTCACTTTGGTCAGTGTGTGTCCTTCTTTCTCTCCACCTCAACAGGACACTTTCTCCCCCTTTAAATTTTCTAGATTTACTTTTTTATTTATTTATTTATTTTTTCAACATTTGTGACCCGGTCGAGTGTGACTCCCGTTCCGACTGAAGAAAGAGGAATAGAGAGGTAGAGAGAAGCAGAGACTGCGGGGGAGAGAAGGGGACCGGTTGAACCTACAGCCAGACAAACCGAATAGAAGAAAGAGCCGAGGAGGAGAGCATGTGTTGTACAGGGAAGTGTGCCCGCCTGGTAGGCCTGATCCTCCTGCCCTCCGCCTTCTGCTGCATGATCGCCAACCTGCTGCTGTTCTTCCCCAATGCTGAGATCCAGGAGACCAGGAACATCTCCCTCCAGGTCTGGCTGATGGGGGGCCTCATCGGTGGAGGCCTCTTTGTAAGTAAAAACACACTGTCAGTGTGTATGTGTTTATTTTGGAGCACTCACGGTGATGGAATTAGTATGGCTATCTGTTCCTTACTCTCTGTAAAAAAAAAAGCTTGCACGTTTTCTTCAGTGACAGTGGTGGAGGGACTGAATCCGGACCTAATCTTTTTTTAAATGTATTTTAAACATAATACCTTCAAGTAGTTTACGTAAGAGGTGAGACCTTCACAACTTTAATGGTTCACTAATGTCAACTCAACCAGGAAACACTTGCGCCTCCACAAACGTACAGACGCTTCTGATTCCAACTCTGAGTATCTATTGAGTTTCTGTGTCTGTAGTCATTTGCTGGTCGTTATTATACTGATTTAGAAGACTGGTTTGATGCTGGTCCTTAGGTACTGTTTTGTTATAATGGTGTGTATTTTATAAAGAGTGATTTGTAATCTGGTTTATCTTTGTACATCCGGCTGGTTGTATTGTACCTCAGACTAACTCCTCTCAGCACAGTGATAAAGAGTAACAGTCCTCGCACTTTGGAACAAGAAAATGGTTCAGGATTCACAAATATTGGTTTAAGAGATAAGGGGATACATGCACACATGCACAAATAAATGTGCACGCACACACACGCACACACACAAAGACATACACACAGACTAGAAAGCATTTAAAGACGCTTTAAGTCGAAACCATAAACTTTCTGCAGTTTATACAACTGAGTATCAACAACATATAATGAGAATGGCTCCAGAAGCTGTATATGACTTTAGTAATGTCAGTGATTAACATGGAGCATACTAATAAAGTTAGTATCCTGTTTGTATGGAATATTCCAGATGCTGTGTCCTAGCTGCTCAGCTATCAGAGCCGGGGGCAAGGGTTGTTGCGGAACAGGTTGCTGCGGCAACCGTTGCCGGGTAAGTAAAGTCAGATGCAGTTAGAGAAACAGGTGAAGAGGAAGCTTTTTTTGAGACAGGAAGTGTAAAGTTGCGATAAGAGCACAATTGTTTATTGCCTCAAATGGTAACCATTAAGTTATCTTGACACAATAGTGTTTCTTTTCTCTATTGTGTGGCGTGACAGGTTTATAGTGTGAACACCACAGTCAATCCATCATGAATAAAGAGTATAGTGTGTCAGTATAGTCAACGATACATCATTTCATGTATTTACCCTAGGCTCTTTCTCACACATTCTCTCTGTCTCTCTCTCTCCCTCTCTCTCTGTGTGTGTGTGTGTGTGTGCGTGTGTGCGTGTGTGTGCGTGTGTGTGGAGCAGATGTTGAACTCAGTCTTCTCCTCTGCATTCGGCATGGTAGGATCGATCTACTGCATCAGTGTGTCGTCAGCAGGCCTGGCTATAGGACCCAAGTGTCTGACAGATGGCGGGGACTGGACATACCCCTTTGAGGACCCCCCTGGGTAAAAGCTTCTCTCTTTCCCTCCCTCCTCCTCCCTCTCGTCCTATGCCTGTCTCCCTGATATCTTCACATTTGTTTTCTCAATTGATTTCTCCATGTTAGTAGGGAGTCAGATGGTTCAGTGATGGTTCAGTGGTAGGACTCTTGCCTACCATGTGCAGAAGGTCTGAGTTTCATTCACGGTGGTGGTCAAATCACGGCCAGTGCATTGAATATGTGTGCGCCTGTGAAATTTCCCCACTGTGGGACTATTAAGGGATCATTTCTTCTTTCTAAAGGCATTGGGCTCATGATCAGAAAGTTGGGAGTTCAATTCCTGGCTGTGGCTACATGACGTTGTGTCCTTGGGCAAGGCACTTCACCCTACCTGCCTCAGGGAGAATGTCCTTGTACTTGCTGTAAGTCAGTTTGGATAAAAGCGTCTGCTAAATGAATAAATGTAAATATTAGTAGCAGCCTTGCAATTATAGAAAGTGTAGTACATTTCAACAGCCACTAGATGGCAGCTGGACTACACCATTAGCCCTCGCTGTGAGGCATGATGTCGCTGCAAGGCTGAGTGTCATACCAGAGCAGCACGTGTGATCCACTTCACACACAGTGGGATGTATTTGAATCGGTCGACACGTGAGAGTAACCAGATCGTCCTGGTAACCAGATCATCAACACAGGATGTGGCCCTCATAGCTGGTCCTCTCCCTCATCTCCACGGCAACTAACCTTAATGGTCTTACCCAGTGAACTACAAGGGCAACCCGTCATGTGATCTTACCCCTTACCTTTGCCTCTCCTCCTTTTCACTACTCCCTCCCTCCCCCCTTACTCCCCTTCCGTCTCCCCCCTCCCCCCAGAGGCAACAGCAGCTACCTGGGAGACAAGACTCTGTGGAACTTGTGCATCAAACCCGACAATGTGGTGTTGTGGCACATCGTCCTGTTCACCATCACACTGTGCCTGGGCCTGCTGCAGCTCGTCCTCTGTAGCATCCAGGTCATTAACGGCTGCATAGGCTGCATCTGTGGGGACTGCCGAGACATCAAGGAGGTAAACAACAGCCGACTGTCGCCACGGCAGCCCCACGCACCTGCACTTGGTTTAACTGAGTGAAACGGAAGCATATAGTACTCTGTGTAGGCCTTCATATGAAATGTTATCAATCATGACCATCTGAACAACAACAACAACAAAAAGATTTGATGATCAAGCGTGGCAAAAGGTCTGATTTAGCAGATTAAATCAGCAGACCAGTTGAAGATTAAGCAAAAAAAAAAAAAACGACTAAGGTCTACTGTGCCACCATCTTTTTCCACATACTACCATCCCCTCAACACACCACTCCTTGGTGTGTGACATCACCTAGGGGCTTTACAGTGTACACATTTACTCAGGGAGATAAATGTGTAAACCAGAACATCCGGTATCACTACAGTGATATGTAATGTTTACTCTAATATGGAATTCCAATGAACCAATTCACATGCAGCGTAGGGTTCTATTGGTCTTTGCTGCCCTCATCACTTTTGTATACGATGGAATGGAATTAACTTGAAATCCACAGATTGGAATGTAGAATGTTAACCAGGGAATGTCTAAAGTTCCGCAACGTGAGATTAGACCGTCACATTTTGTCTTTTCTCTCCCCACTTGACAGGACGACGGTGGATTGTAAGCAAGACGCTTCCTGCAACCATCTCCCTCTTGACCACTGTGGCGTCGGCATGTTCCAGCTCTTTCTCCAGTGCCTTGACAGGGATTGGTCGACTCACTTCTCCAAACGTATGATGTAACCCTTTGAATCCTACGTGAGCTTGTCGTCTGTGTTTATCCTGTCGTTGAATTATTAATTAGATTCTCCTTCAGTTTGTATTATTGATCATCTCTGAGTACCAGACTCTGACCTTATTGCTTTACTACAAATGGCCTTGCATAGAACGTTAAAGTGTTCTAAGTCTGATCCTATATTGAGCGTCCAGAGAACATGCACTGTACATCACAGGAGTTTTCACAAGACGTGACTTCTTTGTCCCTGTCAAATGATCTTTTACATGTTTGTTTTTTACATTAATAAATACCCCCCCAACAAAAAAAAACTATACAAAAAGTGACTGATTAATACCAACCAGTGGAGTTCTTGTCTTGTGAGTGGTTGAGAGTGGGGAGGGAAAGCAAAAAGGACTGCATGCAGATGGCTCACTGTCAGGAACCTACACAACAAAGATGTAACCCTCTTACGCAACCAGAAAACACAATTTTAAAGAAAGCTTCAGTGTTTGCGCGTTCAATTGCGACCAATTAATCATACACTTCATTAACTTTAGGGACTTTTAACTTTAGATCCGCTGACACCGGTCACTCAATGACTCTCTGCTTTCGCAAGTTTTTTTTACTCCAGTTTCCGTTGGACGCGCACATGCAGAACTAACAGGATTGTGAGGCGGGGTGGGGGTCAGCGCGCCCCCCTGTGGTCACTGTATGCAACGCAGCTGTGAAAACAAGAACGTCCAACAACCAAACAAAACAAGGACTTTTAAGTCCAGGTTAAGCTTCTGATCTCTTGTTGCCATGGCGCGGCTTTGTGGTAAGTGTCACCTAACTTTGGAGATAAACACCCTATGTGACGTGTTGCACAGTAAATATACACACCATCTCAAGTGGCGAGTCAGACTGGACGCCTGCATGTTTGCCCAGGCTGGGTGAGAGATTCAGTCAGGAATGCTCAGCATAGCTCTGCCCTCAGTAAGTGCAGGGTTGGCAAAATGTATAATAGGAAAACCCTATGATAAGCACACCTCAAATCTGATTGGTAGTACTGGTAGCATGAGACCATGGTGGTGGATGAAAATAGATGTTAACAGAGGAGAAGAGAGTTGTACCTCAATTTTTTTTTAAAGACGATTTATTTTTTATTTTATTTTTACTTAAGTTCCGTATAATTATGTTTATTGTTTGCTCCATCTCGCCACACAATTCCCCGTTCGTGCAACATACATCACTAAATAAAACCAGTTCTGATTCTGATCAGATGAGCTCCCAAGCGAAGGGGCCCAAAGAGGAGAAGAGGTTCTGCGGGTTCTGAGCTACTTCTCATGCAAAGCACACTCACACAGAACGAGAGGGAGTGAAAGAGGACAGAGGAAGAAAAGCTGGGGGACCAGTGGTAATGAAGACTTACAGGGGGAGACAGGGGGAGGTGGAAGAGGGGAGACAGGGGTGGGTGGGTGGGTGGGTGGGGGGGGGCATGAACTGGGCTGATGAGAGAGCCAGAGAGAGGAGGGAGACCGAGAGCTGCAGAGAAGCTGCAGAGAAAGAGAGCAGACAGACCCAGCGAGAGGGCGATGGCCAGTCAAGTGTGAAGCCAAATGTTCGGTTCTGTCCGCCTGCTGCGCTCATTAATACGCGGGACCCTTTATTCAGCTCTGAACCCCTTTTCCAAAAACAACCCTCCCCCCCCTCCCCTCCCCCCCATGAACAACAGAACTATGTGACACCAAAACACCAGGTCCTCCTTGCAGGGTTAGAAAGGCTTAGGGTTAGGACTGGAACTGGTGTGGACTAGTGAGGACAGGCTGTAGAAATAATCACACACTTAGCCCCCCCCCACCCCACCCCCCCGTCTTACACACAAACACACAGTCACCCCTCCCTCCCCTGCTTTGACAGAATGTAGACATTCTAGAACACAAGCCGTCCAGCTAGCATAGACTGGTCACAGCACGTGATTAATCAGCTGTGGTTTTAGACCACACATCATATAAGACGACACACAAGGTTTGACAATCTAGAAAGGCAAACTAATATTTCCTTCCACCCAATGTTTTAAATGAGCATGCACGTGTCTCATACACAAATAAACAACTTTTCTTGTTCTTTGTGCCTGTTCCTTGTTCCTGTGTTTCCTGTGTTGTTCTTCTGTGTTGTTCTTCTGTGTTGTTCCTCTCCTCAGTGATGAGAGATGAGCTGACAAGGCCCAACACTGACCGCTCAGTCATTACATTTCCTCTGCTCCCTGACCAGTCCCTCTCCATACAGCACACAGGGAAACACAAGCACAAAGACGAGATGATAGGACGTACTCTGGTTCTGCACTACAGACCAAAGTAAATGAGTCTGACAAATTCCCCCCCCCCCAATAAATAAATAAAGAAATCATTACAATTCCCATCACTTTTAATTATATGATTTGGTGGATCCTAGTGGTCCTCGCTCGGCTGTGTTGATTGTGCTTGGATCAAAAGAGAACAAGGCCTGGGGTCGAAACAAAGGGGAGGGTAAGAGGGCTTTGGTAGCGATGAAGGGAGGGAGGGAGGGAGAAGGAGGAAAAGAAAGAAAGGGAGGAGAGCGGATTGAAGGCGGGCCTTGACATCCCTCGTGAGCTGCTGGACACTAAAACCAGCACAAGGCGACTTAAACTAGTCTGTCCCAGAATAAGTGATGTTTGCCAAGACCGACAACAGCCTAGGGTCTGGGAACCTCTTGAGCTCTGAGGGGTGAGAGAGGATAAAGGAGGGGAGGAGGGAAGGGGAGGAGGAGGGAAGGGGGGGGGAAGGAAAGTAAATACTCATTAACAAGACTTCATTGCTTCAGACTTCATCACTGCTTTGCATGAAACAGTTTGGTCTGGAAAAACAAGATCTGGGCTTTGGATAAAACCTGACATCTTCAAGTCTTCAAGTATTTGACATAATACAACAACAAAAAGTGAACCTACCCTGGTAGTCAGTTACATGAAGGTGAAGGAATGTGAAAATGAGTGCATGCTTTGATACCTACAGATATTGAAGATAAACAGAAGACCACCTGTCTTGGTGGCACAATGTAATCAAGGTTTAAGTCAATGATTATGAAAGTGATGGAGGAGACGCAGCAGGGGGGGGGGGGGTCATGATCTTCGGCTTGATGTGAAATCTCACCACAGCGTGCAAGCTCCAGATTCTTGATCCTTCACAAGTTACAGTGAGGAAGAAGCTCTGACATCGTCATCGTCCTGTAACAGTCATCGCTCTCCCCTTCCACTTGGTTACAACATTTAAACTATGTGTTCTTGTGTTTCAAGGTTATAATTAAGACTAAGTATACCTTAATTTCCATAGAGAATACAAATTGAAAAAGTAGAGAATGATTAACTCAAAGCTAGAATAACCTGAGTGTGTGTGTACTGTAGGTGTGTGTGTGTCCGTGATCATGTGCATGTGGGTCAGTGTTTCTATTCTTATCCTCTCCCCTTCCCTTGCCAATGCAAGCATAGCATCATATACTAAATAGCTGACGGGTTACAGATTCACAGCAGGTGAAGTAACTATTCTAACATCCATTCCATTTTTCCCATTTAGACGTCGGATTGGTTCCCCGAGAGGGCATCTGATGTCACCATAATGTTCTAAGCCAATGGGGATGAGTCTGTGGCAAATATATATTTTTCCCTGTCTAAGTATGTTCAGTTTAATGATGGCCATCAAACTGGGTGAGACACTCAGTCCTCCATATTAGGATCAGATTCAGGGGATCTAGGGTGTCGAACTGAAGAGATCACAGTGATTAACTACAGTACCAAACCTTCATTCTTTACAAGGACTTACATGAACAAACCCCACCCCCCCCCCCCCACCCCACCCCCACCCCTACACCCCCACTCCCACTGACAAGATGAGCCTACTTGAATCCTTCTTCTGGGGGAGACTTTTGTGACACCTTCTTACAAAGCTCAAGATATATCAAGATCCAATCCATCAGAACGATATGGTCGTCAACCAAAGTCCGATGCCTGTTAATGATCCACAGCTAGTTGACTTTACGTAGAAACACTGACCCACCTTGACATAGATGCACTTCACCTGGACCTGCAGAGAGAGAGAGGGGGGGGTGATGAGAGAAAGGACATGGGTGGTCAGAGAGAGAAAGAGAGAGGTGAAAGAGAGAGAGAGAAGAGAGATAGTGATGAGAGGAAGGACATGGGGGGTCAGAGAGAGAGAGAACGAGAGAGAGCGAGAGAGAACGAGAGAGAGAGAGAGAGAACGAGAGAGAGAGAGCGAGAGAGAACGAGAGAGAGAGAGAGAACGAGAGAGAGAGAGAGAGAGAGAGAGAGAGAGAGAGAGAGAGAGAGAGAGAGAGAGAGCAAAAGGGATTGTGTCAGAGTGGGAAATGTGCTCTGCCAAGGCTGGATCAAATAAAGGTGCAGTACAATGTGGAACAGGTGCTTTGACTACCTCTAGAGATTCACACTGGCTGGTCGGGCACAATCTAAGCACTGTAAAAACATATCTTATCAAGATAAGTTTGCTTAAACCCCATTGAAAGATTTGTTTGCAATTACTTATCTTATCCTAGTTGTTTTTGAAGATCCTATGTCTTTCAAGGAATTTAGATTTTGAAATGTGTGTCTGTGTGAATGTAATCTCCTATATCTTCCAGAAGCCATGCTGTTGACCAATACCATTCACACAGGCATGAAGCGTGGCTCTAATACTGTGCACACACACTCTTTTTTAAAATCCAAAATATTACATGAACAGCGTTGATATTTGGGAATACCATTGTGCCCAAACCGTACATGAACATACTGTAGATATCTCATGCATGCAGGTCTTCGTTCAAGGATCATTCAAACATGTCACTGGTGCCAGCAGTGTCCATGCAGTTTCCATTACAGAGTGAGGAGTGGTTAGAGAGTGAGAGCAGCACTTGCTAGTTCGCCTGTTGCTTGTGCTACTTCCTGGCAACGCTCTAATCAGTCTTACTCATAGAAATCTTCTGGGTAAATTTCCACTGAGGTAAATCTGGCCTGGCAGGACTTCCTCTGCGAGACGCCGAGATTAAAATCCTTTAAGCCCTCGGAGCATGAAAGGGTAGTAAACGACAATAAACCATTTTTTTAAGAGGTTCCACACGATAAAGGTTGGATGCAGTAGGTTGGATGCTGATGTCCACTGTGTGAAGTTGGATGTCCACACCTTTGAGGTGGAGGTAAGAAGAGGGATGGGACATTGCATGTACTATACTCGTTTGAAATGTCCTCATTTGGTTTGAACTGAAAAAAAGAAATTCGGAGAACATTGAATAAGGGCTGACATAGTAACCATATGTTGACATAGCACATCCCTGAACTTTATGCCCAAACAAAGCACTGGGCCCTTAAAAAAAGTCATTTGCAGCACATTTACACCCTGTAAGTCACCCAGTAAGAAGATACAAACACACAGACTCCTTATAGTATTCCATTCCTTCACTCTCACTCGGGTTTTAAATGTTGTTTATACTCCAAAAAGCTTTGCTCTGCGCTTGTTTTCAGTTGAAGCATGGACGGAACCTTCCAGGTAAACGCTCCCTGAACTTTCTTGGACTCTTTGGGTTGTTGTAAACACAAAGTGTTCCAACACAGGAATCCTTACAGTCCAGTGGTGGTGACTTGAGTTAAAGCAGTTTTTTTTCTCTCTCACCAATGGTTCAAGTGGATACATGTTCAGTAGTCTAATCAATGTGATACTATACAGGAGTAAGAGCTGGTTATGGTGATATGGTTTTCAAACCTTCTCTCAAGATCATAATGTATTTGATTGACCACAGTTGGTTTCCATAGGCTAAAGATTAGGCTCCTGAATTATCATCATAAAAGGAAAATACGGAGGGGGTAGAGAAAGGGAGGGAGGGAGAGGAGGAGGGGGGAGATAGAGAGGAAGGCGTGTCTCATAGCCATGTTCCCGGGATCTGCTATTTAAAGTTTCGTCTCTTGAAGGGCTGCAGAAATCGTTTGTAGTCTTGATGCAGTTTCTAGGTCTTAATCAGAAAGAAAGGTTGTCGGTTGAAAACATATTGAAGTGATTGGAGCACTTAAAGAAACCAAGTCTATAGACTGTGCAAACTTTGATCTTTACTCGTCTCATCAAAGTGTCAGCATCAGGTAAGTAAATTAGCTTTTATCAGCACAATGTTACACACTAAATACAATTTGAGACTAGATTATATTGTAGATTTTACACCAAAATAGTATTTTTTCGATTAGTCACGTAGCCTGTATTCTATATTCTAGACACATATTTAACAGTTAACGCTAATATAATTCGCAGCATATTTTGCCACCGCGAAAATGTTTTCACATATTTAAAACAAGTGTGAATAAACACAGTATTTTATGGTTAAGTTAAAGTTTACTGGGAGGGTTGAGGTTGTTTACCCAGTTCTCTGAAGGAGGAGGTGTGTCTCTTCTTAGAAACACACTTGTCCATTTAGGAGCATTTGTCTTAATTTTTTTTTACTTTTTTGTTTGTTATAGAGGGACAGTACATTAATTGACATTTTACAGATAAAATATAAATGCACCCAATTATAGCCAAAAGGCTAGTTACCCTGCCAGAAGGAGAATGGCAAAGTTACCTATCAAAATATATAAAAATAGATAGTCCCACAGGCGATAATTCAGATAGCCTATGATTACTGTAATATATCATCATTAATTCATACACACCTTTGGCAGTCGTCTTTATAAACATTCGATGATGGAAGATATAACGTTTATATAAGATATCCTTCTTGTTTTTATACACACATTAATTTATACTTAGACTTCCTGAGCATGCTGTGTTACACGAGAGAAGCCTAGTATGACAAAAACTGAGAAGAGGTTCTTTGAGAGAGGGGGGGGAGCTGTCAAATAGAGATACTATCCAATAATTAAATCATGGACTAGCCTGTCAGTTGCTGATATGTTGGGAAACATTATATTAGATTAGATTACAACATAATATAATAAATATAAGTATACTCAGAATATACACAGTATGAACAGTATAATCAGAATATACAGGGTATGTACAGAAACATGCATTTGAATGCAATGCTTGTCATTAACTGAGACTACAAACTACAAACTAGTGTTTCCCTGGGAAGTCAACAGATATGAAGTCATAAATCACAGTCAAGAGTATAAGACCTGTTCCTTTGGGAGGGTATATCAATACCTGTTTTGCTTGTTTGAGCTAATTGAACTACTCATTTGTGTTTTTGCTGGAAGACTGACAGTTCTGTATCAGCAGAACATGTCAAAGTGTGTGAGATTTGTGAGTCACCTTCAAAACAAGTCTGTTTTGTTCATTTAGGATTGAACTGCAGGTCTAGGGACAGCTCCAAATGTGTGGAAACCAATAGCTGAATCAGTCTTGGCCTGAGGCTGGGGCTGGGGCTGGGTCTGAGGCTGGGTCTAAGGCTGGATCTGAGGCTGGGTCTAAGGCTGGGGCTGGGTCTGAGTCTGGGTCTAAGGCTGGGGCTGGATCTGAGGCTGGGTCTAAGGCTGGGGCTGGGGCTGGGTCTGAGGCTGAGTCTAAGGCTGGGGCTGGGGCTGAGGCTGGGTCTAAGGCTGGGGCTGGATCTGAGGCTGGGTCTAAGGCTGGGGCTGGGGCTGGGTCTGAGGCTGAGTCTAAGGCTGGGGCTGGGGCTGAGGCTGGGTCTAAGGCTGGGGCTGGATCTGAGGCTGGGTCTGAGGCTGGGTCTAAGGCTGGGGCTGGGTCTGAGGCTGGGTCTAAGGCTGGGGCTGGGTCTGAGGCTGGGTCTAAGGCTGGATCTGAGGCTGGGTCTAAGGCTGGGGCTGGGTCTGAGTCTGGGTCTAAGGCTGGGGCTGGATCTGAGGCTGGGTCTAAGGCTGGGGCTGGGTCTGAGGCTGGGTCTAAGGCTGGGGCTGGGTCTGAGGCTGGGTCTAAGGCTGGGGCTGGGTCTGGGGCTGGGTCTGAGGCTGGGGCTGGGTCTGGGGCTGGGTCTGAGGCTGGGTCTTATATACACACACATGCAGAGATGCTGCGTTTAGATCTGAGTAAAGTGGTCATGTGACTGTAGATTAGGGGTGTACAGTATAGTGGAGCTGTGTTGATTCATGATTAAATAATGGATCTGGCATTTTTCCTGTAAACAACGTGAACGCCAGTCAGTCCTACAAACACACACATACGTATTTCTCTCTTTCATTATCACTCTTTCTGAAACAAACTCATCGATCACAGAAGCTTCACTGGATTACACAACAACAGTTTAATCTGTCAATCAATCTACCAATCAAACAAACAGTCTAACAATCAATCAAACAATCATTTGAACCAACCAAGCCAACACCTCAATCCATGTCATAGATCTTTCTATGTCTCGTTCATCTTTCCTTTCAAATGTGGAAGTCCAACCTGTGATTGAGCAATCCTAGCAGAATGCCAAAGTGTGTGTGTGACCTGTGTGAGTGGGAGCCCTCTAGGCAGCACGTCCCTCACGTCTCTGCAAGCCTGTGGTCAGGGCAGGGTCCTGTCACTCACTAGAAGAAAAAAACTAAAGGGGGGGTTGTGGGGGTGGGGAGAGAGAGGCTGGAGCCAAAAGCCTGGTTTTGTAGTTTGATCCATGGGCTAGCTGGCTGTCTGTTACTCTGGGCAGACTGACTGGCTGTTTATCTAGGCAGACTGACTGTTGTTTTTTTTGGTTCTGGATTCAGTAGTGACTGTTCTCTGCCAGACCTCTCTGAGCTACTTGGGTAATAATGACCTGGGCCCAAAATTCCTCAACAGTGACCAGTTTGTGTATGTGTGTGTGTGTGTGTGTGAGGGAGAGGGAGGGAGGGAGGGAGGGAGGGAGAGTTCTTTTTGTGTGTGTCGGTTCAAACTCAGTACAGAAAATAAGTCCATTCAATTGTGTGTTGAGCGAGGTTATTAATACACCAACAATTTATTATTGTTGTGCAATAACTTTGGACCATGGAAAATTCTAGACGAGAACCCTGAACAGCGTGTATCTTTTCCTGTCCACCCCACTTTTCCTTTTTTCTTTCCTTTGTATGCCACCCGTACAATAACAAACTCAACTTGAGTTCTACGATCCTGAAACAGTTCCTCACAAGCTCTTATCAGATCTACCTCTCAGTTCTGAAACGCACATTTCCTTTGGTTTCCCAGAAGAATCCCACCGCAGACGACAAGATCCTTCTCTGTCTTAACAGGATCCAGTCAAGCAACCTTTAACAGTGTATAATGGTTCCTCTGTGTCTGAGTAGGATTGCATTGCCGCACCTGTGTCAAGAGGTTGAGGAGGGTGAGGAGATAGAATTCAGAGAACGTGAGACAGATTATCACCCAGTCTCATTCCCTATGGAGTGGAATGGGTGTTGCGCTGATATGAGTCCCTTATTGTCCTGACCTCTGGGTGCTATAAGGAGCTCAGAGAGAGAGTGAGGAAAAGAGAGAGTGAGGAAAAGAGAGAGTGAGGAAAAGAGAGAGAGAGACACTGCGTATGCGTTCTTGAGCAAGAGAGCTATTACGCCCCCTTGCCAAGTCACCTCACATCCACTGTGGA
The DNA here is from genome assembly GCA_030340665.1 of Neosalanx taihuensis. Classification (NCBI taxonomy): domain Eukaryota; kingdom Metazoa; phylum Chordata; class Actinopteri; order Osmeriformes; family Salangidae; genus Neosalanx; species Neosalanx taihuensis. Next base: position 6,809,692 of record CM059313.1, read on the forward strand.
GAAAGGAGAGAGGAAACAAGAATGCGTGTGTGACAGGCGGTGCTGACAGACACACCCCACGTCTGGGTCCTGTCACCACCGCCAACCAGGAAAGATGCACGACAGGTGGGCCTCGCTCCAACAACCTTCCACATCGGCGCCTCGGCGCCACTTCCTGTCACACGTCAGGACGTCATTATCTCTACGCCTCCAGAAGGGACCGGGAGCCAGTTAGGGCAGGCAGGAGACAGCATGGGGTCCTCATGACCCTCCCCCACCCCCCCCACCCACCCAGACCCTGCAATGTCAAACACCCCAGTCAGAGAAAGTTCATGCAGGGACGTACTGTTGATATCTCCACCCATGTGTTAAAGAGAAAGAGGCTTCACCTACAAGAAGCAACAAAACTTTTTGCCAAGTCTTTTTTTTTTTTTTTTTTACATTTCTACGGTGTAACGGCACCGGTAACGGCACATGTGTCTGGATTATAACAAGCTACACTGGTGAAGAGAATGTGTGAATATGTCTTGTTCGTCAAAAGGGACAAGGGCTAATAGGCAATAACACACAAGCTGGATGTGGTTAATACACAGGACATGTGTTCAAACATGCACCTGTTGATACTGGAGGATCAACCAGCTGTGCAACAGATATAAATCAGGCTTACGACAGAGAGAAGATCAAGTAGTTTCAGAGTTGAAGCCTGGTGGCTCAGACCCAGACCTGCAGAGACCAGGTGACAAAGCACCGCTATTGATACATGACACTGTGAATGAAACAAATGCAGTAGCTAAGTAGGTCACCTACCAACTGCATGCAGCCTTCCAGCAAAAAAGTCAACATTGACTTAGTTGTACCTGTACAAGTTAAGACAAGTGCGTCACATTGGCACAATTCAGAGAGGAACTAGTAGAAATAGTGAGGAATGAGGATAAGTTAGCTGTATATGTTGCGAACATGACTAATCCAAGTTGTAGGTAGAGAACAGATTTTCAGTGAATGGTTCACTTGGAAAGATTATCTTCTGCTTTCTATGATACGATCCTGCCTGTTAGCTTGTCTACCTAGAAGGGGTGAGAATGTGTGTGACCTCCGTAATTCCACTCACAGAGGTTCTTAGTTTCCTTAGTATACCAGCTTCCATTGACGTCCCATGGATTTTACAATTAGCAAATCACGAATGAGGAAGAGGGGAGGGAGGGAGAGAGGAGGGAGGGAGAGGGAGGGAGGGAGGAGGGGAGGGAGAGAGGGGAGGAAGGAAGGGACACGGGAGTGGAGTGAAGGAAAGTTTGTTCTAGGGCGGCATGTCTACATGGTGTCAAGCGTGCGTAGCAGGCCAGACACAAGGACAGATTAGCATCACTGAGCGCTTTGTACCTTCAGAGAGGGACTGGACTAATTAGATTATGCTTTGACCCTGTGATGAGATAAGAGGCCCTCATAAGACTCTCTATTCATGAAAGCCTGGTTGGCAAAGGAGCGTTTACACAGCATGGTAACACACAGCATGGTAACACACAGCCTGGTAACACACAGCTACACAGCATAGTAACACACAGCATGGTAACACACAGCATGGTAACACACAGCGTGGTAACACACAGCATGGTAACACACAGCGTGGTAACACACAGCGTGGTAACACACAGCGTGGTAACACACAGCATGGTAACACACAGCATAGTAACACACAGCGTGGTAACACACAGCATAGTAACACACAGCATGGTAACACACAGCGTGGTAACACACAGCGTGGTAACACACAGCGTGGTAACACACAGCATGGTAACACACAGCGTGGTAACACACAGCATAGTAACACACAGCGTGGTAACACACAGCATGGTAACACACAGCGTGGTAACACACAGCATAGTAACACACAGCGTGGTAACACACAGCATGGTAACACACAGCGTGGTAACACACAGCATAGTAACACACAGCGTGGTAACACACAGCATAGTAACACACAGCGTGGTAACACACAGCGTGGTAACACACAGCCTGGTAACACACAGCCTGGTAACACACAGCGTGGTAACACACAGCGTGGTAACACACAGCATAGTAACACACAGCGTGGTAACACACAGCATGGTAACACACAGCGTGGTAACACACAGCATAGTAACACACAGCGTGGTAACACACAGCATAGTAACACACAGCGTGGTAACACACAGCGTGGTAACACACAGCCTGGTAACACACAGCCTGGTAACACACAGCGTGGTAACACACAGCATGGTAACACACAGCATGGTAACACACAGCATGGTAACACACAGCATGGTAACACACAGCATGGTAACACACAGCGTGGTAACACACAGCATGGTAACACACAGCGTGGTAACACACAGCATGGTAACACACCCCCTTCACAGCTCAGCTACCAGATCCAACGACAGTTGTATACATTTCTTCCAGGTTGAACAAACACTTAAAATAACTGGTTGGATCACGTTCATATTTGCATTTAGTCATTTAGCAGACGCTCTTATCCAGAGCGACTTATAGCAAGTACAAGAGTATAAGATTGCCCAAGGACACAACGGTATGTTGGCACAGCTGGAGGTTTTAAACCAGGGACATTCTGATTGCTAGACTGACTACCTGACACCTTTACTGAGAGCTTATTGTTACTGTCTGAACACGTTCCTTCTGCTATCTAAACAGTATAAATGAACGCAATGACGACTACCTCAGTGTACATCTCTAATCAACGGTTTTGTCTTGTCTTTCCTCAGAACTCCTCCATGGGTGTGAAGGTTCTCCAGTGCTTCCCTTTCTACAGGCGCTGTAAAGAGCGCTGTAAGAGCAAACAGTGCCCCCCTCAGGCAGGTGAGAGAACAGCACGCCTCCCCCTAATCTCAAGGTCACTTCAGTAACAGCAAGTAGTTAAACTGACTCCACGATTATAAAATCGAATGAAATACATAAGAAGAATGAGGTGCGTTTATAAGGTGACTTGACCTCATAACCAGGTCTGCAATCAAAGTATGAGGAATTCGAAAGCCTTGAGCTCATATTATAAAATGTTAAATCTTAAAAGTTTTCCATTGAACTGCACATATTTCCAATAATTGTTCCTGTCAATCAACCAAGGAAGAAAAAAGAAAAAAAGAAAAGTGAAACATAAGAGTTACATAATACATAATCTGTTACACTAAGTCACCAGGCCTGAAGGCTAGGCATAACATAACGTTTCACGGAATCCTCTTGTGCAAGATAGCATGCAGGGACCCGCTTTAAATTAATTTTTTGCCGATAATTAACTTCATGATCCCATCCATAACCATCCCCCCCCCTTCATACCCTCTCCCCTCCGTCGTTCTTCCCTCCTTCCTGCAGAGCCAGTAGAGGAGATGAAGCCCCGCCTGTCCTCCACAGCGTCTTGGAGCAGTGATGGTGATGGGGCAGGCACCCAGAGAGGCTCTCAGATCTACTTCTCCACGAAGGCGCGTCTCTCCTTCAGGCACCAGATGGACAGCAACATCAACGCTGTGGATGCCACCTACTAGATGAACCAGACTCTTCCTCATCACCATTTTAAAAGGCTGTTATGTCACCCACTAACACCCCCCCCCCCCCCCCCATCATCGCCTGCGCCTGGGCAACGTTACCCACACCTGTATCACGTGGTGTGAAGCTGGAGCTCGAACCAGCATCCAGAAGCTTCTGTCCTTGGTTGAAGGCTGTGTAGTGGTGACTGAAGATGGTTATTTTTTTTAGGTCTTAAGAGCTCCAAGTTCTCCAAATGTACTGTTAGTTTTTTATTCCCATCCCTGGTGATCGTCTCTTGTCTTATACTCGAGCGGGAGACTTCTGGTTGTTTGGGTGATGAGAGGAGAACAAATTGGAGATTGTTTACACCATCATTACCAACTAAGTGCATTATTAATAGATTCATTTTCTTTGGGAAGTTGAGGTTTATTTTTCCCTCTTTTTGACCTGCATCTCCCTGTTTCTACTCTTTGGAACAAAGTCTTTTTTAAGAGTTTTTTAAGAGTTAGATTGGACGTTAGTAACTTAGTTTGCTCAACTTAAGACGTCACTACAACACAGATAATAATACAGGCAGAGACCTGATTAGGAAACACTCCAATGCTGTAGCCGCTGTAATCAATGCCATTATTGGTTTAATCTTTTACAGTTCAGCTGTCTTTTTCTGTTGAAAAGAGACAGAAATTAGTTTGTGCCTTTACTAACAATCTTTCAAAATGAAGGGAAATGTGGCATTTTTTTTTTTTTTTTTTTTACCAAGATAACATATTTTTGTTACAAAAACGAATTTTACACATATGTAGATTTTAGCATCTAAAAGAACTGGGGAATAACATCAATGAATTGAAAACCATAACCATGAAAAAATATTATTACGTTTTGGTGTTTAAATCAGTTTCCTTTACTTTCCTCTAACCTTAACTTTATTATCCCTTTTCAAAAGTAGCATTGTAATACTTTCTCTCCTAAAACTGAATTTTATAAATTTATATTTTTGTACAAAGCATAGATCTAGGTTTAAAGTAAGGCAAAGATTGTAGGGGAACAGGATTAATGAACTGAACGGTGATTCCTAATAACTGTGAAGAAAAATGTCAAGGATAATTTAACTGTGTGTGAAGACAAAGCCTATTTTATTCCCCACACGTCGATTTGTGTACAAGATTTTTGTTGCCGTTGAAAGAAACAAATGTACTAACAAGGTAATTCCACTAAAATGGAAAGCAACCATGAATTTGGTGTGGTTTCATTGTGTTTCAAAAGTAAAATGCGTCTTCTTCTAAAAGGACTTCCGACACACGTTTATTCTTTGTCATCTTTTGCAAACTACACGTCCTAGACAAATATACTCCCAACTGTTTTTACTACAAAAACATTGAAATAGGTAAAAAATTAAAAATAAAAATACATGAAAGGCAGTCTGTAGTTGAAAAAAAAAATCCTTTCCTGGGTTGTCATTGGTTACTTATCTCATCACATGACTCAGGGCAGGAGATTATGTCATCTGACATCTACATATTCTTGGGTTTGGAGATGACCCCGTCAGGGTAGTGCTTCTTAAAGCGAGCCACAACATCGGGGTCCAACAGGTGAATTCCATCCAGCTGGTTACCAAGAGTGACCCTGTCGAGGGTGAGATAGAGAGAGAGAGAGAGAGAGAGAGAGAGAGAGAGAGAGAGAGAGAGAGAGAGAGAGAGAGAGAGAGAGAGAGAGAGAGAGAGAGAGAGGAAAAAGAGACAAGTGAGAGTGGGTGAAGAGAGACACACACACAAATGAACCCAAGAATATGTAGATGTCAGATGACAATCTCCTGCTCTGAGATTCATCTCACCCACCGTTTTTTACTTATTGTTATTGACCCCACCCCCTACCCCTGTGTACACTTTCTAATCTTTTACCTCACACCCTTACCCTTGTGTGCTTTGCGAGACTGTGTGCCGTTGATACAAAGGAGTTTCCCTCGGGATCAATAAAGTAATCTGAATCTGAATGAACACTACTTGGCAATAGAAGCTGGCTACACATCTGTATACACACACACAGACACACACACACACACACACACAGGTGTACGCACCAGTTGGGCTGCACATTGTGTGGCCGACCAAAGAGCTCGATCTTCCTGGTTCCTGGCGACAGTCTCTCGATCATCCCATAGATCTCATCTGGCTTGTGACTAGTGGAGCGCACCTGAAACAGGAAGGAGGGAGCGACAGCACAGGAAGTGACATGAATCCACAGTATGTTACTACACACTACAGAGATCCGAGGAGAACGGATAAATACAGGAACTTATGAGGACCCTCACCTCAGCAACGATGACATCACAGTCAAGTCCTCTGTTGAATCCCTGGGGATTTCCCTTCACACCAACCTGTAACCAAACACACATATCATGTAGAATAAAACACACTCACACCATTGAACACTACAACACACACAGAGACACACACTTACTAAGCAGTGCTCCTTCCCGTGATTGAGCCAGTGACCAGTCCTTCCTGTTCGGATTATTCTCTGTAACTGGTTCGTCTTCACCCAGATGATCTCATCAACACGCTCATAGCTGAGAGACAAAGAGAGAGACAGAGAGGAAAGAGAGAGAGGAAAGAGAGAGAGACAGAGAGAAAGAGAGAGAGGCAAAGAGAAAAACCTTTGAACCTGCTGGAAGTATCCCTGTTCAGACTTGACTTTGCTGTTCTAGCAAGTAAACAGACCAGAGCTAAACATTGACATTTTTACATTTTTGTAATTTAGCAGACGCTCCTATCCAAAGACTCACCCCCAAAGACTGAGGCACTCTCTACCCAGCTCCATAGCCCTGTTGAGACAAACCATGCAAATCAATAACATGACAGATCACAAGTACACACACTGCAAAACACAAACAGAATCAGTACATGGACTGAGAGCATTAAGAATTCCACTCTCAATTCACTGTTCCAAGTATCTGTCCCATCCGGTGACGCTGTCATACTACACTGCGATCCGATTGGTGGTCCCACCTGCCAGTCACCCAGAGGAAGAGGAAGCCGTCGTCCTGGAGCAAGGGGATGTGGAGCTTGCGCATCTCGTCGTCCGTCAGCGTTCCGTAAGGAAGTTCCATGTGGATGTCCCAGGGGGGGTCGGCCATCACCACCGCAAACTTCCCCAGGATGGACACATCCAGGTAGCGGATGTCACAGCAGATCCACTGGATGAGGACAGGAGACGGGCACACACACACACACACAACAAATATAGAGAAGTTCATCCACCCGTCTCACCTAAGTCACCCTACTCTCATCCTGTCTCATTCTACCCTCTTTCCTAAGGATGTGCAGGTATATGGCGGTTGCCAAGGTGACGCCAAAACATTTTCCTATGTTCCTTGTAAACCTCCTCTACTTTCCCTGCGAAGCCCATCTCACCTGCGAGGGGAACAGTTTCCCCACGTTGCTGTCGGCGTCCCCCTGGTGCAGACCCAGCTCGACCGCCCCTCCTTGAGGGTCTAGAAGACCCCCTTCCATCTCCGGGGGGGCGTCGATCTCGTAGTGGACGTACTTGCAGGTGTCCATGTGGAAGCAGGTGTTCAGGAAGGAGCAGTCCCCCAGGCTCTCGTCCGTGTGCTTGTTGATGATCCGTCTGAGTGACAGGTCAAAAGGACAGGGTTCAGCCAATGGGATGGGACCATATCAAAGTGTACGTTAACCAATCAGAAGAGCAACACTTGAGGGGCCTCAAGAGATCTACAATCAATGAGCTATGAAACGCAGCTCTTTAGATGTCAGAAAACACTCTGAGGTCAGGATTGGTTAACGAATGACAGTTGACACAAACAAGTAGTTAAGCATCAACAACAACAAAAATATCCATTAAAAAGAAACCCTGGATTATTAGATACATGAATAAAAATGAGCGGGGTTGATCCATAGAGAGATCCAGAAGATTGTTGAGAAGTGTACCTGAAGTGTAGCTTGGTGCAGGGCTGAGGTGCGTCTCCGGACCTGACACAATCCTCCTTGGTCCCGTGGTCACAGAACTCCTGGACCTGAGCCCGACCCCGTGATCTGAACTTCTCCACGATGGACTGCTCCTTGGCTGTACTGGTGTTCAACAGCTCCAGGATCTCTCTGCTCACCTGGCGGGGCGGGAAAACACACACACATTCACACACACACGTCAACTACTAAACAATGACCAATCTCCTCACAAGAATCACAGATGGTGTCAAAATGTTTATGCTACTTGTAGTAAGCTTGTTTCGTTCCTTCTCCCCTCCCTCCATCCCCACCTTCTTGCACTGTTGTTCCTTGGTTGACTGTTGGTTCAGGAGGTTTTCGATCTCCATGTCCAGGTGAGACGACGGCCCCTTATTGGTCCTTGACTTCTTATCCGCCCCGCTTCCTCCACCTCCGGAGGACCCTGCCATCTGGGAGGAGGAAGCGGGCGCTAGGGAGATGGAGGATATGAGCGGAGGAGAGGGTGGGCTCTGGAGAGAAGGGGAGGAGCCTGGTACTCTGTTGTGGTGAATTTGGTCCTCTGCTTTCCTCTTAACTCCAGCCCTTTGGGCTATGGCCCCGCCCCCTATCATGGCCCAAAGTTTAGTGTGGTCCACGGAGATGACCAGAGTGGAGGGCGAGGTGGACGATGTGGACGATGGAGAGACCAGGGAAGGTTGTCGGACCTCAATCAGCTCCTGGGCGGAGAACTTGAGGAGAAGACTCTGGATGCAGCCATGAGTGACTGGGATTTCTGACTGAAGAAGAAGAAATCGACAACTGTGTCATAAATGGTTGACAGTAGGAGAGGACAGGCTTGAGCCTGGGGAGGCACAAAATAAAGTTAGCCATAGAGTACAGAAGTTGACATAAACTTTAGCTCTCTCTCTTCCTGTCTTTATCTACTCCAAGCACAGCACAAAACAACCTTGCATGCAATTTCCACTTACCGTGTTGAGGTCATTGGTGATGGTCAGGGAGTCTGTGGGGAGTGAGAGGCTGAGGTCTGACAGGTAACCAAGCAGCCTCTTCTCTAGTTCAGGGTCCGGCGGACGCTCTATCTCCTCTTGTTGCGGGCTGACGACGGAGGGACCAGGGCTGTCACTCCTGGCTGTAGCCCCTTCTGAGCTGCCGCCCACCTCTGAGAAAGACATGGAGACACTCAAGCATCACAGATCGGAAGCATTAGTTCTAGTTTCGTTTTTTTACATGGGTTAATAACCTACGTTACAGATGAAGGTATTACGCTATTTGGAGAGACTTTATCACCCGTATCAAATGACTTGATTTACTGATACAGTTGCATAAAGCCAGGTTCTGACCATCAGGGTCTGATTGAGAACTAATCCCGCCTTTCCTTCATCTCACATCTGTTACCTGCGGCAAGTTGCGTGGGATCTTTCCGTCGTCTTTGGAGTCTTTCTCGAAGCGAGTCCAACTGCTTCTTGTGTGCCTGAATGTTGCTCCATGTGTCCGACATTGTCCGAGAGACTGTAAATGTTATTGGGAAAATTAAAATAGAAAGTGCAGGACCCTCCTACATCTGCAAACTAACAAGCGACAATGCGGTGCAGCAACAATAGAGGCTCTACATGCCCTCAACCACAGCATTGGGCGATACAACTAAATGTACTGTACACATAGGCGGGTGTGAAATGATACAAAAAATATATTTACTCTTAATACATATTCACATTTTTTCAGATTATTCTAAAAACAGTATGTGCAGAAACGAATAATGTAGGAAGGTTGTGGAAAACGAGTCGGTGTGTTTCAGCGATGGACACATTTCCTGTTAGGAATGACTTCCGGGAAAACAAATTAGAACTAATTTGAAAAATATAAATTAAACGATGTAGTTCACATTAATGCCAATATATATTCTACGTACTATATTCATGCTGGATAAATAATAATACATAAAAATACGTTATTTCAGACATTCTCTGGTTCTTGTCAGCGCCGCTAGATGGACCTACTTCTTTCTTTTCTACAATGTTCTTCTTTTTTTTGCTGCTTTTTTACAACTGCTGGGAAAGATGGCGGAGGTAGAGAAGGATGGAGAGCCTGCAACAGACAAAGATGATTTACACATTTTAAAGGTACTTGTCGTGTTCGATAATCACTCTCTAGAACATATATTTCACTTATTGTCATATTTCCTGCGTATTGGTTCTAGTCAATCTAGCTCTACATTAGGTTAACCACTGTAGTTTATGAGAGTGACCAGTCGTTACTATAACAACTGACACTAACTGTCAGGATAATCGTCCTTATTGTGGTGCTGGGTACAAGATGATCACCTAGATATGTGCAGGCTATAAACTTCTGAAAATGTGCAGCATCGGTGGGAATCTGCCTACATGTGCTGATCTTCCCTGTAGCTGCTGATTCCTTTGTAAGATAGAGGCTCCTGTACTTTAATAGATAGATAATCCACGGCCTGCTGTAGCAAACCAGATCGAACAGCCATGCAGCCCTAGTGCTGTGTCACCTTCCGTGATTTTGCGACACGCATTCACTACATCAGGTGTCTGTCTTGCATCTGCTCTGTCTCAGATGTGCTAGTTCATGCCTTCTCATTTTGTTCAGTGATTATATTGACTGTGCTTCATTGTAAAAAAAAAACACAAATAAAAAACAAAACAAATAATAATAACTATATAAATCTTTTCTCTTTGGTTTAGGACATTGTGGATGAATTGTATAATTTTAGGGACCATTACTTTGAGACGCACAGTGTGGAAGATGCTGAGAGGAAACAGAGTGACGTCGCTGTGGAGATGGAGAAAGCACTGAAGAAACTAGAAGAGACAGAAGGTAACGATCACTACAGCCAGAAGTTATCCCTAAACAAGCCACCCAATGACTCGCACAGGAAAAAGCTTGTTAACGTTGTTAAGTTCCTTAACGTTGCTCCTCTGCCCTCCAGAGTCTCACAGGCACAGTGCTGAGTTCCTGCTGCTGAAGGGCAGGTGTCTGAGCGTGGCCCCGGCCTTCAGCCTCACTGCGGAGGAGTGCCTGTCCCGAGCTGTGAAGCTGGAGCCGGGCCTGGTGGAGGGCTGGAACACCCTGGGGGAGCAGTACTGGAAGAAGGGAGATCTGACCGCAGCCAAGACCTGCTTCACTGGAGCTCTGCAGCAGGTAAGGTGGACCGACGCCATAGCAACTTAACAGTGTTGTAACTGAGATGATGCGAAAGCCTGCATTTTGCGTGTCCTTTTTAAAATTTCAATTGTCCCTCGGAATTAATCACAGGAATTCTGTTGGAACTCTACTGTATGCTTCTGGTCTTTGGTTCCCTCTCTAGAGTAAGAACAAGGTGTCTCTGCGCAGCCTGTCTATGGTGCTGCGGCAGCTGCCAGGAGAGGGCGGCGATGAGCAGGGAAAGAGGGTGCTGGAGAGCGTGGATATGGCCAGGCAGGCCGTGCAGCTGGACGTCACAGATGGGACCTCCTGGTGTGAGTGTGTGTGGGGTGGAAAGAGTGTGTGTTTGTGTGTCTTTAAAAGAGCTGAGGATTTTTCCCAGCTTGTTTTTCCAATGAAGAAGGTGTCTCTCAATCACCGTGCAGAACAAAGGGAAGAATCTGTATAAATTCGGGTAAACAGATGTGTGTTTGTTGTTATGTTGACAGACATCCTGGGGAACGCCTATATATCTCTGTTCTTCACCTGCGGACAAAACCCCCAGATGTCACAACAGGCTCTGAGTGCTTACGCCCAGTCTGTGAGTATATATAACACATTGAGCTCAGATCCTTTTTTTTTTAACTTCAAAGCAGTTTCATTTACATTTTACTTGCATCTGCAGAAGCAGTACCAACTCTTTATTTCTCTTGTCTTTCAGGAGAAAGTGGACAGAACTGCTTCCTCTAACCCTGACCTGCACTTCAACAGAGCTACGGTTTGTAAACACATTCGTGCTTCTGTGAAAATGCCTGTAATTGAATGTACTACTGTCTATTTTTTTCTTTCATGTGAAAACCTTTCACTCACCACACAGATATTTGACTTGTACTCTGTGTTTGTCAGTGGCCTCACCCTTGTGAACACTAATAATGATTCCTGCTTGATCGTTCCCCCGCTGCCTCAGCTGTTCCAGTACGAGGAGATGTTTGGGTCGGCGCTGGGAGGCTACAGCAGGGCGGCAGCTCTGGACCCTGGGTGGGAGGAGCCTCCAGAGAGGGAGAGGCAGCTGCTGGAGTACCTGAGGAAGGTCACCGAGCTCATAGAGAACAAGGTGGGACAGATGAAGGTCACACCCACACACACACAGAGACAATCCCATCTACACACATCCAAGCAACTTTCACTTAGAGAAAAGTCATCCCGTTTAGTTATGAGTGCTAAATACTGTTTCTAGTTGATCATTTTTTTGTATTGGAATCTCAACCTTTTCATTGAAAGAGACCTGATAAGTGTCTTGTAGTTTTCCTTCCACCCAGTAGGTGGCAGTATGCTATTACATTTCTTCCCTGCTTAAATACTGCTTCTCTCTTTTATTCCCCAGGGCAAGGTGAAGGCTCGCCGTTTGAGGACCATGCTGTCCAACCTGAGCACCTCAGCCCTGGGACCGTGTTCCAACCCCCAGTTCCGCTCCCCCACAGGCCGAGTTGGAAGCCTGGAGCCCCGGTTGCTGTCTTCCCTGACACATGGTCACAACGCTGGGGTGGCCGCCCTGGGCAAGGTGGTGTTCAGTTTGGCCTCTGAAGGACGCATGGCCTTGTGAGTTAACTCTCGGGGGGGGGGGGGTTGTGTTGATCCCTCTATTCATGGAAAATAGGAATGCAAATCAGTTTTCTGGCTTAAGCATGACTTTTCCTTCTGCATACGTGAGAAAGTAAACAGAGGTGTCTTCCTCTCCTCCCTCCCCTCTCCCTCCCTCAGTACGTTTGGCATGGTGGACAGTGAGGAGACATGCTGTGTGGTGATGGTTTACAACACAGCCAACAGCTGGGGGGTCCTGATAGGAGACTCTGTGGTCGTCCCAGAGCCCCAGGTCAAACGCCACAGCGTAGCGCACAACGGCCAGGTCTGTGTCTGCTACAGTACACACACACACACACACACACACACACACACACACACACACACACACACACACACACACACACACACACACACACACACACACACACACACACACACACACACACACACACACACACACACACACACACACACACACACACACACACACACACACACAGGGAACACAGCCAAGACCTGAATACCTTAAAACTGCTGCAATCTACACAACACGGGCTGTTTGTCACTTTAGTTAAATACATATCATCTTCTAACACTGTATTTGACTTTGACCACACATTTAGTGAAGATAAATACTTTTACTCCCTACTTAAAGACTCTTCCACTTTGAATGATCTGGCTTGTTTTTTGTTGTCTCCCTGCCAGGCTTTTGATTTCCGGAGTATACGAGTGGACTCTCCTCTGCTCCTCATCGTGAACGGAAAAAAACAGAACGCCCAGAGTCAGACAGCTGCCGCGGTCAGCTACAAGCCTCAGAGCGAATGACAGAAGCAGCGGAGGACTTTTTAGAGGAAACACGTGAAAAAAAGGCTTAAGAGCCAGAAACAAGCATGATTTATACGTTTCAACAACAGAAAAACGGTGTGCCTGTAATATTTGACTTCCTGTAAATAGTAGGACACTTTGAATAGGCTTACGACAAACTCTTTGTACATATTTATAAATAGTCCTTTTGTATTTGGTTTGCTGTGGGAGTGGGAGACGAGGCGTTTTGTAAATCAGAACAAAGACAATGACTGTGACGACAATGCGTTTAAAAGAATAAAAACTAACTTCCCACAAATAATGCTGACCAATCATTTCTTCCAAACTGGACACAACCTCACAAATACAAACAATGGTAATAAAGAGGATGCATTTTCACCATTTATAACACTGAAAACAACACAATGATAAAAACGAAACAGGGAAACAGTAATCAATAACCAACAAACCTGTAATTGATCTAACCAGCATATGACAAACCTCTGAACCGACAGTCTGGAGCGGTGAGCTCGCTCATGGCTTCTTGATGAAGCAACGTCCTCTGTCTCTGGCTGGGGAGCTGAACTGGAAGAAGGTCCTTGCCCCCTCTGCCTCCAGGGAGGAGAAGAGGCGGCTGTCCCCCTCGGCGCCCATGCCCAGGAACGAAGGGCTTCCTCTGGGGGAGGGCTGCCTGACTACCCCTGGGAAACAAGCAGGAGGTTCAGTGTCTCCTGTTGCTGTCCAGTCGTTTTCCCCCCTTGAAGTCACTAAGTAACCTCATCCTGCAGTACCCTCTTTGTGTTCTGTCTCAAGTGTTTTCTTTGCAGATTTCTGCATTCTCTTAATGTGTTGTCTTTGTATTCCTCCTGTATTAGTACTACTTTGTATAGATGGATGGAGATCGTACAGACGGCAAGTTATTCACGCAAAATATGAACGTAACATCAATACATTCAGGATTGTCCTATTCCTGTCTGTCTCCCTGCCTCTCTCCCTCCCTCTCACCTGAGGTGAAGTCGGAGGCTCCGTGGGGGGCCGGATCTCTCTCCCCCACCACCATGTTCCGCAGCCTGAGGGAGTCATACAGGCCCTGCAGCTTCTGGTACTGTCTGTTCCTCTCCATGAGGCGCTCCGACACCTCGCTGTACTTCCTCTTGTACTCATCCGTCACCTGGATGACGAGAGGAGAGGAAGAGGAGGAGGTGGTGGAGAGACAAACGAAGTAGGGATAAGTCACACCTGCTACTGCTGCATTTTAGGACCTGTTATTGATCGGTGATGCACGGGTGCCGGTACCTTCTTCAGGGAAGCGATCTCCCCCCTCATCGCACCGAGTTCCAGTTCTCTACTCTGGTTCTGCTGGGTCAGAACCTTCTCCATCTGCTTGACCTGCCCCTCTGCTCGGGACAGGCTGTACTCCTGGTACATTCGCTCCTGGTGCACCTGCCACACACACACACACACACACACTAGGGTTCTTCATGTGGTGACACTTGTGTGTGATAATCGCTGTTTCATGGGGATTTGCACACATATCAAACACAATGGTGAACCATGTGAATAGTGGTGTGCTTGAGGAGTCAAAAAAACAACAACACCCCCACTGACCTGGTAAGTCCAGAAGGCCAGAGCGCGTGCACCAATGTCCAGCACAGTCTCGGGCCTGAGTCCCGCGAGGACCATAGCCTTGTACTCCTCAGATGGGGACAGCTCCGTGCGCACGATGTCCAGCTTCCCAGAGAGCGCGGAGGAACAGGCGGGGCAGATCGCTGGGGATCGACTGAACTCACCGGAACCGTGCTGATCGCAAAAGGCGTGTGAACATGCCGTGACCCATGCAAATCCACACAACTTCGACCGACACTTCGGGAAGTTGCAGAGCAGAGTATCGTCGCAGAGAGACATGGATATCAAGTGAACTACAATGATAGGACATAAGAGATTATTAGCAAGCTGCAAACTTTTAGTACAAGCAGTTAGCACAAACTGGCAGAACTATAGCTCCCATAGGCCTACTTTAGGGAACTTTGGGCCCACACACAATAATATAACACGGTATCACCAAACTAGATTGGACAGACATATGTGGTACTAATGCTACTGTTGTTGGCTGCCTATCTTACCACAAACTAGGCTTGTTTGGCATTAACTAGCTAGCTTGTTATTGTAAAGTTAGCCAAACAGGCTGAACCAAGCCCTGTAAATCTAAGCATGAATGTTCATAAACTTAAAGACATTGTTTACCTGTATTTGACTAATAACTTGGATAAATGTGAAAGCGTCAATGATAACGTAACATTTCAAAACAAAGCTAGAAGGTTAAACAGTCCTGCAACTCCTAATCAGGCAAAGTCATCTGATTGGCTATTATCGATGAATCTCCCTTAACTAATCACAACACGTTGTCTACATTTTACGCTTTTTAATTCATATTTTTTATTTTACAAATCTGATTAGAAGACCGTGGGACACTTTTTCATTCTATGTAAAAAAAATATTTCAAGTAGTTCTAACAATGTCAGCAATTATATTTTTCTAGTTTGACATGATGCCTGTTTTCATGCGCACAGTCACTGGAGACATACATGTGGACACCTTACTTAAATTAGGGAGCCTATTTTCTTTCTACCTCCCTTTTATCCCTGCTCCACGTGGTACAGGAGTGAGGGCGGGGGGTGAAAGAGGGGCATTGTGCAGAATTGCAGTGGATCCGGGGGTTCATAGAGAGAGAGGGGAGACGGAGATGCTCACTCAACTGTGTCCAGTGCGCCATTGTGGCAGATTCCCATCTATTCTTCCCCTTTTAAATAGAGCTCAGTGGAAGGAGGGGGTCGGGGGTCCAGTGTGTGCTGGGGAGACAGAACATGGAACACATCCATGTTCTAGAGTGGCAGGGGGAAATCGAGAGAACCCCCCCACCCCAGTTAATTAGCCATCTTAAAATGAAAGGCAAATGGACCCCATTCATTCCACTGCACGAATCTCACCACCAAGTCTAGGGTTACTGTTGTTATGATTTTTTTGTAGACGTTATTGTTCAATTCAAATCACTTGGAAGTGGAAGATCTACACTGATTTCGAAGTTTTAATATAAATATTTGTAAGTCAGATCTCCTTTTGTCTACAAACATGCGTTTCATTTATGAGACTTCATAAATATGTCTCTTAAACAAAAAAGTTCAAACATCCTTTACAAGTTCAACAAGAGGGGTCCATATTATTTTGGGTTGAATCCATGTGTTTTTTTGACATCATATTGTCATTTTTTGATTGAAAGTTTAACTGCTTTCGTGAAAATACGAAAGAAAAGAGCGAACCAGGAGTCTGTGTGTTCCACGCTATTGAAATGCAAATCTTACTGAAGAACAAGGAGAGGTTGTGTGTGACTTGCAGTGTAATGTGTGTGCGAGTGTGTGTGCATGATGTGTGTGTGTGATGTGTGAGTGTATGCATGCATGCAGGGGGAACAGCAGGAGAGGAGGGGCTGCAATTTGGGCAAGTTTTGGGAGGAGAGCAAAGACTTTGGAAAAGCAGCCACACAGGCACTCACTACCGCATCAAATGACACGGCGCAGTCACACGGATTTCCAGTTTTAAAAGCGTTTTTTTTCCTCAATCCAAGGAATCAAGTTCTGATACTCCCAGTTTAAATGCTACCTGAAACTTAACTGAGAAATCAGGAGTTAGACGGGATTTGTTTGCGTTTTGGGGGGGGATTGTTTGGAGCGCGTGCAACTGCGAAAAGTGCCCGGTGTGCTTTCATCTGATGCCCCCCTCTCTCTCTCCGACCCCCTCGTGAATCATGTCACGCCGGAAACAGAAAAGACCCCAGCAACTCGTTAACGCGGATCCGGGGGGCACGCTGCTACTATCGCACGGTGAGAGAAAAAAGTTCATTATTATTCTAGTGCATGTGTTACTATTAAATTACTCCCACTATGCAGAATCCAAGCAACAGGTCGCCACATAAACCTGCAGCCCTCTCGGTCAGTATCAATGGGGTCCTTTCTTTTGTCATTTCTCTACGGTCTTCTGCAGTGAAAGCGCTGGTTGATTTAGCTGGTTCATTCATAAGTTAATGGTGCACTTTATACAGGTTTCCCACCCAATGAAAATCATTGAATTCAATTGCATGACGTTTTAACGCGCACCTTGAAGATTTTTTTCAACGCAATAAGTTTGTCTCTGCAGTCACTTAGGATTCTGCTGCAGGATTTACAGGACAGAGCAAGCAAACTAAATATTTACATTCAGTGCGTCAGGGGGGCATTTTCCTGTGATGTTAGTGGGATACTATAGATGCAGGCCGCCACTGGAGGTCTTCCATTGGTATAGAGAAGTTTTCTATTCACCCAAAAAATGTGGTTGGCTGCATGGGGGAGGGGGGTAAAGGTTGTATCGGTAAAGATTAATCTCTACCCTTTTATTCTCCTTCCCCTTCTCTTCATACTTCTTTCCTTCACATTTCCTTGTTCTTCCCCCTCTTTTTTATACCCTTCTCTTAATGCCCCCCCTCCCCCTTTCTCTCCCTGCAGTTCTATTGACTGTATACTCCCTCTCAGTTGGGGGTGTAGAAGGTAGAGAAAAAATCTGAGAGGGTGTGTGTGTTTGGGGGGGGGGGGGGGGGGGGATATGTTCAGCACCAGGAACATACTTCAGACCGGACACTTACCACTAAAAAAGTTCACTTCACTTCATTCATTCTGAAACTAGAATTTTATTCCAGGAGCCTGAATCTGTTTCATTGAGGATCTAACCAAGTATTCTAAGTTGTGAGAAGTACAGTCATTAATTCCATCACTATGCAGCCCTCCAGCAGGGAATACTTAGTGGGTCTCTCTATTGTCTCCCCTCCCCCCCCTCTTTTTCCTTACTCACTCTGTGCTCAAGATTTCGAAAGAATTTGACCCCAGAGCTCGAGGGGTCATATGAACTGACCAATCAGAGCTGCTTGGACAGTGCTCGGAACCCTTAGTATGGCCTGACCCTTGACCCCTGTTGTGACGTAAGGGGGAAGGGTGAATGAGGAGATGAAAGACGTAACTGCTGGAGTGAGGGGCGGGTTAAGAGGGGTTATGGGTTGTCTTGGTGACGTGCATTGTCTTCTGAAAGGTGTTGTCATAGCAGCAAGGTGGTCTGCCAGCTTTTGTGGGATAAAGACGCTTAAGAGTTGTCCTTTGGAGAGCACAGAGTAAGACAAGACAATAGAAAGACTGTAGAGACTTTGTAGCTTTTGTCGTGTTGAAAAAGTGATATGCTTTAAAAATGTAAACTTCAGTTAGTTAATTGAAGTGTAACGTGCGTTGTATATGCATTTCCGGTTAAGTTAAATGGTTGAGGCTTACCATACATGTTTTTGTTTGCAGCTTGCTTGGCTTGTTTTCCGTGTATGGAACATGGAGTCTTCACAGATTCCTCCTTCAGTTTCTGTTCCAAACATCTTGTGGTGACTTATGTCTTTCCCTCCCTCTACAGATGACCAGCTGGTTGTGAAATCACCGTCCACCTCTCTGGGTTCAGAACTGACCTCCTCCTCGTCCTCATCCTCTCCCACCTCCCTCCAGGACTGCCAGCCCCCCCTGGCCCCTCGCCCGTCCCCTGGGGGACTCCACGCACCGTCCCTCCCCAGCGAGAACTCTCCACCCCCCCACTGGCCCAGCAACGTCACCCCCTTCACAACCTCCCTCCCTAATACTCACTCCTCACTCTCCCCTGACTTCCCACACCCATCCCTGTCCTCCCAGACACACTCCCCTCCACTCCTCCTCGGTCAGACGTCTGGACCGCACACTCTCACCCACCAGAGCCTCTCCCACCCCACCATGACCTCCCCTCAGATGGGCAGGTCCGCCACCACCACCACCTCCTCCTCTTCCTCGGTGTCCTCTCTCGGTGCCACGACCCAGCAGGAAGTGACCAGTCCTGGGCAGCAAACAGGCTTGAGCCCCTTTGGCCTGGGTCAGCTGCAGGTTCCTCCAACCCTGGCAGTGTTGCTGGAAGAGCTCAGGGTGCTGCAGCAGAGGCAGATCCACCAGATGCAGATGACTGAGGAGATCTGCAGGCATGTCCTCCGCCTCGGAGGGGCTGTTTACTCCCAGGATGGGCCTCAGGCAGCTGCCAACGGCCACCACAGATCTGGATCTCCTTCCCCAACGCAGCCCTCCCCTGCCCCTCGCTCTACCTCAGATTCATCACTCCTTTCCGGGCTCCCCTCCCTCTTCCCCCAGCCAGCAGCGTCAAAACCCAGTTTCTCTCAAAGTAATGGGAACCGGGCCCCACTCTCTTCTACCTCATCCTCCTCTCCCTCCTCCACCATAAGTTCCTCAGTTGCCTCCCTCCACCCCCTCTCTCTCTCTTTGGGTCTCCCCCCACGCTACCTCCACGAAAAGTCTTCTAATACATCCCCCTTTGGCCACAGCAATGGGGTCAGCTTCTCTACCCCACCCCTCCCCACCAGCAGCCTCTCACAGGACCTCTTCAACCCCAGCTCATCTGTCGGGTCGTCCTCCAGCTCCTCCTCAGCAGGGCGTCCACCACACGCCTGCAGGTTTTGTGGGAAGGTCTTGAGCAGTGACTCCTCCCTCCAGATCCATCTCCGGTCCCACACGGGCGAGAGGCCTTACCAGTGTCCCGTCTGCCTGAGCCGCTTCACCACCCGGGGAAACCTGAAAGCCCACTTCCTGAGGCACCGCGAGCAGAACCCGGAGCTCTCTCTCTCCCTGCTGCCCCCGGCCCTGTCTGACCCAATCCCACCCACCCCCAGCCCCTCCACCTCCTCCAGCCAGAGGCGCAGGAAGCGACGGGCGGACGAGGAGGAGGCGTTCACAGGCGTGAAAGGAAGCGTGGGGCTGGCGGACGGCATGGCTCTGGGGTTCCTGTCCGGAGCATCTTCACGCCCTTCCTCTTCCTCCCTCCCCCTGCCCCCCAGCGTGGACATGGCGCTGCTTTCCACGGCCCACTCCCTTCTGCAGCTCAACCGAGCGTCCGCCGCTGCAGCCGCGGCCAGCGCCTCTGGCAGCATCTTATCTTCGTCTTCAGCCGGGTCTTCCTCATCCACAATGGGGAGCCTGTTCAAGGGAGCCAAGCAGCAGAGGTTTGACGAGAACACCCCTCCTCATTCTGGTCTCCACCCCAGCTCGCCTTACTCCCAGCTGGCCCACCTCCCCAAGATCCTCTTTCCTGGTGGGGCATCAGCCCACCACCTCTCCCTCCTCCGCCCTCCAGCACACCCCTCTGCCTCCCAGCTCGCCTCTCCCCACTCTCAGCTCCCCTTCCCCTTCCCTCCATACCCTAAAGCACCCACCTCTTCGTCGATCTCCTCCCCGACCTCCTCCTCCACCCAAACCTCTGACACCTCTAAGCTGCAGCGGTTGGTGCAGAAGCTGGAGAAGCAACCTCAGGAAAGCAGCACCTCCTCTCTGCGTTTCCAGGACGACAACTCGGCCAATGGGGATATGAACGGCCAAGACCTGACCACCAGCTCCAATGCCTACCGTAGGGAGATGATGGCAGCCTTAGGCCTGAGCCCCAACACCACCGCAGGGGCAATGGATCTGGCCAACCACGACCTCCTCTTATCTAACAACCCCTCCTTGGTCCCTAACCAGTGCGGGGTCTGCCTGCGTGTGCTCAGCTGCCCAAGAGCCCTGCGCCTCCACCAGGCCACCCACCTGGGAGAGCGCCCCTTCCCTTGCAAGCTCTGTGGCCGCTCCTTCTCCACCAAGGGCAGCCTGAGGGCCCACCTGGCCACCCACCGCGCCCGCCCTCCAAATGCCCGCGCCCAGAACTCCTGCCCGCTGTGCCCCCGCAAGTTCACCAACGCCCTGGTGCTCCAGCACCACATCCGCTTGCACCTGGGAGGACAGATACCTCCGGAGGGGGACACGGACACACCACTGGAGGACAGCGCCAACCATCGGAGGATGAACCACCCTTCCATCTCCCCTTCCAAGCCTCAACAGCTCCTCCCTCTGGCCTTGACCATGGGCAGCAACAGCGGCTCCATCGTCCAAAACCCACCTCTCAGCGTTTTGGATTTGGGGGCGGCTCTCAAGCAATCCCTGCCAGCTGATTTGAGTTGCCCGAAAGTGGAATCTGACCTCTCCGCTCCCAGTATTAGTCCACCTCTGACCCATAATCCACAAGAGGCCCTCAGTCTGAGAGAAAGCTCCCAGACAGAGGATGGGCTTCTTAACGGCTCCACTCACACCCCCGCTGACCTCACTGACGCTGCCGCTGGCCCCACCTCTGGCCCAGCAATCAGCGGAGATGCTGAGGCTGAAGACCAGCCTCTCTCCCTGTGTATCTCCAAGCCTGGCCTGGATGGTAGGCTGAGACAGAGCCTCACTAACGACTCACCATCCACCGAGAACAAAGTGAACTCTCTTCACGGTAGCCCCGCTCCTGAATCGCCCCCGAGCTCCCCAGCCCATAACCGCTCACCTGAGCTCCCTCTTCCAGCCAGCCCTGCAGCAGCACCACCAGCAGCAGCACCACCAGCAGCAGCAGTCTCTGAGCCAGACACAGACCAACTCACACAGAAGCATGCTACAGAAGAGGAGCCAGCAGTTACCACAGAGGGGGAGAATGAGAACACCTCACCCAGGGATAGCTCATCTGTCCTGGCTACTGAGACGAAGGAGGAGACCCCCTTGGAGGTTTCCGATGGTTCCCAAGAGAAGGTAGAGCAGGAGGTAGTGCAGAAGACTGCTCCAATCCCACCAGCACCATCTCCCCAGGCCCCCCGTACGGACAAACCCTACAGCTGTTCCCAGTGTGGGAAGGCATACGCCAGCCGCAGTGGACTGAAGGTATGAACATACACTGCTGGACATTTACATTTATTCATTTAGCTGACGCTTTTATCCAATGCGACTTACAAGAGAGAGCTTTTACAAAGAGCTTCAGTCATTTTTAAATACCTTGCCTGAACCTTGTTTGTTTTTCGTTCAACAGGGACACATGAAAACCCATCCTGGATCTGGGGTTAACGCCTCTTCTAAGGCTCCACTGGTCAGCTCGGCCAAAGAAAATGAGCCTGTGGAGGACCAGAGTTCAAATTCAGCCAATGGGACTGCGGTAGAAAAGATTGACGTTCAGCCATTGGTCAAATCTCCTGAGAAAAGTTCCTCTCCAGAGGAAGCTCCTACTGTTGGTGGTGAAGGAAAGAAACCAGAGGACATTACTGAGTAAAAATAAATGTGATTGGCCAGAATTAGACTGTCTGGTTAGAAAGGCCCTGACCAGGAAATGTGATTGGCTGAAAGCGGTCTGTCTGGTTAGAAAGGCCCTAACCAGGAAATATATTTTCAGCTCAAATTTATCCATTTTAGAATCACTGATTCTATGTTTATTTTTTATATTATAGTCCAGTAGGGATAGTTTTTTCCCCGGTAGAGATGCTAGATTGTTTTAAGGTAGTGACTCAGTCAAGTCAGTTACGAAATTATGTTACTATTTCAAAGAACACAGTGAGGCCTTATCGACGTATGTCACAGAATTTCCCTTGAGGCAAAATAACACACGTTTGTGTGTGTGTGTGATGGTACTGTATTTACAAGTGCCTTCAGAGCACAAACTACTTCAAACATGAACTACTGTCAAATGAAAAGAACCAGGTTTAGGTAATAAAAAAAAACACAAAAAAGGGTATTTTAGACAAACTTTACACCAAAATAGGCCAGTTTAGCAGCGGCCACGTTGCACATATAAACCTTGGTTCCATGTTTTTTTTCTCCTCCTCTTTTTTTTTTTTTACTGTCATGCTGCTGTTCTGAAATTTCAATGGAGTTGCACTGTATCTACTGCTGTTTATACATCCATTGAAACAAACACAATGATTGTGATGATGATGATGATGATGATTGTGTTACACTGCCAGATAAGTTTACTTTGTAATTCCTCGACCTGTGCTGGTCTTCCTCTGTAATCGCCTTATCTAATGCCCAATCAGACTTCCAACTTCAGTGATTGTAATGGGTTTATCTGTTAAAATAAGAAAATGAACAGATATAGTATGTATGCACTGTGAAGAACTGAAACAAGCTACGGGAGGGGTGTGTGTGTGTGACTGTGTGTGTGTGTGTGTCTGTGTGTAATCCAATGGATCTTTGCTTGAGACCGGGACGATTTGTGGGTGTCTGATATATTTACCTCCCCCCTTCTCTTCCTCCTTTGTGTACCTGTCCCCCCTCCGCCTCCTCCCCTCTTCTCTCAAAGCACTTGAGAGTTAAAGTTTTCTGCCCCTGCAGAACTTGTCTTCACTGTATCCCAGCTACTTAGCTCAGTATCGTTTTGTATGTTTCATTTTGAAATGGTATACCACCATTGTTTTTGTACTGTAGTTGAAAAAAATTGTGCTTCCACATAGGATGTCAAAAAGAGAAAATAAAATGATGGTGATGGTAAAAAAAAGTACCCCTTTCTTTATCGAGTCTTTAGTTTGTCTTTGTGTGTCCACAATCAGTCCCAAAATCGCTTATGTCTCATTCAATTCATGTTGGAGTGTTCTGTGAGCATGACAGTGTTCCGTTATTATGACAGTGTTCCGTTATTATGACAGTGTTCTGTTAGCATGACAGTGTTCCGTTATTATGACAGTGTTCCGTTATTATGACAGTGTTCCATTATTATGACAGTGTTCTGTTAGCATGACAGTGTTCCGTTATTATGACAGTGTTCCGTTATTATGACAGTGTTCCGTTATTATGACAGTGTTCCGTTATTATGACAGTGTTCTGTTAGCATGACAGTGTTCCGTTAGCATGACAGTGTTCTGGGTCTGAGTGGACTCGGCCTGTCTGCTTGTTTGTCTCCATGTCCTGTGTGTGACTGAGTCTTTTTATTCTGCCTTTTTGCTCTCATTTTCTTTTCATATGTTTCAGTTCCTCGAGTTCTGTGAGGTGTGTGTGTGTGTGTGTGTGTGTGTGTGTGTGTGTGTGTATAAGGGATAATCAGTGACTGTGTGAGTGCCGCAGTCTGATTGAAAGTGCAGCTGTAGCTCCCCTCCTCCCCTCCCTCCCAGTCCTGTGTGTGTCATACTCTCTTTCATACTCACGCTTTCATTTTCCCTTTTATTTCCCTCTCTCTCTCTCTGTTCTCCCCCTCCATGTGTAATGGGGCTGACAACACAGGAAGCTCTAATCCGAACACAATGACACCCTCCCCCTCCCCCCCTGTGTGATAGAAGCAGGACAGGGGGCACTGTGGACCAACCTGGCCAGCTGTCCCCAAAATGGCTGGTAATCCCCGCACACTACAGAGGCTCCCGAAACTATGGCAACCGGTAACCAAGGAGAGGAATCTGAGGGAGGGGGGCAAAGAGAAGGGAGACTAGGGGAGAGAGACAAAAGACTGAAAGGAGACCCCATGTGTGAGAAGTTTGTCCACATGCGTTTCAGTGATAGAGACATGTCTCAATCAAAAAGGGATAGGAATTAGGGTGAGGGGACGTTCCCAGTGTTTGGTTCTCAGTTTGAGATGGAAGACATGTGTTCTTAGTTGTGGGCAGGGGACAGCCATCTTGATCAGGTTAGCTGGTCATCCTAAAATAATCAACAGGTGGATTTGCTATTGATTACCAATCACATTATGCCAACGTTGATAGCCTGTACTACTTTAATCAGTCGCTTTCGAAAGATCTTCTTAGATAAGTGTCAACTGTCTCAAAGTAACAAACAAACATTCCGTGACTGATTATCTTAATTGATGTTTACCTTTTGTCTCCAGCAAGTCGAAGTTTCATTTTAAGGCCAATAAGTTAAAAAACAAACGCCACACTGAATATGAAGTCATCTTCGGGTCGCTAATTATACCATTGAATGGATACTTTTGTCCCACAAGAGGGGGCTGTAGGCCACATACTGTTTCTAAGATAAACGCATCAAACTTTATTGATGTAAGGACTCCCTTCAACCATTTCGAAAGAATGCTTAATTGTACTTTTAATTCTTCACTGAGCATACTAATTTGGCAAAGACAACTAGATCATCTTTATATTAGGAATTAAAGTGTCAGATAAAATAGTGTCATAACATATGGAAACACCACAGAGAATGTAAACTCGCCTATAACATGAAATAAAAACTTTTAAATGTAATTTTTAAATTGTAGTTGCAGTTTAAAAAAAATCAGTCATTGGCACACGTTAACTATAAGCTTGTCTAATCATGTGGCCAACTTTTTCATATTTTGTCATACGAATCACCGTGTTAGAAACCGAAAACTTTCTACTTAGAGCCATTTAACATTGATCATATGAATTAATCAGTTCAACAGAAACCCAATTAATTTACCTTTGCTCAAAAGCGTCGTAGCATCATCATCATTGGAGACCACGCCCACTTCCTCCCCTCCTCTCTGGTCTCCTTGGCAGCGGAGTCAGACAGCAGGAGGTCATCATGGGAGACCACGCCCACTTCCTCCCCTCCTCTCTGGTCTCCCTGGCAGCGGAGTCAGACAGCAGGAGGTCATCACACCTTCACACCAGACACACGCTCATCGGTTAAAGCTGCGCGAGCGGTTGACGCGTGACCGGTCCCAGGGGAAGCGCGCGCGAGGACAGACGGAAGGTGTCGTGTAAGTCCTTTTGAAGATCTACGAAGTCTGAATGGATGTCCTCACGTGACATGCAGGTTTTATTGATCTCTGGATCCAACTCGAGCAGGAATTAAGACCTAAAGAAGAATCCTCGCCAGGTATCAAGTTCACCTGCAACTCATCCCGAGAAGGTAATAACGTAGCCAATAAACGCAGACTATAGGAACAACGAGATGTTGCCTCTGGTAAGCCTTAAGATCAGTTTAACCTTTATTCCTCTCAAATTAATTCAATCATTAATTAACCTCTTCTGGCATTCCTGGCCACGTTCATCAATACAGTCGTTTATCTGCTGTACTGTAAAGATTAACCAGTGGAAGACACACTACTGGTCTGTGTAGCACCTTTCAGAGGATGTCAGCCACTAAATTGCAACAGTAAAACAGAAAGTGAGAAAGTGTCAGAAAGTGTCCCTCATGTGTATAACCTTGTGTAGACATGCAGCCATGGTGAAGCCTCTTGGAGAGTTTATCTGATGCCTTTTGGACCTTGTCCTCTGCTCCTTTGAGGAGCCTCCCTCTCTCTCTCTCTCTCTCTCTGCTCCAGGTCACATGTCAGAACTATCTACAGTCCAATCCTGTCAAATCAGTCTTCCTTTTGAACTTGCATATCGCGGATGAACGGTCGTGACTCCTCTATCTGTCTCTCTCCCCGTCCGCCGCCCTCCTTCCACCAGTCACACTGTGGTCTGCGGGAGTGGACTCCTACTTCCTGGTCTGTCGAACTCAAGACCAAGCTGCTGTGGTAGGAAGGATTGAGGAATCCAAAGAACATCTTTGCCATTCAACATAGACGTAGAGGTGTGTGTGTCTGTTTCAGATCCTGTGCGTTTTGGCAGTGTGTGTGTGTGTGTGTGTGTGTGTCTGACACGTTTTACATGATGTGTGTGTGTGTGTCTGACACGTTTTGACATGATACACATGTGTGTATGTGTGTGTCTCACGGAGAACGTATGTTACAAGCATGAGGCGTAAGTGTGTGGCTGAGAACGTCGTTTATAAGCTCAAGTCTTTCTAATCTGCCCAGCCATGCGTGAGTCTCTCATCATTAGACTCCACTCATCATGCTGAGGTTGATGAACTTTGGAAAACATGTGACTAGGGGTCATCATGCTGACACGACGTAAAGAGAATCTGTGTGTTCACATTTGTATCGCTTAGTTGTTTAACTATGGTACTGGAAGTCCAGACTGGTAATCAACACGGCTACGTTTTTAGGAACATTTTCTGTCAGTCTTTTCTTATTTTTCTTCCTGTCTGTCTCTCTGTCAATACACTCAACCTTTAAAAAGCCCATTTACTCTGCAATCTAATGGCTCTTAAATTGCCATCTGTAAAACCCAATACCAAACTGTGGTTGGGTGGGGCCTGTGTGTGCATGTGTGGCCTGGGTGAACATAGTGGCGCCCTGTTCACATAAAAGTAAAAAGTGCACTCATATCTGTGATAAATGGTTGCCCATGGGAACGCCCACACACTGTCTAATCCATTTTATATTTTCCACAGATGCCACCTGTGGGACCATAGTTCGCCATCAAGAAATATACCTCCTCTTCCGCTGATTGACTTCTCTGCCACCCAATCACTGATCCCATCACCGCTTCCCTTCTAAGCCACCTGCAATCCAAAACAATGGCTACCTACAGCCCCGCCCCTCGAGAAGACTCCATCTGCGAGGAGACCAATGGCGGGACGTCTCTCAAATCGGCAGGCTCCAACGAATCCATGAAGCTGAAGAAGGAGATCTCGCTCCTGAACGGTGTCTGCCTCATCGTGGGCAACATGATTGGCTCGGGCATCTTCGTGTCTCCGAAAGGCGTGCTGATCTACAGCGCCTCCTACGGGCTGTCGCTGGTAGTGTGGACCATCGGGGGAATCTTCTCCGTGTTCGGGGCGCTGTGCTACGCCGAGCTGGGCACCACCATCACCAAGTCTGGGGCCAGCTACGCCTACATCCTGGAGGCCTTCGGAGGCTTCCTGGCCTTCATCAGGCTGTGGACGTCGCTGCTCATCATAGAACCGACCAGCCAGGCGGTTATAGCCATCACCTTCTCCAACTACATGGTGCAGCCCATCTTTCCCACCTGCATCGCTCCCTATGTGGCTAACCGTCTGCTGGCTGCAGCCTGTATCTGTAAGTAGAATGTGTGTGTGTGTGTGTGTGTGTGTGTGTGTGTGTGGGGGGGGGGGGGGGGGGGGGGGGGGGTTAGAGAGAAAGGTTGGAGAGTTCTGAGCTGTGGTAAATGGGAGAATGAGTCTGCCTTTGTGAACTAAGGGAGACCAGTAAAATAATGTGACTCACTAGCCATGGACAGCATCGTAACAGAAGAAGTGCGAAACACACCAAGGTGAAAGAGGAACAGAAGGGTAGAGCGATGACAGTCCTCACATGCTTCCTGTGTCAAAGACGCAGCATAAGGGAAAAGATCAAGATCCTTTTACGCAACTTCTTAAAGCAAAATGATAAGTCATCAGTATCCATGCCATTGATAAGGACATTCTATCTAAAGAGGCAGGAAGAAATCTGCATTGAGGTCTTATCTTGTGACTCTCAGAACACTGGCAAAGAGTTTTGAGATAGGGACAGATAAATGACAGAACCCTGAGACAGACAGAACCCTGAGACAGACAGACAGAACACTGAGACAGACAGAACACTGAGACAGACAGACAGACAGAACACTGAGACAGACAGAACACTGAGACAGACAGAACTCTGAGACAGACAGAACACTGAGACAGACAGAACACTGAGACAGACAGAACACTGAGACAGACAGAACACAGCACACAAACACAACCCAGTCTTACCCAGTCTTACCCAGATGAGTCTTTACATTCAAGTTCCAAAGCCTCCCTGACGTCTGTAGTAACACATTATCAGGCATCCATCTACCCACCAACTCCTACACAAACACACACACACACACACACACACACACACACACAGATAAGTAAATCTTTGAAGGCTGAGAGTGTGCTGATAACTGTGAAGTTATTACAGCAGTCAAACAGACTCTGACCTGTGGGCTAATGGCAAATGGCTGGTTCAGCAGGGTGCTGCCACTCACTCTCACACACACACACACACACACACACACACACACACACACACACACACACACACACACACACACACACACACACACACACACACACACACACACACACACGCAGGCACCAGTCTCATATCACATCTGGACCACATCTACGTCCTCAGGACCTCCAGAACCTGATCTCAAACCTCCCACCCTTCTAGCCTTCCTCTGTCAACATGCCACACCTTGGTACATGTGGGCTGCTGACCTTCCAGCGCCTCGCTCTCCTCCTTCCAGTCCACAGCTCTCAGCTGTCTGTCTGGGAAAGAGCGTATGTTGTGTTTGGGCTGACAGCCTGTGGAGATGAGAGGTTGTTGCTGGTGTTACGATTGTTCCTGTTGTACAGGGGAGGAGGTGGGGGTTGTTATGGACAGGAGGAGGCTGATGTTCACTGAGGTGACGTTGAGATGTTGATGTGAAACTTAGGTCTTGACCACAGGTCGACGCTGCTTGCAAGACAAAACAATCAGGTTTCTATCAGAAAGAAAACAATAAGGCATTTTGTAGATGTGAAAGATATTTTGGAAACCAAATCACTTCCTGTTCGCCCCTTCAGGTACTAGAAATGATTTTGTCCACGTCTACAGGCACATCTCCTCTAAACAGTATCTAAATACAGACGGTTAGATATCAGTTTTAGGCTGTGTCATACTGTATGAGAACCCCAGCATAGGATGACTAAGGAGTTGACTAAGGAGTTGACCACAGCCAATCCGTGCTTCAGTTTTCTGATCTTGGAAGGAACAAACACTGATAAAGACCCAGGGAGAGATAAGGAGAGGGAGGAAGTTGGAAAAACATGTTTTCTCCAGTAACTTGCCGTATCTATGTAGTATTGGGCTGATGAGTGAGCCAGTCAGTCAGTAGGTCAATAAAGTATGTGGCGTACATCGTCTCTGCAGTAGAAGTTAGTGTGTCAAGTATTTACAAGTGTGGCTATGTGAATCTTGTAAAAATAGGAGAATATGGTTCTGTGTGTTATTTCTCACTGCGCTACGTCTTACCCTGAGATTCCTGACTCTGTGTCTGAATGTGTGTATGGTTGTGTCTGTGGCTGTGTATGTGGCATTATCTGTGTGCACGTGTGGCTATGCCTCCGCGTGTGTGTTTTGCCGTGGCTCTGTGTGTGTGTATGGTCATGTGTGTGTGTGTATGGTCATGTGTGTGTTGCCATGTCTCTCGCTGATGTGCTGTTCTCAGCTGTTTTGATCAGAAAAACAGGCAGGTCTGCTGAAGTCAGCACCCTCATTTCCTCAAGCTTGGCAGACTTGAACACACAAACACACACGCAGGGATGTTTGTGTGTGTGTAGCAGTGCATGTGAGCATGAACGTGTGTCTTCCAGTGTGGACGTCCACCTCACAGTGTGTCACACTCTTTGTGACCCCGTCTCTGCAGGCTTGCTGACCTTTGTCAATTGTGCCTATGTGAAGTGGGGAACCAGAGTCCAGGACTTCTTCACCTACGCCAAAGTCATAGCCCTCATCGCTGTTATCATCACAGGCCTGGTCAAGATAGGACAAGGTACTCAACACACCGTTAAGCCCTTGTACACACATATGAATGGGTTTTAACCTCTCTCTCTTTCTTTCTTTCTTTCTTTCTTTCTCTCTCTTTTTCTTTCTCTCTCTCACTCTCTAACTCTCTCACTCTCTATCTCTCTCTCACTTTATCTTTCTCTCTAACTCTTTCTCTCACTCTCTCTCTCACTCTCTTTCTCTGTCATTCTACCGCACACACCTCTTTTTCACTGGTGCACAAGTCCAGGTTAATTCAATAAGGTTAGGAGACTGACTGTGATCTGGCTTGTGTCACTCAGGTCACACCCAGAACTTCGAGGGCCTGTTTGAGGGCTCGTCCACAGACCCCGGGGACATGGCTCTGGCCCTGTACTCCGCACTGTTCTCCTACTCAGGCTGGGACACCCTCAATTTTGTCACAGAGGAGATCAAGAACCCAGAGAGGTGAGGGGATGGGGGTTGAAGGGGGGAGGGAGGTGATGAGGAGAGTGGGGGTGAAGGGGGGTGGGAGGAAACTTGTCTTTATTTTGGTTTGTTTAGGGTTTGAAAAGAAGGTGAGGCGCGGATGCTACTGGGCATAAAGACAGACTGCCAGTGGCGTTGTTTTAGGACAGGTCTGTATCAGGTAGAGGGGAGGGGGGGGGGTGGGGGGGCTGAGGCTCCTCCTGGTTTTCATCTGAGCCTTCGCTATGATTCACACAGCCAGACGCTGATCAAATGGACCAAGACGGACATGTGATTGGATCACAAGCTACTCCCTGGGTTCTCAGGCAGATTATGTGACAAACATCCCTCACTGTTCACCACCTCCAATCCCTCTACTCCTCCCCGCCTCCATCCCTCCCTCCCTCCCTCCCCACCCTTGCCCAGGGAGGTGAACTGGTGACCTGCTCAGTCATAATGAACTAACCCTGAATCTGAGCCAGCTCATTGCCTTTTGCCCCCCCCCCCCTCTCTGGCTTCCTCTACCCCCTTTTCCCCCCACACATCTCTGATTGAAACCAGTCTCTGACTCCCTCTGGTGTTTGTTTGTGTGAACTGCAGGAACCTGCCCATGGCCATTGCGATTTCCATGCCCATAGTAACAGTGATTTACATCCTGACCAACGTAGCTTACTACACTATTCTGCCCATCCCTGCCATTTTAGACAGTGATGCTGTGGCTGTGGTGAGTCCCCTTACATCATATCACTCCTTTAAATATGTATATTTTAGTTCTATGTTTTTTGTTTTCCACAGTTGGTTTACTTAGTTAACGTCCGGTCTTCTAACAATGGTTTGCGGTTAACTTTGGAACCATCATTTACCTTGATGAGTTGACACCTTTCGATGCTCCTAGGCTTGCACGAAAATGCACGACTCTTTCTTGTTTGACCCTCCACAGACGTTTGCTGACCAGGTGTTCGGAGTGATGAACTGGACGATCCCCCTGGCTGTGGCCCTGTCCTGCTTCGGAGGACTCAACGCCTCCATCCTGGCCGCTTCCAGGTGAGAGGGACCCTCAACACACCTGGTGTCCTGGTCATCAGCTATTCACTATTGCCTGTTTACCACCTCTCCATGCTTCTCTGTAGATAGTAGAAAACAGTGTGTGAATGTGTGTGTGGTTGCTCAAGTACTTGGGTGTTTCCATAGTGTGTGACAGTGTGTGTGTGTATGTGGCTGTTCCAGTAAGTATGTGTTCCCGCCATGTGTGACAGTGTGTGTGTGCGTGGCTGTTCCAGTAAGGGTGTGTTCCCGCAGTGTGTGACACAGTGTGTGTTCCTCCAGGCTGTTCTTCGTGGGTTCCAGGGAGGGTCACCTGCCTGACTACCTGTGCATGATCCACGTCACCCGCTACACACCCATCCCTGCCCTGCTCTTCAACGTCAGTCCTCCATCTTGTTCTTCTGTGTTCTCTCTCCTCCAAGCCGTTGGTCCTGGTGGTCCAAACCCCTATTTCTTCTCTCTTATAATAATGCTTCATTTAGCAGACGCTTTTATCAAAAGCGACTTACAATTTAAGTACAGGGACAATCCCCCTGAGACTGTCTGCCTTAGTATTCCATTCCTAACTGGCCCAATGTACACCAGCCAATAATATCAAATGTCTGGATGACTAGCCGGCTATCTGGCTACAGCTGGGCTATGTTGCCTGGTTTCTGACCACATGCTGTTTTCGGGGGCTGGTTAGGTAGTTATACCAGTTAGCTATGTGCTTACACAGCTGTTCATTGTTGGGTTAGTGTGCACTTACCTCTGCAATCACCTTATTCTGTAAACATTCCAAATACAACTGCCAACACCACAATGTTGGGATGTTGCTGTATGTTGGAGCAGTATGCAAACAGTTCTGTATCGTTTTGTCTGGTTCAGAATGGTCAGATATGTATTTGTGTTGTTTGCCTTAGAATCTCACCTGCCTCAGTATTCCATTCCTCTGTCTGCCTCAGAATCTATCTAGGTCACAATTCAGTCTGCCTCAGAATTCTCTCTGCTTTAGCATTCCATTCTTCTAACCCGTCACCTGCTTCAATGTCTATCTAGCACATCATTCCGTCTGCCTGGAGAGTTCTGTTCCCTGCGAGAGTAAACAAACTGAATGTGGTGCCGTCTTTAATGCTACTGTAGGCCTGTTCACTGACTGTCTGTGTTGCTGCTGTACAGGGTGCCATGGCTCTGGTCTACCTGTGTGTGGAGGACATTTTCAGGCTCATTAACTACTACAGCTTCAGCTACTGGTTCTTTGTGGGCTTGTCTATTCTGGGACAACTTTACCTTCGCTGGAAACAGCCAGACAGAGCAAGACCACTCAAGGTAAAAAAAAAACAACACAACACAATGTTAAAATGCATATATATGTTCATTTGAATGTCAGGCCAATGTTTAGTTGCCACCAAAACAGTGAAGATAATGTACCTTGTGAAAATATAAAGTAACAATGTTAACATTGTTTATTTTCGTTGCTCTCTTCCTCTTCCTCAGCTCAGTCTGTTCTTCCCCATCATCTTCTGTTTGCTCACCGTCTTCCTGGTGGTGGTGCCCCTCTACAGTGACACTATCAACTCCCTGATTGGCATCGGCATCGCCCTATCAGGGGTGCCCGTTTACTTCCTGTGTATCTACACTCCCGCCCACAAAAGGCCCATGTGGATTCGCAGGTCTATCGGTGAGAACTCCATTCACAACTGTTGATGTCAATGTAACGTTACCAGCGAAGCTGTGTCACACCATGCGTTCAGTTCAGTGAAGAGGTTTGTGTTGTTTTCTAAACAATACGGTTTGTGTTTTTAATGAGTCTTTCACTTAATTGTTCTTTCTCCCTCAGCCTCCTTCGGTCTGCTGATTCAGAAGGTGTGTTACTCTGTTCTTACTGAAATGGACACAGATGACAAGGCCGATTAAAGAGCCTCTAACATCTCACTGACTGAAGACGCACATAACCAGAGGCTCGACCACACCCAGGGTCCACATCCTCCCACTGAGTGACCAATAACAGGACGCTCATGGCAGCAAGAGAAAATCCTTTACTGGCCAGAGCCCTGGCCAAGCAACCGTGGACATGATCATGTACTGAATAGACAATGGAGTCCTGCTGTGGCCAAGATTCCACAAAGGTAGGCGTCACAGAATATTCTTTACATTCCGAATTCCGCAAGAATAATAAATGCAGCTTTCCCGTCTTTGAGATATTTGTCATTTAAACCGAACAATGAGGTAGATCTCTCGATTGATTGTTCAGTTTGTAATTGAAATTTGTTGGAAGAGTAAATATCACATATTTTTAAAGGGCAAGTAATTATGTAGGATACATTTGCTTTCCTGAGGAAAAGAGAACATCTTTGAAACTTTAAGCACTGATGACCAGAGAAAATGTCTTGAGTATCTCCTGTCGGAAAAGACCAGAAGCATCTAGGGTATAAGACATTCATGGCACATACCTCATGTTATAAAGGTATTTGTTTGTCCTGTAATATTAGTATTTCTGCCAAAGTAACGATCTTAGTGAAGGGCTTTTTTTTTCTAGTATTCTACTTTTCTATTTTTTTCTTCCTACATCCTCCAACCTTAAGTGGATATTAGTTGACCACACAAATGGTAAACGGTGAAAACGTATTTTATGTATTTATAATAAATCACTCATGGATACGGAGAATGGCCCTTATTACCCCATTAAAACACCTCAAAATAACTGTATAAAGCAACATACTTTTGCTCTTTAATTGGTATAATACCCTGAAGACCAAACTGTTCTTCCCAACAACTTCCACAGACTTATCCATCAATAAATATATACACACGTTTCATTGGGCCTCCCAAGCTTTCATTCATTCTTCTTTATCCAATAGTCTCTTCCCATGGCCTCTTCTTGCTGCTGGTTGGCCGGGCAGCAGTCTTCCCCTTGGCTGCTACAGCGGGTCTGGGTGGGGCCATCTGCTGGAGGGGGTTATGGTCGAACGTCTGCCTTAATGGACCTGAACAGACGGTGAAGAGGAGACACAATGCAGAAAAACAAAACTGCATAAAAGGATCAACAGTTAAGGAAGAGAGAGAGAGAAATATCTTTATAAAAAAATGGCGTCGGAATGGAGACGGCCCCAGGGTGTAACTGACCTTTGGCTGCCAGATCCAGGTGGTTTTTGATCCTCTTCTCTCTCTCCTCCAGCTGGTGGACCAGCTGAGCGTTCTTCCAGTCTGGGAAAAAGAGAGGGATGACAGAAGGAGGAGCATGAACGTGACTGTGTCAGAGACAGTGAATACGAATGAGTGCCTTTTGTTTAACAAGTCCTGACCACACCCACTTTTCTTGATGCCATCAAACAGGCCCTCTTGGGGAGGCATGGCGGACGGAGGGTGGACAATCTTATCTGGGATCCGCAGCTTCTGCCTGACCAGAGGAACTTTGAGCAGAGCCACCTGGCCCAGGGAGAAGCAGTTCGAGGTCAGCCAATAGGTGAACACTGCCTGAGGGGGGAGAGAGAGAGGGAGAGAGAGAGGGAGAGAGAGGAAGAGAGAGGCAGCAGATTATAAGATGCCACTGTCTCACAGCAGAGGGCACAATAACTAAGAGCAAGAGGAAGAGGAGAGAGAGGCTGACCGTGGGGAAGTTGATGGTCAGCGGCAGTATAAGGAAAGGCATGATCCTCAATACAGTCTTCATAGTTCGCATGTTGGGGTTGTCTATACCAGACTCTGCCCCCAACTGAAAAAGGAAGAGGAACAGGTCACTTGAGTGAAAGACTGACCTACTATAAGACTCAGTCAATATCTTGATTCATGCAGCGTTTGAATGCCCTAATATGCATGATCGGCCTGCATGCTCACTCGCCTCCAGGACGCAGAACATGGTGCCTGTGACCGCTAAAGGGAGGAGGAAGTAGGGGTCGGCTGCTGTCAGGTCAGTGAACCAGAACATCCCTCCTGTCTGCATGCTCGGCACCGGGTGGTAGGACATCTTCCGCAGAGCGATGAAGAAGGAGATGAAGACTGGTGCCTGGGAGAGAGGGATGGAGGGAAGAGAAAGAGGGAGAGAGGGAGGGAGGTGAGGGAGGGATGGAGGGAAGAGAAAGAGGGAGGGAGGTGAGGGAGGGATAGAGGGAGAAAGGGAGGGAAGAGAAAGAGGGAGGGAGAAATTGTACTTATTGTTATGAAGAGTACCGAGGGTTCTTCTATATGTACCAACTGGAATAAGAGTTGTTAGGCTTCCGTTGTTGGGAGTCAAGAGGCTGAGCGGTTAGGGAATTGGGCTAGTGCTCAGAAGGTTGCCGGTTCAATTACCGACCATGCAAAATGACATTGTGTCCTTGGGCAAGAGGAGAAGTGCTCAACACTAACCTGTGCAAGAGGGACCAGGAAGCCACGGAGGGGGTTGACATCATGTTTCTTCTGGAACAGTGTGAGGTCAGCATAGGTCTTGGCAACTAGACAGAGAGAAGATGATGCATGAGACTGCCTTCCCATAAGGCACGGATAGACTAGTATGTAGTTAGTACGTATGGAGTAACAGGTGGAAGGCAAGGGCAGAAAGTTTGAGATGATGAGGGAGGGAGGGGGAACTCACACTCAAACTGGTTTCCGCTCTTTTTGGCTTCGCTCATCTTATTGGTGAGTTTGGTCATCTCTGGCATCACGTTATTGAGCTTTGCTGCCTCTCTCTGGCCTTTCACGATCACCGGGAACACCAACAGTCGAGCGAGTACTGTGCCTGGGGGTGGATAAAGAAGGTTTAAAAAAAAAAAAAAGCCTTGAAAAGGTCATTCAAAGTGACGTGAGTGGAATAAAGTATCACCCAGTGTTTACCTATAACAATAGCACCCCACCAGGGAAGCCCCAAATCCACGTGAATGAATTCCAGCATGTTCTGAACCAGACCCACAGGAGTGAAGCTTCCCAGGCCCAGCTCCGCCAGGCTGACTTCAGCTCCAGGCCCATAGAGCACGTCCAGGGCTGTTGGAGCAGCTTCCACCAGCGTCTCAGAGGCCGGCTGTGTGATGACAGGGGTGGGGTCTGCAATGACGGGGCTGGAAACAGGAATGGATGCTTCTGCAACTGGAGTTGATGGGGGAACCTGTGCATTTGGAGGAGAGAAAGACAAAAAAACGACAAGAGATCTTGATGTATATTTTGTGTGTAAACTAACATCCCAGAAATGGTACGCAAGGTCGGATTAAATATAAATGTCATAACATGTGTGTTTGTCACGAAATGGTAACAAAGACCTTAGGTTTACCTGCGAGCTGTTGTGTCTGACTGCCACAGTGCTGACCAGTAAGATCCTCCCATGGTGTCTCTGACCCAGGACAGCTCTGGCAGACAGACTCCTGCAGTCTATATGGAGGGGGGAGCTCTGTATAAACCTCTGCAGAATAAAGACAATACGGCTGGTCAGTAACAGATATTTAATTCGTAGCCACCACGCAAAAACACACAGTACCCGGTCTGTAGAGCTAGATCATGTTGCTAAGTTGCTATATCCATATTATTATATTCTGTTGTTAATAACTGTTTTGCACTTCTGGTTGGATGCTAACTGTATTTCGTTGCCCTGGACTTGTACCTGTGTAATGACAATAAAGTTGAATCTAATCTAATCTAATCTAAGTTAGCATGCTAGCTGCATTAGCTCAGAGCTACAGGAAGTTCTACCATTCATCATCTAGCTAGCGAGAAAACTAGCATAACGCATACTGAAACTAAACAGACACACACATTTTATACATCAATCATGTTAGCAGGTGTCATAAATCTTGCTTTAGTTATTATAACGTATCTTATATTACGTATATTACGTATCTAGCTGTGTCAAAGTCAAAGCATGTTCTCCATGGGAACCTAGTGGAAAACCTCCTCTTTTATTGAGAATATGTCCACGTCAAAACACGCTAATCGATCAGCAGCAGAGTCATGATCACAGCTAACCTGGTTCCATCCTTCTGGGTTTGTGTGCTTCACTCGGTTAGATAAAGTCGTCCGTTGAAACAAAAATCTCGTTAGGCAAACTGGAGTCACCCCACTTCTGACCGCTGCCATGTTGAATTTGAACTACGGCAGCCGAATGTGGACAATCCGTCTATGGTTCAATCTAAGCGGAGTTCATTACAGATTAATCTAAAACTTAAGACACATCATGCACAAGATGGGTGTTTATAGTATTTTATATATTTTCTTCCAGTTTGGTTGCAGATAGTTGATCTCGATTATGATAAACAATGTGTGTGTTTCTATCTACTTTGTACAAGGAATCGTTTGCAAACTTTGCTTCTAAGAGGAGCTGAAAACAATACCCGATATTATGAATAAGAAATTACTTTATTGAATGCTTTACAGGGCACCCACAAAAAGTCCCTCTTCGACACATATCTTATTACAAGCACTCCAGCCACATTGTAACCAGTCAGACTCATAATGTCCTCCCAGTGTCCCATCAGCAGTGTTTGGAAACACTGTGTGCTGAATGCAACTGCACTGCACTGGGGGCCTGTAAGGCGGCGTGGACTCTGACCCTGGAGGAGCGGTACTTCCTGTAGGCGGCCATGACAGCAGCCAGGAGGGAGAGTGCAGCTGTGACCCCCAGAACCACAGACACCACAGGTTCTGTACTTCTGACCCCAGGGATGGCAGAGGGATGGACAGGGGTTACAATGGGGTCAGGGGTCAGGTTCTGGTCAGTTGTAGAATGACTGGGAGGAGAAGAAAAATATACAATATTTAATAAATGTAGTGTAGGAATATCCTGTACACATTCAGAGAATTTCCCTGTGTTCTTATAAAAGTCTTCATAATGTTACGGTTGACTAGAAATGCAACACCCTTGCCTGACTTTCCAGCGAAACATCTTTAACCAAACAGTTCCTCATTCCTCTCTGACTGTACTAAGTCAGTCCAGCTCCTTAATTAAAGTGTAATAAACATAGATTGGCAGGATTTTAAAGTTAATATTGAGACTGACCTGCCATTGGACATCTGTTCTGAGGAGGGGTCGGCTGTACCAACCAACATGTGATCAGAATACTGACACAACCTCCCTTGAGGACAGAATACTAAACCATGGTAACCTGGGATCTGCAAAAACAAAGACAATCATTTGTCATTGTTTATAAGAAAACATCTAAGAATGGTTATTAGGTTATGTAACTATGTCATGGTAGGTGATAAATGTTATGACTACCATGTATTTCATAAAAAATAATAATATCATAAAGAATGACATTTGATTCATAGGCACCTTACTGGTGCCCCCTGCTGGACAGTCCACCCAGCCAGCCTCAGACACCTGGACCTGAAATGTGTTCAGTCCGGTGCACCTGTGTCTGTAGCAGCGGCCCACGATGGAGACACTGACAAGATGAGAGGTGTTCTGGACAAGGATGGGAAAGATAAGATCATCCTTGATTTGTTCCACAGAGGGGAAATGCAGTGGCAATAGAAAAAAAAACATCTCACACACACTGACCTCTCTGCTCAGGTTGGAGAAGAAACACCGGCTGTCTGAGCGATACACCTCCCCAGCCCAGTCCTCTTCTCCCATCTTTACCTTGTTCTCTTCCAGCCAGCACTCACTCTGAGGGGGACACCGAGGAACAGGGAGTCATGGAGGATGGACAGGGAAAAGAAAAATGTCTAGAAAGTGAAAATTAAGCGCACAAAAAAGAAGAATTTGCCATTTTAACTCACTCCATTTTTCATGGGTTTGTAAACGCGGCATCCGTCCAGGTATTGGTCAGTCTGGCACTCCCCCTTGTGGAAGTGAAGGTAATGACACCCTAACCCACTGGCATGAAGACAGAGAGATGGGAATTATTGTTGCATCTGGGTGATTGAGACACCAGAATAACCATCTGAATGTGTGTGTCACTCATTTAAAACAATAGTACCTCCCAGAGCAGAAGAAAGACGATGAATTATCATGGCAAGTGGACAGGGACCCAAAAATGGCTCCTTCACCTAATATTCCCCAGGAAAAACACACAATTGTACACACCACCGACACAATACTGATACGCAGCGCACACATAAAAACACAGGCACAGGTCTCTCTCTCTCACACACACACACACACACACACACACACACACACACACACACACACAGACTCACACACACAGTTCCCCCACCTTGTCCCCAGACCAGGTTCTGAGCCCTGCTGAAGTTGGCAGAGTACCAGCCTGTGTCCTGCAGAGCAGCCAGGGTGACGGGGTCGACCCGGACCACAGCAGGGTCCCCCAGAGAGGACGCCATGATGGACCCCTGGAGGACACGGGACTCCCAGTGAGAAGACAGACCACCGGGACCTGCATCCTGATGGAGGGAGAGAGGGGGAAGGAAAGGGGGTAGAGTAGGGAGGGAGAGATACAGAAGAAGAGAAGGAGGAAGAGGGGATGAGAAGACAAAACAGGAAAGTTATACTCGGAGTATGTGAGGTTTCAGTGATGGCGTGGCCGGGTCTAG
Organism: Neosalanx taihuensis; assembly: GCA_030340665.1. Lineage (NCBI taxonomy): Eukaryota > Metazoa > Chordata > Actinopteri > Osmeriformes > Salangidae > Neosalanx > Neosalanx taihuensis. Next base: position 6,849,819 of record CM059313.1, read on the forward strand.
GTCAGTACCCGGTTCTCCAGGGGACCTCCCAGCTCCGGATCAGTGGACCTCAGATGGTTCTGCAGGGTTCTGATGACAGAGGGGGTGTAGATCCTGACCTGGCCCGTCCCGTCTACGTAGGTCACCTGACCCCGGGGGGAACAGCGGGGGGAGGAGCATTCTATCCAGCTGCTGAACAGCTGCTTAGAGAATCCCAGGACATGGAACAGCTCATGAATCACAATCTGGCAAGAGGAGAGAAATACAGAGACCGCTGTGCTTTAGAGAGGAGTATCTCCAACCGATCTATCAACCCACCTCAGCCACGCTCACTCCTCACCTGCACAGTGCCTTGGTGGCTGTAAGTGTGTCCAGTGAGCCTGTCTCTGCAGATGACCATCACCCCAGCCAGGGGCCTCCCCTGAGGGTCTGTCTGACAGTGTACTGCATAGGCCAGCACGCTGGGCTGCAGGCACAGGAAGAGGGAGAAACAAATTAGGAAGATTTAATCAAATAAACTGTCCCTCAAGAGCTCATTCTGATGATAATGTTGTAGTTTTAGGAGGCTCCATTGAGGCTGTCCCAAATATATGATATGGTAAAGGTGATTATATTACTAATGATTAGAACTTTATATGAGACAACCGACGCTTCTGTGACCCCTGACCTCTGCCCTGCACTTGTCCGTGCTCTGTGTGTGGACATAAAGCAGGAAATCAGTGTCAGGAAGTCCCGCCCCCTCGGGCCTCAGCACAGTCTTGGTTGGTGAGTTGGGCTCCGGGTACACAGCACAACCCCTCAGATGATCATCTGGGATCTGCCAATCAAGAAACGGCAGAATGAGGTAGAGTGAACCTTTGTGAAAAGTCCCTCATGAAAATTAAATGGTTAAGAATGATCACTTTCATTACTTACAACAACGTCCAGACAAGTCTCCACCTTGTAGTTCCTATTGGCTCTGCCGCACCTGTGACAAGGACGGAGAGGACTGACTGGGTGAAATCACGAGACCCAAGATGAGAACAGTATGATGAAGGCTGGCCAGGTCAAGAGGTCAACCGGCATGGACGCTCCTGTGTAGCGACGCACCTGTGCAGCGACGCACCTGTGCAGCGACGCACCTGTTGTAGTTTGCAGTGCTGGTGTCTCTCCAGGTGAACCGGCAGTACTTGTTGATATCTCTGTTGAGCCACAAACCACCAGAGATGCGGTCCACTGTGGAGATATTTCACAACAATACTCTCAACAATACTCTCTGAAGTGTTGATATACGAATGACTACTCTTATGGAAATGTGTAGTATTACTGGTTGTCATTAAAGTACATACAGTCTCAAAGGCCTTGTGCTGTTAGATCCAGTCCAACCACAACACACAGAGACAGAATCTGGTCACTTCTACCTGTCAGCAAGCTAGACACAATGAACATAGCCTCCTTCACTGCTGAATCCAGCCTCCATCTCTCAGTCTGGGATAGGACAGGGCTCTCCTTCGGAACCCAGGTCTGGATCCTTATTGGTTGACGTGTTGGGTCACGGAGTGGGGCCAGCTTCCTTGTGTCTCTTTGTCCTGATTGGGCAGTTGGTGATGATGGCAGCTGTGCAGAGTGACTGGAATTGGGCTGAGTTGAGTCCTTGGAGCTGTAGGAGTGTGTGTGTAGTTGGCTAGAGCTGGAACTGTTGGGAAGGACAGTCTTGTCTTGATGAATGGGTGTGGTGGTTACCACACTGACAGAAGACTGAACCTCATCAAAGATGCACTTTCCCAAGGCCCCGCGGGACCAGACCACCACCATTATCCACACCCAGAGTGGTCTGAGGCAGGGAGGGGAAGCCATGATTAAAGTCCTTTTATATACGTCATATCTGGTGGAAAGAAGAAAAAGTGGTGAATTAGTTTGTGTAGGAATGCTTCCGTGTCTGTAAGCAACGCATGCAAAGTTTCAGAAGGCCTCGGTGGCCGATTAGAAATCGTATTTGCGATTTGTGACTTGATGACAATAACATTTGATGAAATATGATCTGGATTGTATTTCATCATTTGAGGATATAAACTCGGTCGCTTTAAAAAATTATAATTTTATGTTATATAAGATTAGAATGACATTTTCGTGTTTCCACACCGCATAAGTTGTTGTCAGTTTTACCTGTTCTTGTAGTCAGCCTGGGGCTCAGAACACCCCAATCTCTTAAACATCCATCTGAGTCGATGCGAAGCTGAATATCCGACAATTTTGACCTTCATCACATATTCTTTACCATTCAGTGCTCCTTCACTATCTTCACTTTCTCCACGTTGTACTCGATTGCATGTATGTCCGTTGCTTTTAGCTTTTAGTTAAATTTACCTGCTGTTTTATCGTCCTTTGTCCGGAGTTACATCGCAATTGGGTGATGCATTTTCTGAAGACAGAGAACAATATACTTTCAGTCATCCTCTGTGTAATTCACAGAACCTTGTCTGCTGCTCTTACATCCAACCCAACACACACACAATGAAGTCACAGAACCAAGTTAAAAGTGCAAATTGTTTAATCTCAGCCACAACTGTATGTACAGTGAAATAGACCCTAATAATATCACTCTCTTCAACTCATTACATTTGAAGTTTAAAACATATCATCCGAGCTGTCCATTTTTACTTTAATACATTCAATAACAACCAAGTCAACTGAAGAATTTAAGAACAAACAAAAAAAGCAAGTCATTTTCTGAATAAAAGCAAAGAACATAGGATATGATGAGACAAAAAAATACCACACTCTTCATTTTCCACTGTGTTAAAAGCATAAAATGTAACTCATGTGGGGGTGATGTTTCAAGTGGATGTTTTAGTTACTGTTGTGAATCCTCAAAAGGCCACTCAAGTTTACTGAGTGAACTGCCCCAGAGTAGTCAGATAACTGCCCCAGAGCAGTCAGACAACTTCCCCAGAGCAGTCAAGATAACTGCCCCAGAGCAGTCAGTAAACTGCCCCAGAGCAGTCTATACCAAGACATTTCAAAACAATTCTGTCTTCTGGGATAGGATTTGTTAGCAGGCAGAGTTGGACTGTCCAATTCATGATGGATTCATTGGTCGCACTCTTACGTAAACGGCTCTGAGTCAGACAGGTCCCATAGGAGGAGATTGTCGTCAGTCGAACATCACAAATTGTGTGGAGACGTACATTATTTACACACTCGTAGACGCTCTTTGTGCTGCCCCAGTATCACAAGGACGCGCATGCTAAAAACAAACGCACACAAATCATTACGCCGTCGTCATACACAAAAAAAGAAGGTCCCCACATATTATTGCCAGCTTGCAGAAATAACATGCATTGTCAAATATAAAGCCATTGATTGCGGGATATAAGTGTGCCTTTTTGTGCGTGTGTGTGTGTGTGTCTGTGACAGTGTGTGTGTGTGCAATCATTCAGGTTTCAAGACATCTACAGGACACGTTTCTAAAAGGCACTGAAATTGGGGACTATAATATTTCTTTACTATCAAACCAGTGGCACGGTTAAGCTGTGTAACCCCCAATGACAACGTCAACACTGCTTTCTACAAACCTTTTAAAAATACTTAACTGCACATGCACTCACACATAATGCAGAATAAAAGTTTTTTTGTTACCCCCCCAGAATGAAAATAGCTTACATAAAAGGATGGGTAGGATTCTCTGTGCAAAGTTAACCTCCTTCACACGCAACTTTAAGGTATTATATACACAGTCAAATAGACTTATCCCCCGACCCCCCACCCTACCCCTCCCCACCACACCACACCCATACACATCCCACACTGTCATAGATACACACTCAAACACACTGTCATACAAGTAGACGCATACACACACTTTGTCAAGGTGGCCTCCCATTCAAAAACATATAATCATGACATACTTGATTCCTTAGTCGTCAGATCCAACGCGATGCGATTCAAAGGCACAGGACAAGCACAGAGAGACCTGACACAGGCCCTGCCTACCTGTGCTTGATGTTCTGGTTTAGGAAGGAGTGTTTCTGAGGAGTACAGGGGGAGGACGAGAAGGAGGGGATGGAGGGGGGAGGGAGAGAGAGGAGGGGGGAGGGAGAGAGGGGGCTCAAGTGAGCATGGGAACGTCGTCCTCAGAGGTGACGTCTTCGGAGAGGGGGATGAGCAAAACCTCGTCATCCGACGAGGAGGAAGAGAAAGAGGGGGAAGCGGACAGAGGAAGTGAGGTCAGCGAGGAGGAAGGGGAGGGCCGGAAGAGAGAGAGGTTGAGGCCCAGGGAATTGAAGAGCGAGGCCAGGGAGGGGCTGCTGGGAGGGATTGCCACCGGGGGGGAAGCTTGGCTGGGGGAGACTGGGGGAGCTGGAGGTAGTGGGAGAGGAGGAGGGGGAGGTGGTGGTGCAGTCGGCTGCTGCTCTGTCTGTGTCAGCAATCCTAGTTTCTGGGGCACTGGTTGATTGACAGCCTCCACGGCCAATGAGCAGGTTGTGGGACTTGACTGACGCGTTTCCGGACTGGTGGGCGGGGCATCTGATTGCTGCGCGGCAGAAGTGGACGTTTGGGCTGGCCTGGAGGCGGGTCGGGGGATGAGGCCCCACCTCCTCATACGACGGACAGCCCTGCGGACGAATCGGGGCCGGCGTCTGCGACGGGGGGAGCTGCCGGGGTCCTGCCTGAGCAGCTGAAGGATTCCTCTCAGAGAGAGGGAAGAAGACTGAGAAGGAGGGAAGTGAGAGGAAGAAAGAGCAGAGACGAAGAGGAGGAAAAAATAACAACAACAACAAAGTTACTCAAGAATCCCATTTCAAAGAATGACAGGATTACAACAAAACAACAAATCCGTCCTACACAACACAAACTCTTCGGACAAGCGAAAGACTCTTCCTAGCCAGGGTGAACTACTACACAACCAGTACAGTTAGCCAGACAGAGCTTGCTTTGTCTGAGACAGTTAATCCCCCCCTCCCCCCCGTCAGCTGTCTGCACCAAACTATAAAGCTGCTTACAGGTCGTCCATTGTGAGGCCTGGGTAACCCTATCTACCTCCAGCAGCACCACCAGGCTCCTGCCTCTGCCATCTCACAGGCCAGATAAGCAGCTCATTCAGACTGCCTGATCTGCCTTATCTGCTGCCTCCTTGACTTTGGCTGGAGGGGGGTGGAAGGACCTAGTGGAGGGTTCTGAGTTTACCGAGGAGACTGGATACCAGATGAAACTTCAGTAGTAGATACAGTATATTGTCCCATGAAGTGATCTGGGAGGGAACTATCTGAACTGTCGTAATAAAAACTTATTTTGATTGCTGATTTGTAAACTTTACCAGGTTACCTCCACCTGTAAACAAAATGTTTTCAACGTCCTTTTTGCGTTCTTCTTCAGTGGTGCTTCTCTCACCTCGTTGGGGTTCTCAGTGGGGAAGTCCTCCACTGGAGGTATGATCCCCTGGGCGATAAGCTGACCATAGGAGGGCGGGGCCTGCTGTTGGATAAGCTCCGCCTCTTGACGGCTGATTGGCGCAAACATGCTGCAGGAAAACAAGGACGTTAGCCCTCGGCTGAGGAAAAAAGCGATGGGTCTGCGTCGGGGTTGAGCAGGGCGCTCACCTGTATTCCCGGGTGCGTAGCGAGTACAGCTTGCAGGTGCAGCCCATGGCGATGACCAGGAGTAGGCCGCACACCAGGCTGCCCACCGTCGCCGCGGTGATGACCTTGCGAGGCAGCATGGCGGTGCAGTTCAGCTCGTCTGTCCCGTCCTTACAGTCCACCTGGCCGTCACAGCGCCAGCTCTCAAACACACACCTGGAGCGCAACATTGACATTTTTACATGTATTCATTCAGCAGACGCTTTCAGTCAAAGCGACTAACAGTAAGTACAGAGACATTCTCCCTGAGGCAAGTAGGGTGAAGTGCCTTGCCCAAGGACACAACATCATGTAGCCACAGCCGAGAATCAAACTCACAACCTTCCGATCATGAGCCCAACGCCTTAACCTGCTGAGCCACCTGACTCCCCCTGATTACATGCATCCTTACTTATCAGTGTCGCAGTGGAAAGTCCCTGGCTGGCAGATGGTACAGTCCCTCTCATCACTGCTGTCAGCACAGTACAGCTGGTAGTTACACCTCTCCTTGGCTGGGAAACACACGGGACGGCCGACAAAATGCCCCGGCACGGCCGCCCTCTGCCCCGCACCACCGCAGGCAAACTGGTCCCGAGGGCAGCCTCTGCAGCCCTGCTCGTCCTTCCCAGTCTCAGGGCAGTCCCAGTGGCCGTCACAACGCTGCTCCTGGGTGTAGCAGCCCCCGGCCGCCCCCCCGCAGCGCCCCTCCCAGGGGGGGCAGTAGCCGCCCACCCGGTAGGTGGCGTTGAAGCCTCGGCCCTCGGAGCCAGGCAGGGTGTGGTAGATGAGGGAGAGGAGGCCTGTGTGGGACTCCACCTGGACAGACTTGTAGTTGGAGACGCTGGTGATCTGGTGGAGAGGGAGAAAAGGGAAAGGAGATCAGTGATGTTGCCTGATCAGAAGAAATATGGGAGTCAGGTAGCTGAGCGGTCAGGGAATCAGTAGGTAATCAGAATGTAAATACAGGCCGAGTGACTGAAGAGAAGCTCTCACAATCTCACCAACTTAAACACTTCTTCCACTCTGCTCTCTGAGCCCTGTGCTGGGTTTTTTTTTACATCAAAACCACAGACCCCTTGATGAAAACTTACGAATTTGACCAGTTCCCCTGTGCCCTGCTGCCTGTTGGTAATGGTGACGGTGTCCCCGGGGCCCAGCTCCAGCTGCTGCAGGTCCAGCCTGAGGGGCCGGGAGTCCTGGGGGTCCACCGTCCACACACAGAACAGCGAGGGGCCACGGATGACGGGGGGGGAGAAGGTCCCGTAGAAGGTCTGCAGGAGGCCCCCGCAGGGCCAGTCCACAGGCGCAGGCGTCACTTGGGGGAGTGTACGGGAGGGAGGGAGAAGCTGAGGCTGATTGCCCACCCCTCTCTGCACCCAGCCGCTCTCCCTCTCCGCCAGGCTACTCCCGTCCCCTTCTGCCTGGTCGGAGCTGCTCTCGGTGGGAGGCCGGGTGGAGGGGGTGCTTGGGGTGGTGCCCTGGAGCGGGCGGTCCAGGAGCCCCGCCTCTTCCTCACAGCCTTGCTCGTCTGTGCCCAGGCCCTCCCCCTCACCCAGACACTCCACCTGGCCGTTACAGCGCCAGGAGAGAGGAAGGCAGTGACCACCCAGACACTCGAAGTCCGTAACTGGACAGGCACCTGAGTCTAGGGAGAGAGGAGGGGTAGAAGGAGGGAGGTTGAGAAAATTAGAAATGAGAGCGGTAGCAAGGTGAGAGTGAGAAAGTGTAGAGACAAAATGTACAGAAGGAAAGATATGGAGCGAGAGGGAGCAAGAGAGAGAGGGAAAGAGAGAAAAAAAAGAGAGAGACATTGATTGGCACTGTATTCTGGGATGTTCCTCATTAGAAAGCGATCCAGCTGCATGATCAACAGCCTACCTCTAGTGTAAGCCAGGTGAAACGTAGAAACAGGGTAAAAGTGAGGCAGGAAGTGATGCGTCAAGTTGATGTTTCCCCCTGGGAACACCATGGGTGCGGGCAGTTTGGATCCACAGAGACTGATGGGGTCCGTGTTCTCAGACGTCACAGACACCCATTCCTTCTTACAGCGTGCCGAGAACTGGGAGAAACTGAGGAGAGGATTGGACAGTGGATTGTAGTTGATTCCATGAACTTATAGATTGTTGCACTGCAATGAATTCCATCACAGGATGTATGACTGTAGCTTAGCAACTGACACACGATGCTCCCTTTCATTTTCATTCATTTGTTTGTTTAGCTCCATGACACAGGACACATTCCTTACTGCTTGGAATCTTTTTTTTTTTTTTTTTTTTTCGACTAACCTGATGACAACAGGTTCTCCTTCTCTCGACTGGATCTGCCAAGTACAGTCAAGGGAGTGGAACAACCAGCTGTGACGAGCGGAACTTTGGATCTCTCCCCGCCTGGCTTCCAGAACGATGGGAGACCGTCCACAGCGAGCTAGAACGCCCAGGGAAGAATAGAATGGAATGTTAGAACGTTTCAGCGGGTTCCTAAGGGGCATTCTTACGTTCCGAAGCTAAGGAGCATGTTATGTAATGGACGCTGTGAGGTTAGTAAGGTGCAGGTGCACAAACCCAACCCCTGGCTGGAACTAAAAACAGTAACACCGTAACTTCATAAGCTTATTTGGTAAAAGGTTGTATCTGTAAGTAGGAGGTGAATACTCCCTCCCCACCTCCTACTCTGACCAGTACTAATACATCTCTCCTCACCTGAACTTGTGGTCAGCTCCTGACTGCTGTAGGCTACAAGTCCATGGGAAGAAGAAGACAAACAAGTTACAAGCTGCAAATGGAACGGGAGTTCGTCATCAGCAACCTCAATCAGCACAAAACAGAATCTGACTTGTGGACACGTGAATGATGCCTATCTGCTTCCGCATAGCTAGTTGTGTCTGCGAAATGCTGGCAGGTCAATGAGATATAACAGAAGTTGTGGGTTTCTCAAATTCAAGACATTTTCCATGCTAAGGGTTGGCATGCTCGTTGGACATTTACTAACCTGTCATAAACAGAAGGCAAAGCATGCCAATATTGTATGAAATAGTCATTGTGAGGATGGGTGTCCTTTTAAAAAAGATGAAAGATTAAATAAAATGTAAAATAAATCAAACAGCGTTGGGGTCTCCTTGATCTACATCCCTGGGATCTCACTGAAGAACCATTGTGGGACTGATCATGAAGTGTTATGAACCTGGAAGAAGGAACACAATAATACTTACTAAAACAAGGGCCAATACAGTCTGCAACATACAGCAATAACGTTTTAATGCGACTGTTCAACCATATTATTATTATACAGTAAGATTATGAGGTCAGTCAACAACAATCCGTGAATCAAAGTGTATTATTGTGGTTGGATTTATAATAGGGGAAATAACACATTGTGATTGTTAAAGGTCGGATACGGTTCTCAAAGCTTCTGCTTTAACCGTTCACTTGGCTATATCACCAACTAAATAATCCAACACACAAAAACGCGATCTAGATAAAAGCACTTCAGATCGCTGCTTTAATCTTTTCTTTACTTCTAGTTTATTAAACTAGGCCTTTCTACCGACCATCGCCCCCGCAAACTGTCCATATGGAAGCTTCTCTAGGCTTTTCATCCGTCACGTTTTCCCGACCGTGACATCCGAAATTAATTTAATCGTATTTATAGGTATAAAACAGTAGATAATCACAATTTGAACAGAAATAAAGATATTGAAAGCCTACCCGCTTGTGTTGATGTTGACATCAGACTTCAGTGTGACTTCCGTATTGTTGAATGACAGGAAAAGGGCTTAAAGGAAACCCAGTGAAAGAGATATGGTCACTTTTCTAACTCTTTATCTTATATTACATATATCTGCTGCATCCTGGAGAGAAGAAAAAAAGTTTGATCCTCTTCATTCAACATCTTGGATGATTTCTCTCTAAACTTGACGAAACGTTGCTTCACATTATCATTGCAGGTGCAGTTTGGGGATTAACCACCAGGTGACAGGAGAGAGTCAAAGAAATAACTACAGTAATTTGTTGTTAGTTATTAATGTAAGAACTACAGTAATGTGACTCAATCTCTCATTGAGTCCCAAGGACACAATGTTTCCTAAAGTAAATCTAAAACTGCATTAGTCGAAAAACATTTTTCAAACTCTATCCGTATTGTCTAGAATATTTCTTGAATAGGACTTTCTTGAATGAACGTACTGCTTAGCTAGACACATCTGCTCTGAAATACAGGAGTCACATCTGGTGGAGGGAGGGTGGAACTTTTTCAAAAACTTTAATTTTTTTGCCTCGCCTACTCTCCAAGGCTGACCACGTCCACAAGACAGACTACTGATGTCCAAAAAGTGAAGACAGGGAAACTCTGGATGTGACATAGAATAAATATGACGAGCTGGGATTGAACGGATTGTGAATTTATGAACATATGAACGTTGCAGACTGAGTTCCTGTGTATGTGTGCATCTGAAGGATTTGCTGCACTTAAAAGAAACTGCAACAACAACAAAAAGAGGACAAATAACAAAGCTTCAAGCAAACTATTTGGCTTTTTTATGATATCCTAAAGGATTAACTGCATTTTCAGAACGACTGGAAGCCACATAATTTTTTTAGTTTTGTAGTGTTTTGGTTAATTTGAAGATAGAGGAATGTTACCCCTATTATCGCTGGCATGCTGTCTGTTTTTGGGGTCTGTCTCATCGGAAAAAGAAATCAGAGCTGAGGTAAGAAATAAATATTGGATAAGATGATATAAGATTGGGGTCCCCTTTAAAAGCTTTTTACATTATTGTTCTAGAAAAGTTATTGGGAGCAAAAAAACAAGATAATATGTTACCGTTGTACATCCATCCTTTTTTATAATATAACATAAGCATATTCTACAAACTCTGTTAACTAACTGTACAAAAGGCACTTGAAACAATAGATATATTTTTTATCCGGTCCATAATGTCAGTCACCAAGTAACATGCATTGTTTTATATTTCTCTCTTTTTTTGCGTGTGATACTTTGTTCCTACTGTTGACAGTCAAAACCACATGAGTGGACCAAACCAGTGTCCCATCAAACGCCAAGGAGAAAAGACACAGAACTACAGTCCAAAAAATATCCTGACTCTGATATTGTGGTCTGGAATAGGGTGGATAGGGGACATTACACATGTTTGAAAACTGAACTCAGCTGCTTTGTTCAGACTAACTGGGGGAGGTGAGGATATGAAGGGCAGCGGAAGGGGGGTAGGGGAGTGTAATGAATATCATCTGTCCTGTGTAGAGAGACAGAGAGAGACAGAGACCGAGACAGAGTGAGAGAGAGACTGAGAGAGAGAGAGACTGAGAGACAGAGAGCGAAAGAGAGAGAGACAGAGACAGAGTGAGAGAGAGACTGAGAGAGAGAGAGAGACAGAGACAGAGAGCGAGAGAGAGAGAGACAGAGACAGAGTGAGAGAGAGACTGAGAGACAGAGAGCGAGAGAGAGAGAGAGACAGAGATAGAGTGAGAGAGACTGAGAGACAGAGAGTGAGAGAGAGAGAGAGAGAGAGAGACAGAGACAGAGAGAGGCAGAGAGGCGAGAGTTGTTTTGTGTTTCAGCATACTGGACATGGCTCCATCTTGAAGCCTCACGTGTTGACATGGAGAATGCATTGGTCTACAGACCAGAGACCAGTGATATATACAGATCAGAGACTGTCTGACTGCAGAGAGAGAAAAGGGGGGGGGGGTTGATCCTTGTTGGTTACAGTAAATTGTTAGTATCGATGTATTTCCAGTCATCAGCCCCTTGTTAGATCATTTTCGTATTTCCCCAAAAGGTATTTGTCATGTATTTCTCCTTTTTGTCTTTTAGTCAAGGTTATTTGACTTCTCATCCCAGTCAAAGTGTACAGTACAGTATGGAGACAGGAAGCAGAGAGCCAGTCAGGTCCTTCTGAGTCAATGACCACAAACTGCCGGTGTTTGAGTCAGTCCAGACACTGTCAGTCAATCTGTCCTTCCACTAAGACCTAATGAGCTTCTATAACACAGTGAAATGGAGGGGGGCGGGCAGGGGAGGGATAGAGTCAAACTGTACCGTGCAACCGGATAATTAACTGGAAGGAGATGCTTGATGGATTTGAGCATGTTTCTTCATACAGCACCAGTATTAGCAGCCATGTTGTTAAATGTTTAAAAGCGTGCGTGCCAGAAAATGATTAAGATACATTCCTGTTGTTGACTTAGAATGGAGTTTTTCTACTGTGGCACAAACACTCCATGGCATATTGTTATGATCTATACCAAAGTTACCTGTGACCCTTCAGAGGCAGGAAAAACACCGGCACATCTGGAGCTATGTGATGGGTGATTAGGAAGAGAGCCAGGGGGGAGAAGCCCATATGGCTCAGGCTCAACATACCTGGGGCACTCTGGTGGTTGTTGTGGCCTTGAAGCATGTGGAGAACCCTGGGTCAAGGTCTGGTGCTCGTGCTGTGGAAATGTCCCGATGAATGATCGTCCGTCTATCTGCTTAATGGGAAACTGATGGACTTCTAAGGAGAATTTGCTGTTTTGATTTGATCGCACACAGCTGGCCCTCTGGCCCTTCAGCCTTTGATTGACAAGCATCCGATTGAGTCCTTCAACGGTGCCATGCAGAGCGACTGCATTAGACTAGCAGCGTTGAGAAGGCCGACCTCAGCATCTTCTGATCTTAGTGAGTCCAGTATTTCTGGTGCTTTCGACCAGGGCCTGTATGTTTTTCTCAGTGGGAACCTTGCACATGAAGCTGTTGTCTATAAAGAGATGTGATGGTTGTGTTTGAAGGTAGGGTTCTCCCCTGCTAGTCCGGGCGTGGAACTGGTCTGAGAGGAACTAGGTCAGAGGCACTGCCATGCAAGGCAGGCACTGAGAACCTCAAACGCAGTCGAGCGCTCACGACCAGAATTCTCTGTTTTTTCCGTTGGCACAGACCGAGGGGAACGACTGAGTCAGTCTGTCTCCCTTAATTTAAAATTCAGCTTCAGCTCCTCTCTCGGCATTCTACCACTCTCCTTTTAACCTCGTGCACCCTGCGCTTTCTCACTTTTCACACGTCTTTCTGTCGCTGCGTTTCTGTGTTGTTCCGTTCCGTTCTTTTTTATCCTCACCTTATCACTTTACATGATCTAGCTCTTAAAAAAGGAGAAAAACTCCAGAAAAGAACTGAACTGTCAGACTGAAGCAGACCAGATCAACTATAAAAGACGTTTCAAAGACAAAAAATATATTTTACCCCCGCCCCCCCCCCCCCCCCCCCCCCCCCCCAAAAAAAAAACTTGAAGGTTCTTTGAACGCTAAATATGTGCAGTGTCTGGAACACTTGGCTGAGGTGCAGGATTCCCTGCTCTGTGGAGGAGCAGTGTGGTTGTCTGTGAAGGCTGGCTGGACACATGCACCTCTCAATGCTCGCATGGCTGAGCTGTGGAGCCTGACATGAAGGCCTGATACTAACCGAGCACAGTGTCAATGTAGATATTCTGTTAAAAAGCAGTGCCAGGGCTGTGGCTTGTTTGGCAAGGTCAGACGCTGTCAGAATGTATAGCAATGCATAGGAAACAACACCTTCTGAGGATGAAGGGAGGGTCTTCAGCGTCGCATGACGATTCATTGACGCCAACACAGCGTCTTGTGATCGGAGGGCTGCGTGATTTAGTCATATCTGTCTGTCTCTTTCTCTTGTCATCTACTTCCTCACTCAAGAAATAAAAAGTGATTTGTTCCAGGACAGAGACAAAAAAAACAAGTCAGAACCATTGGATTGTAGATGTTTGTTCTTCTAAATCTGGTACGTAAAGGCTGAAACAGTAGCAGTGTCTGCCTCAGTTTGAATGCTTTATTTTATCAGACAGAACGTCATCCTAGCCACACTGTCCAGACCTGTGCTTCTGTTTACAAAAAAAACCTGCCTCCACATGGACTTAGTCCTGTGACCACACATGGATTTGCAGCTAGGTTACCTGAAGGCCCTGACGACAGAATACGCCATGTACTGTAGAACTAGAACTAAATAGAACCTTTGACTGGGAGTTGTGGGAGTTCCAGAGGTGAGGGGCATGCTGGGATTGCTGGCATGGTTGCCGGGATGATGGGAGGCCCCTAGGTGGAGAGAGGAGAGGTCTTGATGGTTGTGGGGGGATGAAATAGGCTGGGGGATGGGGGGATGGGGGGTGGGGGGGTAGGGGGAGGGACGGGACTTTTCGTCTGCCGGAGCAGAGAGTGTTTTTACAGAGCTAGACAAGTCACCACAGTGGAGCCACTGCACACACTAGGAGCAGTCAAAGAAGCAAGTCCGGAGAGAGGGATGGAAGGGAGGGAGGAGTGGAGGGGAGGAGAGTGGGAAGTGAAGAAGTGAGAGAGGGAGGAGGGAGGAGGGAGGGAGGGGCTGACAAAAGGGTTAAGTGAGATATGAGGAGAAGTAAACAGATACAAAGACATATGAAGTTTACTAGGAGGGTCAACCTTAACCCATTTGTTAAGGAGAGAGAGGGGGGCAGAGAGAGAGAGGGAGAGCAGGAAGAGAGAGAGAGACCTCTTATAACAGAGCCTTGTTCTATTCCTCTCCCTTCTCTCTTGTATCCTTCTGTATTGGCAGTACCTTTACCAAGGAGCTAGAGTGCATTTCACTCTCACACTTTCACTCCCGCTTTTAATACAAATATGCCTTGAGCACTGTTATCTTCTGCTACATAATAAATGTATGAGAGGCATAAAAAACCCGAATTGACACTCACATTTAGCTGGAGGGTTTCCCTGGAAGCGAGGGGGGGGGGGGTACCTCTGTTCCAGACAGGAGAGATCGAGAGGGTAAAGAAAGACGGAACAATGGCAAACTAACAGAGGTTTGGGATGGGAAGATCATAATGGAATGCTGTGTAATTACACTGACTTCATTTGTGGTAAACATGGAGACACCCTGGCTGGCTGTCTTTGGGGGTGCACACGCATACACACACACACACACACACACACACACACACACACACACACACACACACACACACTGACATAGGTTTAGGGATGAAGACATTATGAACCAGGGACCAACTAAATTAACAAATTGTCGAACAAGCTTAGAGTGGCGATAACTCAGGTCTACAACAGTTATATTATAATCTGGGCTGGAGTCAAACTGCTGCTTTTTTGGATCCAGCAGTAGATATCCATCAGACTGGAGATGGAGGGGGCATATTACTACTGAAATACTTTGAAATATTGCTCAAGAACATTTCGTAAGATACTGTTTCCTCACAGTTCGGTCCTCATACGGAAAACACACAACTCAAATGACATCATCCTAAAGTAGATCTGTTTCTGCTAAATGACTGAATGTAAATGTAGATCCAGTTCTTTATTTGGCCGCTCTCGTCTCTACTTACGACGCCACAATAAAGTTTTCACAGTTTTCTTTCACGCGTCCAAGTTAAGCACAGACGCTTGCAAAACAACAAGTATGTCGTCGAAACCCCCTCCCAGTAAGAAAACGATTTTAATAATAGTTCAAGATTAATGAATGATTCATTATCTCATCTCTTCTCTCTTCCTCTTGTGTCTGTTTGTTTCTGTCTCTTTTTCTTCCTGTGTTCTGTGTGTGTTGGCTGTTGTTAGAGAGGCTGCTTGTGTTCCGAGGGAAAACACAGTTTGTTCCAAGTCAACTGAGCATCAATTTAAGCGACCCCCCCCCCCCCCCTCCAATCTCACCCTCATGTCCACCCACGCAGACACACATACACACACACTCTCAGAATTTCCCCCTCTCTCCCTGTCTTATCCTTACACACACACACACACACACACACAAACCACACAATCACAGTCAAACGAGCAGTGAGTAGGCCAATAGAAACCCGCCCATAGCAGGTAAACACATGTCCTATCTACATTCCTTCTCTCTATCAGAGCGTTTGGTTAACCATTGACTAGCTAAGCCTAGAGGTTGGCCAGCTATCATTACATTTATATTTAATCATTTATCAGATGCTTTTATCCAGAGCGACTTACAGCAAGTACAGGGAGTAGGCTGAGGCAAGTAGGGTGAAGTGCCTTGCCAAGCAACACAACATCACATAGCCACAGCCGGGAATCAAACTCACAACCTTCCTATCATGAGCCCAACGCCTTAAACCGCTGAGCCACCTGACTCCACCTGCATGTTTGATTCATGTGGGGAAGTCCACATAGAAACAAGAAACAGGGAGACTAACACAGATCCGATGCGTGTCTGTGTATGAGAACGTGTTTGGCCCTCTTGAGTGTCTGTCTAAACCCCTGTCACCTGCCTCCACCCTCCTCCAGGCGTGGCTGCAGCAGTATGGCTACCTGCCCCCAGGTGATGTTCGGGCCCAGGCTATCCGCTCCCCCAAGTCTATCATCACAGCCATCTCTGCTATGCAGCGCTTCTATGGCCTCACTGTCACTGGGTCCATAGACACAAACACCCTACAGTGAGTCTCAGAGTTCCTACAACAACCAGACACTCTTTAACTAGACTAGCAGCTATAAACAACACTTGAACTGTAATTTTCCTTGACTTGAAGTAACCTGTCTGTCAACCCCACCACCCCCCCCCCCTCTTTTTTTGTGCTGTTGCCAGGGCGATGAGCCGGCCTCGCTGTGGCGTTCCAGATAAGTTTGGACCAGAGCTGAAGAGCAACCTGAGGAGGAAGCGTTACGTTGTCCAGGGACTGAAGTGGGAGAAGAGTGAGGTCACCTTCAGGTCCGACCACACTGCCCAGCCTAGACCTGTCTAGTTTCACATCATACTGGTCATACATAAACAATGTGAACAGTTTTATTGTGACCAGCAGTCTGTTATTGAATTGAATTCCCAGTGAAGCACTCAAGGTGGTTGTCCACATCTTCAGTGTCGACAAGCTTACATTTACATTTAGTAATTTAGCAGACGCTCTTATCCAGAGTGACTTAAAGCAAGTATATCTGGTAGTAGTTAGAACTAGCCTACCCTTGCCTAACCTAAAGTTACTTTTCTTTACCTAATCGAACCTAGCCTATGAGCCATGATCCAGAACCATTTTGTAAATACGCCTCCATCTCCACCCCCCCAACCCCCACCCCCCCCCCCCCCTCCACCACCCACAGCATACAGAACTACACCCCCAAGGTGGGCGAGCACGCCACCTTCAAAGCCATCCGAAAGGCCTTCAAGGCGTGGGAGAGCGTCATCCCTCTGACCTTCAGGGAGATCCCCTACAGCCACATCAGGGACAAGGTCGACAAGTTCGCAGACATCATGCTCTCCTTCGCCGAGGGTTTCCACGGCGACAGCACCCCCTTCGACGGAGAAGGCGGCTTCCTGGCGCACGCGTATTTCCCGGGCCAGGGCATAGGGGGCGACACGCACTTCGACCTGGCAGAGCCCTGGACCACCGGTGCTGATGACCAGGGGGGTAAGATAAGGAAGGGGGGAGCAGGGACGAGAGGAACAAAGTAGAAACTAAAAAGTAGAAGTGCGTATGGAAATTAAGAGTAGATTAAATGGAGTAAAGATAACTTTTTTTCAGATGTATTTCCTGGGATGTTCGCAAGCTGTAATTCTGTCTGTCTGAATTACTATGTACCAAGAGGGTGTGTCTAGGCCTGAGTTACCATGTATTCCCTTTGAAACCTTCCTCTCTCTTTCTCACTATCTCCTCCCCCCTTCTCTCTCTAGGTAACGACGTGTTCCTGGTGGCTGTCCATGAGCTTGGCCACGCTCTCGGCCTAGAACATTCTAACAACCCCTCCGCCATCATGGCACCTTTCTACCAGTGGATGGACACGGAGAACTTCCAGCTTCCGGATGATGATCGCAGAGGGATCCAAGCCATCTATGGTGGGTCTCCCAGCTGTCTGCCTCTCCCCCTCTGCTCCTCTCTCTCTCAATACTGTAGCAGTCGTCCTTGTAAGCACACGATCAGCGTCCTCAGACGCTCAGTCTGGCCGTGATGCTAACTGGCCCAGCAACCTCGCTGCAATGTTGTGGCTACGTCCCTGGAATGTGGTGACAACATCAACCTCCAACAATAGAAGTACAGGAACAGGAGAATGTTTCCTTGTGCGTTACGTCTCTCATTACGTTTCACCAACCCAAATGTTGTTTGTCTTTTCCTAAAGCTGCAGATAATGTGAGAGCACTGACGGATCCAAAACGTGTTTACGTGATTGACGGTTTCCATGACAACAATGTGCTGTCTTTCTGTCCCCCCCCCCCCCCTCCCACCCTCAGGGACAAAGTCTGGGGCCCCCCCACCTCCCCCCCGGCCCACCAAGCCCTCCAAGCCTGACACCCCCACCCAAGGCCCCAGCATCTGTGAGGGCCACTTCGACACCATCGCAATCCTCAGGGGAGAGATGTTTGTTTTCAAGGTAAAGACATTAGTCAGTGGTGCGCACACAACATGAACACAAGGTCACATGGTCACGAGGTCACAAGGTCACAAGCACACTTACAGAGTGGATTCCTTCCTGACACCGTGTGTGTCTGTTTCCTCAGGATAAGTGGCTGTGGCGTGTGCGGAATAACAAAGTGCTGCAGGGTTACCCCATGCCCATCGGACACTTCTGGAAGGGCCTGCCCTCCAACATCAACGCTGCCTACGAGAGAGACGATGGGAAATTTGTCTTCTTCAAGGGTACGTCACGAACGACATTCTGACCGATACAATAAGCCGATGAACCACTATGTGGCAAAAACAACCGGATTGGAGTCTGTTATACAATTTAATCTCTATGTCTCTCTCTCTCTCTCTCTTTGCCTTGCCATTTTCTTCGTCTCCTTCTCTCCAGGTGATAAGTACTGGGTGTTCAGTGAGTCGGCCATGGAGAAGGACTCTCCTAAGAATCTGAAGGACCTGGGTACTGGGCTGCCCAAAGACAAGCTGGACGCTGCACTCTTCTACACGCCCACGGGACAAACCTACTTCTTCAGGGGAACAAAGTACGGCTGTGTGTGTGTGTGTGTCTGTGTGTGTGTATGTGACAGTCTCCCACAGAAGTACTTTATACTGATGTACCTGGTACATAGATATAGATGTATTAGATACATAGATACAGATGTAGATGTATTGGTTTGGTTCTCCAGGTACTACCGCTTCGACGAGAAAACTCGCACCGTAGACGCCGAATACCCCAAACCCATCAGCATGTGGAAGGGTGCTCCAGATAACATCAAGGCTGCCATCATGAGCGAAGATGGATGTAAGTGTGTGTGTGTGTGTGTGTGTGTGTGTGTGTGTGTGTGTGTGTGTGTGTGTGTGTGTGTGTGTGTGTGTGTGTGTGTGTGTGTGTGTGTGTGTGAAGGAGAGAGAGTGGCCTTAACTCATCCCAACACATACCATAGCTCTAGCAAATGCCCTGTCCTAACATATTTGTCTGACTCGCTGTCCTTCCCTCCACCTTCTAATCCCTCCGCCTCAGCCTACACCTACTTCTACAAAGCCAACAAATACTGGAAGTTCAACAACCAATACGTGAAGGTGGAGTCAGGCTACCCCAAGTCTGTCCTCAGCGAATGGATGGGCTGCGAGGGGGAGGAGCCTAAGGGCAGAGACGGGGAAGTGATCATCATCGAAGTGGAGGAAGGAGAGGGCGGGGCCACCGCAGCAGCTGTGGTGATCCCTCTGCTCCTATTGGTGTTCGTGGTCCTCACCCTGGGGGCCTTGTTGTTCTTCAGGAAGTACGGCACACCAAGACGTCTCCTGTACTGCCAGAGATCCCTACTGGACAAGGTGTAGACGTCCAGATGATGCACCCAGATGGACACCGAGGGAGATAGAGAGTACTTAACAAAGACCGAAAAGAATGGAGGGAGGGAGGGAAGATGGGAGAAATGAAGAAGGTTGGGTGTAGATGCCACCAAGAGAGAGAGAGAGAGAGACAGAGAGAGAAAGAGAGAGAGAACAGGATGACAAGAGACTGAATCAGGAAAGACTCATGTGTATTTAGTATGTTAGCTTTTTACATGTACTGCTCTGTGTTCTGACTGGTGGAACAGATCCCCTCTCCACAAACACACACACACACACACACACACTTAAACAATAAATCCACCAAAAAGGCGCTTCCCCCCATCCCTCCCCCTCCCTCCCTCCAGCCTCCTCAGCTAACTCACCCCCTGTACTTGACGACTCCAGCTGATCTGCTGTCCGATTAGAACTTTACATTCCCTTTGGTTCCTCCTCCAACTCATATCTCTCTTCTCCCCCGCCCCTCTTGTTCTCTGCCCTGAGACCCTTTTGTCTCCTTGGAGCCTGTAACCCGTAACAGGAGCGTGGTACGTCAGTATAGCTCCCTCAGCTTACGGTCAGGGGTGTGATGGGGCTGCGTAGACAGTCATGCACCCTGTTGTCCAGAGTTACAGCAAGACGGGCACAGGTCACCAACAAAATGGCCGCCGGTGATATATAGTCTGATATCCTTTAAAAAAGGGGTGTTATTCTTAGTGAGTTTCTATGCGCCCAGCTCACCTCGTGTTTTAACCTCTCAGGCGGGTAGGAGGTCTCGTCTCCTCAAAGGTCCGAGCAGTCGGAGTAGTGGTTGGAAGGATGAAATGACCCTCCAGCTGTCAGACAGTTTATTAAATGTTGAGAGCAGAGCTGCTTGTCCAAAATGTTTGATTTCCTGGTACCATTTTTTTTCTCAACCAAACACAGTTGTCTTATCGTGTTTTTGTTTTTGTAATGTTTCATTATCGTCGTTATCATCAATGTTGTTGTTGTTTTTATTATGACTATGGTTGTTGTTATTATTGTTGTCCTAAGTGTAGTTGTGAATTATATTATTACGCATTGTCATACTGAGCCCTGCTGGGCAGAGGCATCGCTTGGCAACTAACAAAATGGCCGCCACTGGCGTTCAGTCAGTGTGTGGTGAAATTGGTCTGCACAGAGAGTGGGGTACTTTTTGATAAACAGCTGTTTTTATTCCCCCTATTGTTTGGCATATCAAACAAAACAAACCAATACTATTTATGACTGATTTTGATGGTGCTCAATGTTTTCTTGTCTTATGCAAGTAAGAAATATTGTGGAATTGGTTTAGTGATAACAATGATAATGGTAATTATATTTATAATAATCATAATATCAATAAAAGGGAATTTGATTGTTTTGCCTGTTTTTCCACTTTTTGTATTTCATTAAATAAAATGGAATAAACATATTTTCTAAAATGTGTCATAGACTTAAGGTTTATGGTTACTGATCAGTGTTTTCATTAAGGACACACAGACACACACATAGGAACCATCTCAATCACTCAAGACATGGAATGTAAAGACATTACAAAAGCACTTGGGTATGTCCATTCTATATGATTATGGTCATCTCAACAATTAATTTTCACTGACCAAGAGCTCTGAGTCAAAGAGAAAAAGCATGAAAAAAAACATGTGTAGAGAGCCGGAGGGGAGGAGAGATGGAGTGTTTAGGATCATGGCTGCTGTCATGTGTCCAGGAAAGATGTGGAAAGAATTACGGAATGATCACGTTCTTCAGAGAGTATGGTTCCAACTGGGTTCTGTTAACTCCATCTGGAACCCTGGAAACATCTGAGCTGCCAACAAGACCAGGAGAGAGAGAGTGTGTGTGTGTGTGTGTGTGTGTGTGTGTGTGTGTGTGTGTGTGTGTGTGTGTGTGTGTGTGTGTGTGTGTGTGTGTGTGTGTGTGAGAGAGAGAGAGAGAGAGAGAGAGAGAGAGAGAGGTAGATGGGATTAGAAAGGTAGAAGACAAAAGAGATAAGTGTCCAGTAAAGTTAGAATGATTCTAAATATTTGAATGTTTTGGGTGTTTTTTCCTTACCACAACCCTTCATCCTTCTCTCCCTCACCCTTATTTCCTTACCAACTGCAAAATTTTTCTTTTTTACAAGGTCTCTAACTCAAACCACTCCTCCCTTTACCACAAGTATCTCTGGTCTGTTTTCTCTCTCTCCCTCCCTCTCTCCTCGCTCAACATCCTTTATCTACTTGCACGCCCTCCTCTAACCAAGCCACAAGTAAAAACTCAGCCAAGCATGAGCCGAAACCTTTAACATCTCTTGTTAGCCATACGTTATATAGCCAAAAATATATAAAACACTAACCTTTCCCTATGTTTTGTCATTCGTTTTGCAAGTATAGAGTGATAGCCAGCCTTTCCATTTCCAAGAACTATTTTCTTCACTTGTATGGGACAGTGTACATTTCCTTTTGAGTGTTTCCACTGACTTTCTCTCTCTCTCTCTCTCTCCCCACATCTGTTCATCTCCTTTCCTGGCCCACACTCCCCCTCTCTCCCCCTCTCTCTCCATGCCTGTGTCACCTGGTATTGCGATCGGTCTCAGAAGTGCATCCTTTAAAACAGAGCAGCATGATGATGTCTCCCTATTAATCACTCCCTGTCTCAATTCCAAGAATGAAGACAGAAAAAGAAGATGGATGGATGGATGAAGCCCAATGAACAGAACTAGATCGCCTCAGCTAAACGTGTGTACATCTGTACGAGAGTGAAGCTGGTCAAAGACAGCGAAAGAGAGAAATGGCAGCCATATTGGTGTTATTATATTTTTTTTCGCTCTTTCTTTCTTCTTTCTCACCGTTTCTTTCTCGGTCTGCTGTATTTGTGTTTGGGCTGGGTCTGTATGGGCGGCCCAGTCCAGAGCCAGTCAGCACGCCTGACAGGAAGTGGCCAAGACAGCTGCTTGCAATTGAACCACAGTGTGTGTGTGTGTGTGTGTGTGTGTGTGTGTGTGTTGGTGTGTGTGTGTGTGTGTGTGTGTGTGTGTGTGTGTGTGTGTGTGTGTGTGTGTGTGTGTGTGTGTGTGTGTGTGTGTGGGTAACCTACATTATTGCACACTCTACTGTAGCTCGAGATTACTGTAATTAACATTGTATACACATATACCATATTTTTCTATTTTATTCTCTGTCTCTCCTGTCACAGAGAAGAAACCGGGGGGGAAAGACATTTAGTCATCCAGACACCACACCAAATTTCTCCAAACAGACAGACATATGGTAGAAAGAATATGGCGGAAGACAGCTTGTTTGTAAAGCAAAAGTAGTTCAGTGTAACACAAATGTCCCTGATGCCCCTGAACACACAGGAAAACCCTGGCCAGGATGTGGCAATCCAGAAGACTTGCTGAATCAGACCCTCTACTCCCCTCCAGCCCTGCCCCTTAACCCCAAACACAGCCCAACCCCTCAACCCAGACCCAGTTACATTCAGCAGGAAACTACCCTGCTTCAGTTCTGGCCTGGTGGGCCAAGCTCTACAGGAACAACTCAGCTGAAACTAAGCCACATCAGAAAGACGAACCCTTCCAGATTCTCCTTTATCCTCAAATCCCTTTCTTCTTTGAACATCAGTGTGTGTGTGTGTGTGTGTGTGTGTGTGTGTGTGTGTGTGTGTGTGTGTGTGTGTGTGTGTGTGTGTGTGTGCTGATACACTGACCTCACCCACTCCCCCTGTCTCCCTCCTTCTCCCCTTCGATGACTTCTGTACAATAAGCACCATCTGGTTCTCATTTCACAAAACCAAAACAACACAATGAGAAAAGGAGGGGCTGAGGAACTAAGGGAGGGGACTGAAGAGGAACGAGTACTGACCTACAGTGAGGAAGCAGTGTGTGAATGAAGGAACGGCTAAACACAAAGGAAACATGAACTTCTCTGAGTTTTTAGATCATAAATCCACTCTTATGTTCATTCAAAGTGATTGAAAACATTCCAACTTAGTTTTTTTTTTTCTTCTTCTGATGACACAATTGTATTGTTCTTGAAAACTCAATTAACATAGTTACAGGGAAGAAAAAATCGGTCAAGGTTATTCACTATGAGGTGTGTAATATTGAAAGCCATTGTTCAATGGTTTTGCATTATCTCCTTTGTAAATTCTTGTTTTAAACTGTCTGGTTCTCCCATATAACCACATGTTAAAACAAAGCTTGGTGTTTGACAAAGCTAACATTTGACTTCAAGCCTTTGGTCCAGTCTGGCCTAGAGTCCCATGAAAAGAGAGAGGGAGGAGGGAAAGTCTCCATCGAAAAGAATTTGCAACTCAGCGGCAAGCAGCCCTTCTGTAATTACAGTGGGGCTTTGCTGAGATCGGCAAGAGAGAGGGATGAAAGAAATAAAGGCAAAGAGAGATGGAGAAAGAGAGAGAGAGAGAGGAACAACCTTACCTCACTTGGTAAATAAGCTTCTGGTAAAAGTAAGTCAGACGTATTTATTGTTACAACTATTAATTAAAAGCTGACTCCACAAAATACACAGCTGCACAAGCTGAAGTCATATTCACTCCTTTTTATGAAACTGTTGATTATTTTCTACAGTGCTGTCTCCATCAAGAACCTTCCCAAATCTCATAAAAAGGTAGATAACCCATTATCTTTTCTGTTTATCGTTCTATTAAAACTGCTTGTGAACCTAAGGCTCTCTTTAGTGAAGTGTTGCAAGGCCCTCTGATGTAAAGAGCTAAGGGCAGCACAGAGATGGCCTAGACAGACCCACCTGTAGCATCTCAGACATGCTTAACACTGCAGTTGTCACAACATGTCAACCATGTGTGTATGTGTTGTATAGATTATGCTGAATGATTTAACAACACTACCAACAATTGGACTTTTGACATACTAATTACGTTTTTTTTTTTTACATATCCATTGAACTTCCTGTCTGGTTGTGTCTGGTCATCACATTTAAAATAAACAGGCAGGAATTTTTCTATATCAAAACACACTAAATAACCAGTGAATCATGACTTTCCCGTCTTGAAAAGCCTTGTCTTGCCTCACTGGCCGAACAGAATAACCTTCCTAAATCCTTCCTGATTCCTAAAGCAACATGAGACAAAATGGTGGCAAAGACTGGGCACATAAACTGGTCCAACACTGCCCTCTAGTGGTACCGTTATGTAAAAGTACAATAAGCAGAAAATAACGAGCAAACAAGTTTATCTTTTTCTGCACCAATAACTTTATTTTTTATTCTTTAATAATAAATTCCCTTTACGTTTTAGCAGATGGGATTTGTTCTGCATTTCAATCTGTTTGGCCAATTCCTGCTTCTGTTTCCACTGATCCATCCCTTTATCAATCTCTGTTTCTAGGGCCACAATACGTCTCTAAAGAACAGAGAGAGAGAGAGAGAGAGAGAGAGAGAGAGAGAGAGAGAGAGAGAGAGAGAGAGAGAGAGAGAGAGAGAGAGAGGGGGGGGGGAAGAGGGGAGAGAGAGAGGGGAGAGAGAGAGTGTGTGTTATAAAAGGATAAGAAGACAATTTGTAATTAAACACAAAAAAGACTAGTGAAACTCACTGTCAGTGTTTCTCTTTCTTGTTTCCTCCTGATCTGTCCCTTCAGTGGAGGTGCAGGCCGGCCATCTGGATGAACACCAAGAGACTCACATTCATGACAAATACGCAACAAGACAAATATATATTGAACAATATATACAAAAAAACATTCACCAGCAAAGGACCAATCTGGGAGATCTGTAAGGGGACCGTACTCTGATCCACTACGGGCTAAACCATTCCTGAGGAGGAGGACAAATTAAATAGAAAATTAAAAACCACAACTATTATTATCTCTGAGGTTTCCATACTCCAGTCTAGTTAAATAATACTAATCCTTTGGCCAAATTGTTTGTACTTACTGTACTCTCCATGCTTGCCCTGCTTGGACACCACAAGTCGTGGAAATGTGCCGAGTCGAGTGTTGTAAAACTGTATAAAATAAATAAAATACATGTAGGTTTTCGTCATTGAATCCACATAATGTCAGCTAGAGAGCTAGCCGCCGAAGCTAGTTAGCTAGTGTTTTGGCTGGTATGAACATACTGAAATCTGATATCTCGTCAGGAATATAGAACTAGTGAGTATTTACGCAGCATAAAGCCATATAAGTACTAGAAAGAAAACAGCTGTTATATTCGGCTACTTAAAGCAGATAACCTCCTACCTGAGCAACACAACGTCCTGATGGTCGCCGCCATGTTGACAGTTCTTGTGTTGACCGCTAGATGACCGGAGATACGCGGGCAGATGGCAGAATTAATTTATATAGTTTATTACGGCCATAAAGTTGTTACATTGTGGCTTTTAAGGAATTAATCTTGTATCAAATTAAATCTTTAAAAAATCACGAACCCGATTTAGTTTAATTGTACCATTGAGACAGTTACAATACAAATTGTAGTGCACACCTTGATCTCACTGAAACAGGCCTGATATTGAAAACTGAAGAAATTTAGATGAATACGATTCACTTTCGAGAGTCAAAAACGTTAAACTTAAGACAAGTGAGCCAATATGAGTCAAAAAGAAAGAAAACCATATCATATCATGTGTATGGCATGTATATCACATGTTATTAAGAGCTTTTCTTGTGTTTTGGGGTTGGCACCAGATACTGTAGCGTTCATTTGCTACCAAAGAACAAGTCTTCACTCGTCTACAAATGACTGTGCGAATGTGAGTCTGAGGAGAGGCTGAGGTCCTGGGGAGAGGCTGGGGGAGAGGCTGAGCTCCTTTTAGCGGACCGCAAGAGCAATGAAAGACTAGGAACAAGGGAAGAGGAGGGGGGGGGGGGGGGGGGGGGGGGCTCCAGCCAAAATAACCAAGAATATAATTTAACAAGTACATTAGTAAAGTACTTTTAATTGGACTCGTATCATTTCGGTGTGATGCCACACCAATAACTCCAGCTTCATACAAGTAAAATTGTCTAAAATGTCCTGGATAAGCGAATTGTTTACTTTGTATCGTCCTTGGAGAAACACACACACGCTGAAAAAATGCCCCGGCGTGTCACTAACCCATGTCCCTTCCGCACATTCCAGAGACTGGAGGCACAACAAAATAGTGCCGTTGCATTGAGTTTGCATCTGTAAGCGATTTGAAAAGTGTGGCGAAACCTGAAATTAATCTATACTTTCTCTCTTACGTGGCTAGAAAAACTAGACGGAATATTAGGTATGTATTCCAGCAAGTTATTCTGTAGGCTACTTTAGGTATGCTGAAAACGTGTGGTTTTGTTAACGACAGGACAATCACTCACCTGAGAGGTCATACGGTTGTGTAATAATACCAGCTAATAACTCAGTAGTTAACCAACCCTCACAAGATAAGATACACAGGGAGTAACCTCATTTTTAATTTGGATACCGAAAGCTCTATAAACATCACAATAAAAATGCAATCACCTATAAAAAAATAACATTAAACTGCCACCATTCTTTATAGAGTGGACTATATTTGTCTAAATAAGATTGATCTGGGATTATTTCCTACAACTCTTAAAATAGTAGACTGGTTAGTAAATCGTAATGTGTTATTATAATGCACCGTGCATGAAATGGGGCTGCATTTATCCCCAAACCACTGAGAAGTTTGAGTCTGAATGACGAATAATATTGCGGGGTGGTATCCCTCCGCTCGGTGGTGGGGAAGGTGTCCCGGCTTGGAGAAGAACGAGTTAGAAGCTCAGATAAAGGAGAAGAAAGAGGGGGAGGGAAGGAAGAAACTAACTTACTATAATGTGTGATCCACTCGCAGAAAGGGGGTTTATTCTGGATGATCAGTGAGCTCAGTTGGGTCAGTTCAGACCACTTTAGTAAGCCAGTAGAAGCCATGCTTCCCGCCTCTCTGTGAACTTCACTGCTTGTTTTTTTGGGAGCAAAGATAACATTTCTTTTGAAAACTGGGGGGAATGAAAGGAAAATATCCACATTCTTCAAACGTCGAATGCTGCATGTTTTTTCTTTGTGCTTTTCCCACTTAATCTATCCTCGTTTCTCGCCTCTAAAGTGTCTTAGGGCTTGAAACGTGGAAAGAAAACCTTTTTGGAAGCGTTTCTACTGAAAGAAAGAACATATTTTCCTGTCTACACTGGAGAAGGACGGGGAAACAAGGAGCCCACATTGCACTGAAGAAGCAGTCTAAAGGATAACGGAGTCAATAGACTATCCTGCCTTTTCAATATAACGGAAAAAAGAACAACTACAAGACCAGAGAGGTTCTACTGGGGAACTTGAGGAGTGTAATTATTTGTTGGGCAAATAGAGGAAACAACTCGCATTGAGTCCAATGGACCATTTTTCAACTCAAGAGAGATGCAGGTGTGTGTTGACCAACACAAGTTTATAAAGCAAACGGAATCCTCAACGATAGTGTAACTACACCCAAGTTTTCTATTTATTTCCGTATTTATTTTCAACGTTGGCTGTATTGAATCAGACCGGAGGGCAGAGGTAGTCGAATTAGTCAATGGATACACTTGCATCCATCACACCCAGTAACTGTTCCCCCTTCAGAACAGGGTTATTACCTGATTTGGACGTCATGTAGCCATCCTAAAATGTCTTAAACGTCTTATTTAACGTCTCTTTTGTATTTATTGTGTACATATTCTTAGACATTCCTCTGTATTTTTTTAATGACTGTTTAGTGGGAGGGGGATTTGTTTGTCTTTGTGTTTCGAGACTGGTCCCTATCATTTCAATTCAACTACTGTAGACAAACTGTATTGTAGATGTAGGCCTATACTTGAAAATGTTTGTGTATTTCTATTCATAGTGTATTTATTGTGTTAACTTATGATATAGTTGTAGCTGTCTAATTTTAAGAAACATAACAACTAACAGCAGACGAACACAAGGCGAACCATGGACCGACTTGGAACTAAGTTATTGGAAAAGTTGAAACTGACTGATTCAGGAAGTGTGAAATTTGCCAGTTCGAAAAAGGAAAAAAAGGATTTGGCAAATGCCAACAACAGCAATGGCAACAGTGGAATCCTCAGCATCATCAGCAGCAGCAGCGGACTTCCACCCACACCCAACACTGCTTCCTCCTCGCCCTCAAGACCCGGGCCGTTTGCCCTCACCTCCCAAACCCCGGCGGAGATGAGCGGCCCGATGAGCGTCCGAAGCGGTAAAGGACTGGGAGTGTCTTCTCCGCTCACGTCCTCCACTCCGCTGCCCCCCGACGGCGACCCGCACCACCCCTCCACCCTGGCCCCTCTCCGCCGCCGCTCCCCCCAGCAGCGTGCCTCCTGCTACCTGGGTGATGGGGTGGACATCCAGATGCGCCGGGAGTCGGGCCTGGGGGGAGAGTGCGACCCGTCCATTGGGGCGTTTGGATCCAAGGCCTCCCTGAACCAGCGGCGTTACTCCCTGGAGCTTCAACAGCTGGTCCGGCGTCACCAGCTCCTCTCCCAGCCTCCTCCTCTCTCCGTTCCCCCGCTGTACCCCTCCTCTTCGGCCTACGGCTCCGCCCCTCGCCCCGGAACCCTGGCGGAACCGGCCTACCTCCCTGAGCCGGAGCGCCACAAGCGCTTCTCTCTTCAGGAGGCGCTGTTCTACAAGCGGCTGAGCACAGGCAGTGAGCTCTGGGAGAACCCCAGACCAGCGTCCCTCTCTCACCCGCCGCACCGGCCCTCCGATATGGGGGGAGGAGGAGGGGGCTTCTTCTATCCCCCGGGGCCGACCCTGAGCCCCTGCTCCTCCTTCAGCCTGCAGGAGTCGGTGCTGGTCAGCCCCAGGTCCAGCTTTGCCTCCAGCACGGCCAGCGGAGGAGGAGGCGGGAGCCCCATGGGGAGCCGCTGCAGCAGCAACAGAACCAGCGGCATCAGCCTGAGCTACGACACCCGCCACAGCACCTCCTCCGCCGGGCCGCCGCCGCAGCAGTTCTCCTCCCTGCAGCTGGGGGCGTCCGGCTACGCTGGGCCAGGAAGGGCTGGCGGGGCGCACTCGGCCGAGGGCTGGATGCATTACATGGATGCGGGGGCTATGTGTGGACCAGGGGTCCAGGATAGCCGGCACTCCTACCCGCCTGCTGTGGGCAGCCCTGCGGCTGCTTGCTACCGGGCTGGACCGGAGTGGTGGGACGAACAGCGGAGCGGCGTCAGAGGAGAGGAGATTGGAGGCGTGGCCGGGGAACGAGCTCGCTACTCAGACCTGCCGGGCACCCGTTACCAGGAGGAACTGACTCGTCTGTTGCTAAGGGATGCGGCGCTGGAAGGGGAGGGGCTTCTAGGGGGACTGATGCTCAAGGAGCAGAATGCTCCAATCAAAGGCCTTGCCAAGTCGGCGACTCTGGCCCCTGCCTCGGCCGGAGGACCAATCAAAGGCCAGGAGGATCCAGGAGGGGCGGGGAGGGAGGCTTCTGAAAGCCGCCAGGAGTTCTTTGGTGAGATCATCAACTTCTCTTCAGCGATCTTGTTGGGCGGTGGGCAGTGTTTCATGTCCTAATGAAAGGACTGTATGGGTGAATGGATGGATGGACGGATAGACAGATTGATGGATGAAAGAGTGGATGGATGGATGCCTCCAGGTCTTGCAGGGACTTGCAGGGCATTACCATGCGAGCCAGCAGAGGGAAGGGAAAACAAGGCTTCCAGTAACCTATCCAAGGCTGTTCAATTGAGCATAGGAAAAGAACAGGGATGAAAGCAGTGTAGAATTAACATAGCTGAGATGCAGACTTTAAAGACGCGGGTTCAAAGTCATTAAACCAACACACACACACACACACACACACACACACACACACACACACACACACACACACTGAAAGTCCTCAGTTCTCTTTACAATAAACTGCAAAGCCAAGCCCCTTGGTTCAGACAAATTATACGTTTCCGATAAACACTGCTCTGACCATTCACATGAGTCATACAGTAGGATAAAACTAAGACTGCTAACATATGTGTGTGTGTCAGCATGTGTGTTAATGTGTGTGTGTCAGGATGTGTGTTAACGTGTGTCTGTGTGTGTGTGTGTGTCAGTTGCGTGCCAGCGTGTGTTTTTGCCGTGACTCGGGGCCACAGTAAAGAAGCCGTGTGTCTGTGTGTCTGTGTGTGGCGTGACTCATGCGTGTGCTGCATGTGTGTAACCCTGCCCTGGCGTGTGCAGGGGCGGTGTGAGGCAGCCTGTTTTTCTGCTCAGGTATTCGTGCCCTCAGGACAGTCACACTTCTAACGCTCCTCCGTCTCCGAGCAGCTTAGCGCCGCGACTCACAGGGAGAAAAGGACTGTGTGAATATGTGGGATTTTCAGTGTTGACACTGAGGCTGGTTCCAGAGTGCGTTCTCCAACGCCGTCTTTGTCAAGGCGTGGAGAGGACTGATCGCTCTTAACTGACAGGTCTGTTGTGTGTGTGTTGTAGGGACCTGTGTGAAGTGCGGGAGGGGTGTGTACGGGGCTGACAACGCCTGCCAGGCCCTGGACTGTCTCTACCACACACGCTGCTTCACCTGTGTGTCCTGCGGTGAGTTCATACACACCTTAGTCCCCCCACCGACGGTGACCCAACATCAGCTGTATTTGAACACTATGAAGCCCTGTTTCAAACCATGTGACGTTAAGAATAATCATCACCTGTGGCTGTGTACACACACACACGCTCACACAAACTCACATGTTTACACACACACTTTGTGAGGCTGCGTCTCACCTGTCTGTGTGTGTTTGGTGTTTTGTCCGATGGTCTTTCAGGACGGACTCTGAGGAACAAGGACTTCTATAACGTCAACGGCTCTGTGTACTGTAAAGAGGATTACATGGTAAGAGAGGAGGGTCAAGGTCAAACACACTCCTTCTAGAATCATCCCCCCCCGAGGGGTTACCATGACGTCACCAGGTGGCGTTCGTCAACATACGCTTCCAGATGATTCTCTCTCTTCTCCGGTTCCTCCTCCACCACCATCATCTCCTCTTCTTTTTTCTTCCAGTTCTCGGGCTTCCAGGCGGCAGCGGAGAAATGTAGCGTGTGTGGTCACCTCATTCTGGAACAGGTTAGCATGCAGTGATAACACGTTAACCTTTCAAATGTATAAGAGTGCGTGTGAGTGTTTCTATGGTGACCGTCTGCTCATGCACCCCTCAGATTCTGCAGGCGATGGGGAACTCGTACCACCCCGGCTGTTTCCGCTGTGTGGTGTGTTCCAAGGCCCTGGATGGGGTCCCCTTCACTGTGGACCACCAGAGCAACATCTACTGTGTCACGGACTACAACAAGTCAGTTTGAACCAGCCGCCAACCCCCTCCCACACACCCCCCCACCCTCCCACCCCCCCACCCTCCCCCTCAGTTAAAGTCACAGGGATGTTTCAACTGGTGTCTCTGATCTGTGTGTGTGTGTGTGTGTGAGTGTGTGTGTGTGTGTACATTCCACATTCTTTACATTGGCTTCGAAGAAGGCCTAGCCTGTGTTTTGTTGTGTTCTGCAGAGAACATCATGTGCTCAGCATCACACAGCTTCTACAGCCACCATGTAACTCATCACACACTACACACACACACACACTACACACACACACGCACACACACACACTACACACACACACACGCACACACACACACACTACACACACACACACACACACACACACACTACACACACACACACACACACACACACACACACACACACACACACACACACACACACACTACACACACGCACGCACACACACACACACACACACACACACACACACACACACACACACACACACACACACACACACACACACACACACACTACACACCTTGATGCTGCTGACAAGCCCAAGCAGAGTCCTGTTTCTGTTCCTACATTCCCTCTCTTTCTGCTGATTTTACAGAACCTTCGCTCCTAAATGCGCTGCCTGTTTACAACCCATCTTACCTACTGAGGTGAGTGCATATGGCAGGTTTGTGTGTGTTGTGTGTGTGTGTGTGTGTGTGTGTGTTGCGTGCGTCTGTTTAATCTAACCTGAGGTCATGGTTTGAGATTGAATGATGAATGGCTGGATGAATGTTTGAATATATGCTACATCATCCCTGCCTAAATCAACAAGAATGATCTTTTTGTTGGTTGTTGTTCCTCTGGCGCCTCATCGCTGTCTGTATGTTTGTTTCGTATCGCAGGGCAGCGAGGAGATCCTCAGGGTGGTGTCTATGAACAAGGACTATCACTTTGAGTGCTACCATTGTGAGGTTTGTACGAGCCCTCGTCTCTCCTCCTGTGGTGCTGGTGTACCTGGTCAAAACTGCTTCCATCCCAACCTGACCTTCACCGCGCCACTTCTCGGCCACCTGACCTTTGAACTTTCACCTCTAACCTAATGGGTTATAACAGGCAGAGTGGAGAGCTGTAGTCTGTGCTGCACTGTATCACTGTATTTATTTGGTTGCTCTCTCTGCCCCCCCTCCTCTTCTCTCTCCTCCCTTCTCCTCTTCTCTCTCCACCCTCTTCTCCTCTTTCCCCCCTTTTCCTCTCTTCCCTCCTCTCCTCTCTCCCCCCTCCCCCCCCCCCCCCCCTTCTGTCTCTCTAACCCCCCCCACCACTTTTCTTGTCTCTGTTCTCCAGGAGTGTCGGAAGCAGTTGTCAGACCAGCCAGGGTCCCAGTGTTTCCCCCTGGACTCTCACCTCCTCTGTCATCCCTGCCACATGGCCAGGGTGTGCACCGCCCCCAACACCACCCCCCCCAACACCACCGCTCATAACACACACTGAGAACTATGCACACTCACACGGTACAGATCACCCCTCCTCTTGCACACCTGGGGTGAAGGGAGGGTCTGTCCTCGACAAGCTCAGACACAAAAACAAGCTGAAACAGAGACTTTTACTCTGAAGGCAGCGTACGCTCTCACCTATACAGGCTGGGTCCTGATTTTGACAAGACACAAGCGCCTATGGTTTGATCTTTGAACCTGGTGCTTCACAAGAAGAGTCCTGCTGTTCTTTAGATCATCACTGTACCGATACTGTACCTGGTCTCACAGTGGGAATAACAGGCTAAACTACTGCTTAGATTCCCCTCATCCTACATGGCTACTGTTGACTAGAAATGAACAAGGGATTAATTTTGTATTTAATGTAATTAGCAAACATTTTGCACTTAAACATTTGGATTTTTGTTTACCATAAGAGATTTGTGTTTCTGTACAAGTACAAAAAAAACATTCCTGTATCTGTTGTAATTATTAATAAATATTTTCCTCGTGTTTTAAGTGTGGCGTTGTTTTCATGCAGGTTCAAATAATGACCACTAGGTGGCGAACAAACACCAGTTAAAATAGGATGAGCATATTTGAGCTAAGATGATGAATAACACAAATAGAACACAGAAAACTAAATGTTTAACTTTAAATTTATTGTTTTAATCTTTGTACATTCAGTACTTACAGAAGAAAAAAAATAACCGACAAAAGAAAATCAAATTGGAGCAAAATTAGAAAATCAGTTTCAAACACATAAAATTCAAAATATTAAAACAGCAATAATTACTTGTGAGATCTATTAAGGATAGTCTCCCTTATCTGAACAGTGGAAAGAAACAGGGCAGAGGAAGGAGTCATCGCTGCTACCTGGAGAATTAACTACAAGAGATCCTCAGTAGTGAGAACCTGACTCCCTTCCCAACAATCGATTTGGGATCAACCAATCAGAAAAGTATTCTGAAGAAAAGTGGGCAGGAAGAATGATGGTGTGTGACGAGCGTTCTAGAACCCTCTCAGGATTCCGCATCCTTCACACCAGCCGGTAACAACCAAATACAGAACATTATACATGCTAAAGGGTGTGCTCAAATCATCCTCCTACCCCACCCCCTTACACAACACACATATAATGTCTTTAACAGTCACAAAAGGGGAAAAAAGATAATGTTCCTAGTTTAGAATTCAAGCATCTGTCAACAGTGTAACGACATGTCACTGAAACCTTGGTATGAGGGGGAGAGGGGAAAAGGGGGGGTAACGCTATATCAAGGCTGAAATTTACATGATCCGTAAAACTTCAAACGCAAAAAAAGAAAGCAATAACAAACTCCTTCATATGATCCTACAAAGACGACGGAAGGTAGAAGAAAAGAAGAAAAAAGCAGGAAGGACACAGCATGAAGGAGCGGGGGGGACCGAAGAGGAGGAGGAGGGAGCTGCTTTATTACAGGGGAGGCAGAAGTGTGGGGCTGCAGAGTTTAAACAGGGAGCTTCTCATTCCACACCACAGGGAGCGACAGAAGCTAGGTGCTAGCTAGCTAGCTAGCCAGCCAAACCAAACTGTCTTTTCACTACTTACTCGAGTATAACAAAATAAATGGGGGGCCATACATGTAAGGCATAGCACTCTGGATAGGTAACAGAGAGAGACAGAGAGTACAAAAGGGGGGGGTGGAAGTGGAGTTGGAGACAGAGTTGGTGGGTATATTTTGCTAAAAAACACTTCAAACATCAACCTAGATGTGAAATCAATGCAGTGTAATGTACAAGGGCGAAAGGGGGAGGGGCGCACAGTACACTGGTAAGGGGAGAGACAGCAGGAGGGGACGACGACGACGTGGCTGGGTCTAAAGCAGTGAAGGAGGGACAGACAGGAGGCAGGGCTACTCTGGAGGACAGGGAACCTCTTTACAGATGGAGGACGGCTAAATGAACCTTCCTGTGTTTGATTGTGTGCAGCACTGTGTTCTCCCCCCTCCCTCCCCTCTCCATCCTTACTTCTTCTTCTACTAACTCTCTCTGTCCCTTCCTCCCCTCGTCAGACCGGCGGAACCTCAGCGGCGTCTGTCTCTGGGGTTGCTACGGCTACGGGAACCAACTACGCCCCCGGAAGTAGGGCGGGGTCTGTATCCCTCCCGCCTCTTCTCCCCCCCCTCTCTGTCTCTACCCCGCTCCCTCCCCTTTTCTCTCTCCCTGTCTCTCTCTCTCTCCCGGTCTCGCTCCTTGTCTCCCTCCACTCCCCTGCCTCCTCCTCCTCCAGCAGCAGCAGCGGTGGTGGCGGGGACTCCTCCCTCCTTCTCTCTGTTCTTGACCCGCTCCTTCCGCTCCTCCTCCTGTTTCTTCTCCTCCTCCTCCTGCAGTTCTTTCCGTCGCCTCTCTCTTTCTTTCTGCCGTTCGGCGCGGTCCAGAACCCTCTGAGCCGCCTGGACACACACACACACACGTTACACATGATGAGGATGCTGTGTGTGTGTGTGAGCGAGTGAGAGAGAATAATGAGGATGCTCTGTATGCGTGTGTGTGTGTGTGAGTGATGAGGATACTCTGTCTGGGTGTGTGCTTGTGTGTGATGAATATGCTGTGTGTGCACACTATGAGGATGCTGTGTGTGTGTGTGTGTGTGACACTAACCTGCTCCTCTGTGAGGGGAAGCCAGTATATACACGGAGCTGCTTTGGTCTTCTGGAAGAGGTCGTCAAGCAGTTTGACGGGAGGCTCATCTCCTTTCTCTGCTACAATCCAAAACAGACCCATCAGTTACTGAGAACCCCCCCCCCCCCCCCCAACAAGATGGGGCTAAGATTCAATCGTCAGTTCACCACCTCAGGGGGAACAGTGCATCCTTCCTCTCACCCTTTTTCTCAGTCTTCCTCTCCTTGCTCTTCCCCCTCTCCTTCCTCCTCCTCTCTCGGGAGTGAGAGCGCCTGGCCTCCTCCCCCGGTCTCCCGAAGTCTCGGATCTTGTCTCGGTCCCACTCCCTCTCGGCCCGCGTCCTCTCCCGACGCTCCATCTCCCTCTCCCGCTCCGCCCACTGGTCCCTCACCCCTCCTAGGCCCCCGCGCTCAGGCATCAGGGGGGGCAGGGCGGCCGGCCGGCCGTGAGGACCTCCAGGGGGGTGGGGCCCCTGCTCCTCCCCACTCCGCTCTGCTACCAGGAGACCCCGGTGGAAGTCCAGCTGGGGGATGGAGAGGATCGAGAAGGTTAGCAGGTTCTGTGTGTGTGTCATACACCTGTGTGTGTGTGATACATCTGTGTGTGTGTGTGTGTGTGTGTGATACATCTGTGTGTGTGTGTCATACACCTGTGTGTGTGTGATACATCTGTGTGTGTGTGTGTGTGATACATCTGTGTGACACAACTGTGTGTGTGTCGGCTTACCTCTTCCTGTTCACAGAAGTCCACACTGAGGACTTTAGGGTTGCTCTGGGGCCACTTGACCCCATGCAGGGCTGCTCTGGTGGCCACCGCCTCCTCTGTGGTGGCATACTGAGGGAGAGAGGGAGAGAAAGAGGTGTAAGTCTTCTTCTCGATGTCATTGTGACCATATGACCATCACACAGGGTTAGTTAGCTGCCACTCACAGTGACGTAGCAGTGGGACTTGATCTTGTCGATCCAGAAGCCCTCCTCCACCAAGGAGCCGCTGCGGTTCAACAGCTCTTTCAGCTGACCCAGGGTGAAAGGTCGCACCTGGAGAAGAATGGAGAGGAGGGAGGGGGGGGTTACCTCACAGATGGGACGGTTCTGTACTGGACTCTCTCCATGGCAGGGAGGTTTTCCTTGCTCACCAGGTTGGAAACGTGGACGATCTTGGAGACTTTGCCGCGGGGAGGGGAGGGCTGCTTGGCCAAGCGGACGGGGTCGTCGATGGTGATGGACACGCCCGACTTCTGCTGGCTGATGGACCGGCGCACCAGGGTGTCGCTGGGGGTGACTAGGGGAGGGATTGGGGGGGAGAGAGTAAGGTTGAAAGAGATGAATTATGTTTTTTTTCTTCTTATCGATGTCAGGGTGAGCGTCCATCTTCATACAGGAAGTGAAGTGATGCGCTTCACCTTTCTGAGCGTCTGCGTCCTGATTGGAGGACTCGGCTTTCAACGCCTCCTCTGAAGCGCCGCCGCTCTTCCTCCTGTCCTGACGTGTCCTTCCTCTCTCCTGGTCTCGTTCCTCCTCCTCTTCCTCATCTCTCTGGTCTCTCTGCCCATTCTTCTGGCTCTCACTAGGGACCACCTGGGGGGGGGGGGGGGGCATGAGGCTTCGCTATGAACCACTGGACTCATTAAAAAAACCTACTAACTGTAAACGCTACACAGGGCTGTCCTTCAGTCAGTGAAGCCAGAAGGTGGAACTCGTACCTGGGTGACGGTGCGTCTGATCTGCAGGCCCTTATCCAGGCCCTGGTCCTCCCTGTTCTCCCTGGAGGGGGCGTCCTCCACACCCCTCTCTTCCTCCTCCTCCTCCTCCTCCCCAGACAGGTGCAGCTCCTCTGGGTGCAGCTCCACCACTGCCTCCTGGCTGGCCTTGATGTCTGGGATCAGGGACTAGAGGAGGAGCAGGTGGGACAGTGTGAAAAGGGCAAGAAAGGTTTAAGGAAGAAAGGAGAAAATGACTGTTCTGTGCTCAGAGACTCGTAGTAGTCTCTGTAGTTTGATTGTGTGTGTGTGTAGTGTGTGTATGTGGGATTAGGTTAGCTGGTGTGTGTGTGTGTTTGGTATTAGATTACAGTGAGTGTGTGTGTGAGAGAGAGCACGCTCTACCTTGAGTGAGTCGGTGGTGATGCTAATGGAGGGTTTCTTGGCAGTGACGGCTGTACTGGAGCCCCACCTCCTCTTCCTCCCGCCCAGTCCTCCTGACTCCGCCTCCCCTGCGCCGGCCTCACCGCCAACCGGAGACGTCTTGCTGCCTGCTGGGAGGAGAGACGAGGCGTGTCATTGGACGAGGAACGTGCTATGCTAGCTAACCAGTATACTCGCTCGTTTGACCACTCTCTGCCTTAACTGGTTACATGACCAGGCGCCGTCCTAATAAACCAACAATCCAACTTGTCAAATGGTCGCGTTGTATCTTTTTCCAGCGACAAGTGCTAACACTTATACTCAGTTCTGAAGACTGATTTGTACATATGGATGTAAATACTCACTGGTCAGGGAGATCTTGCGGGCTGCGAAAGCCTTAGGAGTAGAGCTCTGGAAAAAGAGAGAGAGAGGACATAGAAAGATACCCCGGGGGTGTGGGGAGATGTGAGACCGTGAGACAAACACACACAGCAGGCAAACAGAGAAGAGAGAGGTGGGGGTGTGGGACAGAGACACAGAGAAAGATCCAGAACTGGGCTCCTACTGAGCCACATTTAAAAAAGGACGGGGGTTGGGGGGGGGGGGGGAAGAGGGGTTTGGTCAATACTAAGAGAGAGACTCCAGACACTCCCCCTCCACCTCTGTTCAAAGACAGGGGAATCAGTAAATCATTAGCAGACTAGGACTGAGGGGAGAGTTCAGCATGTGCATTAAGCAGTCAGAGGGAAGAGGACAGCAGGGAGACAGTGGACTCCCTGAATGCAGGAGGGATCAATGTTTTTTTTTTATGATCACTGGAAGGTTAATGACCAGCAGAAGTCTGGGGTGGGGGGTGGAAGTGAAGAAACTGGATACCCTTGGGCGGCTCGTTAGGAAAAGTACAACCAAAGTGCCTTTCCTGTGTGTGTGTGTGGAAGTGGATACTGCGTAGGTGTGTGTGTGTGTCTGCACTTATAAATCTTAGCAAGTGTATCTCGTAAGGATTGCGTGTTCATACAATATTTGTGACTTAGTTCCAGGGGGGTTGTAGCGTGAGGTTAGCCTGCAGTGACATACGCTGTCAAGTCGCTGTCGTTTCAACAGAGGTGGAAGGTGATTGGTGGAGAGCTGCTCTCTGTCAGACCAATAAAACCCCGGACAGGATTCTGTTCATACTGCAGTTTAGAATTCTCCAGATTTTAGACTTTTAAACAACACAGGCAATTAGCAGAATTGGCATTGCCATGGTGATATTTGAATACCAATGAAATCAAATTGAAACTGCAGTCATCCTGATTGTTTAGAGATCTAGAGTAACCAAGATTAACATAAAATAGATTCCTTCAGTATCCAAGTAACAACCTAAAGCTCTGAGAAAATTCAATAGCTGACATTCTTTTTACATTTACTCCAAAGAATAAATACAGCTCAATAAGAGAGAAAAAGGACAGGTCATTTCCTGGTACCATTGACACCTGATTCCTCACTGGCTTGGCTATGGCCCAACCGCACGGCAGTGTGCACTGTATCTAGGCAACAAGGGTCCAATCAGAGTAGGCAGAGGAGTGAGGGCGGGACTCGGTTTGAGTGTGCAGACTTTTTTCCTGAAGGGGGCGGGGACAGGACTTTTGACGGACAGTTTCATTTGTTGTGTTGTCTCGGCAAATCGAAACGTATCTTCAAATTTCAAACTTTCGTAAAGTCCCAAAAACTAAAATCTAGATTCCTTTGTGTCCATGACAACGTTAAGACTTCTGAAAGTCTCTGAACAGTCCAAAAGAAAAGTCAGTTTGATCAGTAATCCGCTGAGGAACATGGTGCAGAGTGGCTCTGGATGTTTCTCTGGAGCTGACTAACATTAGTCCAGACAGGGAAGTCAAGTTCTCTTGGCAGATTCTGAAAGTCTCCATCAGAAAAAAACATTCCTGCAGGACTGAACACACAGCCAGCGATGGTGAATGTATCCTGCGAGAGCGGCCATATTGATTCTTCTGTCAGACTCTTTACAATGTCTTTGTTGAGGGTGAGGGTTCTAAATCCAGTCCAAGTTCACCCATAAAAATCAACCATAAAAAAACTCCACAACAAAAATAAAACACAACACCAGATGGATCCCGAGCACAGAACCCACAGGAGACCAGCACAGACAGCAGCATGGGCCCATGAATCACCGGGGTTCGTCTCGGATGTGGTCCTGACCAGCCAATCACGCTAGATAATGACAACTAGCCATGATGATCCAGCCAATTAGGTGACAACAGCTGTCCAGGGGCAGTGGAAAATCCTCCCTGATACGGCACAGATGGGTCCCGTTAGCATGTCCACAGAAACCTCACAGTTAATATCAGGCCTGGAACGGTGCACTGCAGTTGCTGTTCCGGAATATTCCAGAGTATCACCATTCAACAGGGATTGGAACTTCCCCAGTATATAGATCCAGTGTTCTAAATGGAAGTCCTTCAACACAGAATGTTGGGCATCTTTCCAGGTCTGCTGGGAAACAGATCTCAGTTCAGTAAGACACACTAGGCAGCGGCAGCAGTAGTAGCAGCATCTGCCTGGTACCAGTACCGCTCTCCTCCAGTAGAGGGCAGGCTAGCATGGAGGGGCTGGACACAGGGAGCAGGACTACAGGAATCCTCTCTCTCTCGTAGGATAGGTCCACCCACAGACAGACAGCTTGGAGATGAGTGAGGGAGAGTGTGTTCTTCATGGCTTCCTCTCAGTCTCTCTCTTTATGGCAGAGGGGCTGGTAGCTTAAGCTTCTCCCTTCTCCACAAAATGGCAGCTGGACAGGAGCGGAACAGCAGCAGACAGACAGCAGCCTCCCGTCTCTCTCTTTGCCGACGCCGGCCAGGCAGTGTCAGGCAGTTACCATGGCAACGTGGCGAACCCCACCCGCCCCCTCCTCTTCTTCATCATCATCTCCCCGGCTCTGGTCTGGATCTGTGCATTCCAGGCTGGCTCCAGGCCGGAGGAGGGCTCATGCAGAGCTGGAGGGGATGTGTGCAGGGTG
Source organism: Neosalanx taihuensis (assembly GCA_030340665.1). Classification (NCBI taxonomy): domain Eukaryota; kingdom Metazoa; phylum Chordata; class Actinopteri; order Osmeriformes; family Salangidae; genus Neosalanx; species Neosalanx taihuensis. The sequence goes on from CM059313.1 coordinate 6,890,649, forward strand.
GGGTGATAAAGGGGGCCGGGCTGGGCTGAGGGGGACGGGCGGGGGGGTCAGCACCGGCCTCACAGGCTCAGGGTTCAGGCCAGCTCTCAGGCTCTCTGGCTGGGGCTTATTCAGTGAAGAGGTGGGCGCAGACTCTGGGCCTAGTTCAGGTACCGCCGAGGCGCTTGGGCATAGCGGGGCAGGAGGAGGAGGAGTGGTGGAGGTGATGTTGGTAGTAGTACGCAGGTACCATTAGGGGCAATGGAAGAGGAATGGGCACCTTCATAACAAAGCAATCAATGGGGATTTAAACAGCAGTCATTCCATACAAAAAGAGAGAGAGATAGAGAATAACGATCATGTATAGTGTGAGAGAGAAGCTCGGGTACGGGGAGAGATTCAGGACAGAGAGAGAGAGAGAGAGAAAGAGAGATATTTAAGGAAGGGAGGAGAGGGGAGAGAAAATAGGGAGGAAGAAGAAAAAGAGTCCTGATGTATCTCTCCCCACACACAGTCAGGGGCTATTACTCATGCAAACCCTGAGGTCAATGACAAACAAACACACAAACGCGCACACACACACGCACACGCACACGCACACTGCTGGGCAATTTCATTAGGGCTTAGAAAATGCGAGCTGCATTAATATCTCAACATGTATAAAGAAAAAAAAGAAAGAATGGAGTGTGCATCAGAAGTCCTGCTTAAATTCTGTTCAGGAACATTGCTCATTTAAAAAATGCCAAGCCAGCTACAAGGGTTTTAATGTTGGCTGTCGATGATGTCATGAAAAGACTGCAGTCATACAAGAGGCTATAGATATCCACTAGAACTTAAAATAAGGTGGTGAGTTAGCTTGCAACAGTAGGCGAGAAGGCATGATGCAATCATATAAGTAAGACATTCAGCTAATTTCAACACTCACAAACAAAAACACACACACACAAACACACACACAAAGACACACCAGGGTGAGGAGCATGCAACTCGTCTGGGGTTCATGTCTAATTTCACGCAGCATTTACCGCCCCCACCTGCAGTCCAGACACTATGGTAACAACCAATCAACAGACAGGAGAAGGTGGAGATAACGCTAGTCTAGGTGTGAGAGAAAGATCTAGAGACAAAGTTAGCTGTGTCAAACTCAGTCAAGAAGACAGAGGTTAGTGAAGGCTCAGCCCTTTTTTATATACAGTGTAATGTCTGTAACCAACCAGCCAATCCCCCAAATCAAACCATTTCCACCCCCAGCCTGTGACCTCTGCCAACTGGGAAGATCTTACAGCGGTGGGTCTCACCCCTGGTCCTCAGGGAACACCTATGCTGCGCCCCACCTCCAACACACCTGATTCTAATACATGTTTTTAACAAGCTTCTACAGACCTGGATAACGACCAGGGTTGAAAAGTCACCATCTTATAGGATGGATGCTTTATCTCCACCCCCCACAAGCCTATTAGAGTAGGTGTTGTATTTCATTTACAGCCCTGATGTACCTGTTATACCATGAGCAGAGGTTGCAGTTAAGGAGCTTCAGGGTCGATTCAGGGACTTGACTCCCACCCCGTGCCCAGCAGCACCACCCTGTTCCCCGCTTAGCCCCCACGTGCTTCTGGGTGTGTGGAAGAGCCAGGACCCTCCCTCTCAGCGCTCTTACCTCCTCCAGACGGCCCTCACTGCGGTCGGGGTCGGCCTCCTGGACGGCCTGGGCTGGGGAGCTCTCAGAGTCCTGGTCCACCTCCATCACCGAAGGGCCACTGGGCTGAGACTTCACCTCCCTGGAGAGAGAGAGAGAGAGAGAGAGAGAGAGAGAGGGAAGAGAGAGAGCAAGAGACACCCCCAGATGGATTAGTAGAGTACGACAAACACCACAATACGGAAGTTCATCCCCAAACTAGAGAGGATTCTGAAAAGAAGCCATCGCTACTCAACAACATGATAGAAACATTCATGGGAGGAAATGAGAAGACAGAAGCGATGGTGCCTCTCATCAGAAGCGGAGATGAGAATCATCCAAAGTGTCGGCGAGACCGGAAACAGGAGCGGGGGGGAGAGAGGGAGAGAGAGGGAGAGAAAGAGCACAAAGATGGTTGAAGCCGGTGATCTGGGTCAGTCCAACTATAAATAACTCACCAACCAAGCGACACCATGCTCCAGGGTCACAAATACTTCTTAAACAAACTCTGGGATGTTGACACATACAAACACGCACAGCGAAGAAAGCACTGCTGACCTTGGCAGAAACACACTTACTGCCACATACACACGGACAAGGCAATTATGTTAAGTGAGGGTGAGGAGTGATGGCTGGAGACCTGCTGAATCACTGGCCATCATTATACAGAGATGAACTTACACGCGATTATTAGGGATAAGATTTTTGAAACTTCACAAAGACATCTAGTTTGGGTCAAGTCATGTAACGTGTTACATCCAGCCATGCTGGCTCTCTCTTTCACACAGACGTCCATTAGACTCTGTGACTTCCTCTGCTGTCGGCTTATTGCCGCTACAACAGCAAACACCGGTCCTTATTCGTACCCTTTATGCAGAACTGCAAGGCGATGCTGAGGAACATCCTTCCTGGCATGAACAACCTGTGTAAAAGAAGTTTAAGTCTTCCGAGGGATACGAGCACAGGGCCAGTACGACTAGCATGACGAGGAAAAACTAAAAAGACTGACAGGGAAAAGACATCCCAAAGAAGCTGACCAAGGTAATCATGACGACAGTCATCTCTCCGCAAGCTAATCAACCGCACAATTGTATTTTCTGAAGTCAATCTTTCTCTCTGGATCTCCTGAAAGACAGCACAGGCGATGGAAGGGTTTTGTTGTGCCTCGGGGGGGGGGGGACAGATGACATCATGTAGTCACAGGAGTCTGGAGAGAACCTTCACTATCTCCTTGGAGATTTGTTCCCTGAGAGAGAGGGGGGGGGGCTTTTGCCCTCTCCAAACAAAAAACTATAATTGTTCCGTCTGTGTGTGATTGGCATGTTATTCCACTAATACACACTTTCATACAAGGCGTGTAAGGAGACAGATGTCTACTGTCTCACCAGTGGGACACAAGTGAGTAGCAGCCAGTCCAAGCAGACATTATTATTATGGTGTGTGTGTGTACACACACAACATTACAAAAAGACAGCTCTGCTGACACTAGACCACCGGTCTTCTACGCCTTTCTAATAATTATTAGACTGAGACTGGAGGTTAACAGTGCTGAAGCCTGTTGAAGGGCTCTAAAGGACTTCCTTCTGGGTGTGGCCCCATGATGCTTTGACTAACTAGGTGAGCAGGGCGACAAAGCACCCAGCGACACAAACTAGGCTAGAGACAACCAGCTGCGCTTTCTAGTTCAACACAGAACAACCAGCAATGCACAGACCAGGAGGGAGAGGAGTCAAGTCAGATGGTGCTCTGGTACCAGGAGACTCAGTCTCAGGGGTGTAGAATAAAGCAGTCGGACTATTATGTCACACCATCAGGAGTCTTTTACACTGCCTGGATGGCTAACAGATGTCAGAATTAATGATCTCCCACGACACATGCTAGCTCGTTCGCTAACTGTTATCCTGACACCATCTCCACCCCAACATGGGTGAAAAACTAAACACAGATCATACATACTGAGTTTTAAAATGGATACTCTTGTCTTTAAACAAACAAACAAAGCTTGTATTCATTACTTGAAATATACCACGGGTGGGTGATCTTTACATAGCTGCTATAGAGGAAAGACAGAATCAATCTTTTGTTTAATTCATAAGATGAAGAACGCAGCATGATTCTCACGTTGACGCTACGATTCCACGCACCTGAACATACATTTATATATAAATTTATTCATATATAAATATATATATTATTGCTTGTAAGACGGTATGTGCGCGGCATAAAGACGTGTTGGGTAGTGATTCCCCCGAAATTCACCAACCACCCCCCTCCTAAATAAAACCGGTTCCCCCACCCCCATAAACGCAGGAACTCACATGGGGAACACGCATGTAGCAGAACCTGGTTCTGTGCTAAATCACTTCTATTTCCCCGCTCCAGATGGGAACATCATCAGACAGGTAGACAGGCAGACAGGTAGACAGGCTGAAGGTGAGACGGGAGATATTTCAAATGTCTGTCTGCCAAATGAAGGGTATCTAACCTCCCCAGTCTCACACTATCTTACCCGTTTTTGTTGCCTCCTTCCGACAGCATATTGCCGGGCTGGAACCCCGACAACTAACAGCTCTGTCGAGATCGATTATTCCGGTTATTAAATGTGGATTTTTGAAATCGAGGACTGGCGAAATCCTTTAGAGAGAGCCGGGGGTTTGAGCACTGCGACGGTATCAGAGTAGCAAGGCGGGCATGACGGCCATGATGGCTGGCGAGAGGGGGAATTAATGCGCTGCGAGAAGAGGGAGGGAGAACAAGGACCGTGGGGAGGGGAGGGGGGGTTCCACAGGAAAGGCCACACCGGTTCTAGGGCTGCCGCATTGAACGCCTGACAAGAAATAGTGCTATAATTATATATTTATCTATAATTAGTGATCTAGTAGTGACAAAGCACTTTACGTTAGGAACGTTTACTGTGGTTACTAAGCGACCGATCCTTTGTAACGATTCGATAGCGCGCGGTGGATTTAGTGAGTGAAACATTGAGGCCAAAGTTAACTTTAATATAACTTTAAGACCGATTTTACTCAAATATTCTAACTCGCCAATTGTGCCCAAGTGAATACATTAATATTGTGGTGTTAGACATTAAACTTAAGTGAATAGCATAATAGCTGCCTTTCAGTGATTGTTAAACTGTATGAAGGGCCGTTAGACATTATTCAGAATGATAATAAATATACATGTACTTTTCCTCTGACATGAACACATTAAACTAGTTTACCTGTCAACTGTCACAGAAGTACTTCAGAAGTACTTACTTCAACCCCCTTCCCTTCCATGGAGATGCCTTCCATTGGAACTGAAATCCTTTTCTACACCATACTGAAATGCTTTCATACTAAATTATGATTTTTCCTTTCCATTTTAATTGCATGAGAACACTTTACCCCATGTAAAGGTGAGAGTTTCAGCCGTGAATATAAAAGCATTTCACTTTGAGGCATGTGAAGGTTTTCAGTAGAGTAGTTGAATGAGTTTGGATTAATATGTGTATGTGGAAATAAATCATAGATCAGGGCATCCCTAATGGTCCCTTAGAGAAGTGCATATTCAAATCTGATTGTTTACATGCTTGGCCCACTGTTCCAACACTATCCCATCAGCCAACACACACAAAAACCATGCTTAGATTTGATTGAATGCAGATTGATGCCAAACCCAATTGCGAAAGCTTTTCTAAATGAACTGGACATGGATAAGACAGAACTGAATACATAAATACGTTCATAGGAAACAGGCCTCAAAGAAACTGATTCCGCTTTCTTGTAGTATTCCACGTCAATATCACATTGATGTTATTTACCTTGAAATAGGAACTCAGATCATTTCAAACAAGCCACAGGAAGATAAAGCTGAACCACACACAGACATTCATATGTTTAAAAAAAATCTACTTGTCACCAACTCATATCAACCTGAGACTAATGCCAAAGCAAATAAATAGTAAGTGAGAATCACACAACATGCAAAATCAACTAAGAGCATTTTGCATTTTAGTTTTAATACGTAAAGTATTGCACGAAAGCCTGTAGGCCGAGAGGGCTAGACTGTTTGTGGCCTACCTTGGAGGGACTTTTTGGGGTTGTTCTTTAACCTGGACTCGCTTCCCGTCTCCCTTTCCTGGAGCAGCCTTCTGAGGAGGAGAGGAAGAGGAGGAAGAATGAGCTGGACATTTGGCAGCAATAAGACGTTATTTTGGAATGAGTCAAAAAAGCTAATGGCGTTGTGAGTTGTAACGGTGTAGATGAATGCACCAGACTGGGAAATACGGTGGTTACAAGGGACAAACGATAGGATAGCGTGAGGAGAAGGGAGGCAGTTTGGAAGTGCGAAAATACTTTAACACGGAATGGAAGGCATCAGCAGCAACATTCTCAAGTTGGAAGTTTTGCAGGTATTCTATGCATTCCAAAACAGGGAAATAGAAGCGTGTCAATACATTTTAATTGGTTGGTTCTCCTCAGCACACTCTGACACCGTCAGTGTGAGAAGGTCAGTTCAACTCACTTACACACAGGTAGACATACAGTCAGGCTGGTGCATCGGTATTAGCATGGCGGAATCATCACAGGAGAAGCACGATTTTAGCGCAAACACGGCTGGTGAGTGACGCGTGGCAACAAGACGCTACGACAGCGCTGTCGTTAAGCAAGATTGATTGACATTTCTATCAACCAATGACTGACCTTCTTTAGCATGGTGGAGCGGGACTTGTCCTGGGAGGAAGAGGAGGAGGATCCTGATGATGAGGATGATCCGGAGTCAGAGTCGGAGGATGAAGACTCGCTGGAGGCAGGGGACCTCTTGCCTCTTTCTTTCTTCTCCTGCCTCCCCCTCTCTGCCCCCTTACCGGCTGGGGCAACAGGGGGCAACACAGGCCCCATTGGTTCCAACTCCCTCTTCACTGGAACATCCTTAAACTCCAAAGGACCCCTCTTCTTCACTTCCATACTGGTCGTCTCTTTCATCTCCACATCATTTCCGTCGGGCTTCTTAGGGGACACCTTGTTAGGTGGTGTGGCGGTGACCTCCATGTCTGCAGACTGGGGTCCTGAGACCAGCACGCCTTGGCGGAGAGGGGGGTCTGGCATGGCAGAGGACACCATGGAACCGGTGTGGGTGTCGGAGAACATGCGGGGCCTCCTCGCGGTGCCTGGAGGGGAGGTGGGGTCTGCCTGGGAGGACAGAGCCTGGGGCGTGTCCTTCTGGAAGGAGGGCATCCTGGATGTCTGGGGGGATGTGGCCGCCCCCACCTGGTCTCCTGGAGGTTCCCCCGCCCCCACCTGTGGTGGAGCCGTAGCAGAGAGGGCCGGGGATGTGAAGTCTCTTCCGCGTTTCCATAGCGGCAGACTGCTCTCCCTTTCTTTCTTCTCCTCCCCTTCAGCCTGTCTCTGGGGCTCCGCGGCGACCCCCAGAGTGATGGTGGGCACGGCCGTGGGGCGAGACGCTGACATGTCGACCGGGGCTAGGACCTCAGGGACGGGGACGTGACCTGCTGAGCTGCCCATGTGAGCGATCGCACTTCCAGGGAACACAACCACACCTGGCCCATCCCCTACCCCAGGCAGGCTCTCTCCTGAGCCGCCCACGGCAAGACCCACCTGGCCATCCTCGCCTCTCTTCCGTCCCTCCGCACCGAACGCTCCCTCGGACTCCATCTTGCGGGCCAGCAGGGAGAGGGGGCCAGGCCGGCGCTGGAGCGGTGGCTCCGGGCTGCTGGAGCGGGAGCTGGAGTCGGAGTCTTGCCTCTGGAGCCCTGGGAGGGGGCGTGCCGCTCTGCCTGCCATCCCAGGCCCAGCACCCTCCGGCTCGTCCATGTCTGGCGGGCTCTGCTTGGGGGTGTCAGGGAGGGGGAAGGAGAGCTCTGGGGGTGGAGACGGGGGTGGGGTGGGTTGGCGCAGCATGGGGGGTTGGTGTACCTGCTGTGGGGGGATGTGCTGCGGGGGCTGGAGCTTGCGTCTGGATCTCTCCCGGCCAGCCGCTGGGACACTGGGGGAAGGCTGCAGGGGCATGGGGGGGGCTCGTCCACCCCCGCCTCTCCTCGCTCCTGCCGCCAGCCCCCACTCTTCATCCTCCTCGCTGTCGTCGTCATCGTCGTCGTCGTCTTCGTCGCTCTCGTCATGGGCTCGGCCGGCTGCCGCACGGGCAGACCTGCTCTGGTGCAGCACAGGCTGGGCGGAGCCTGGCTCTGAAGGCGCTATGCCCTCCTTCTCCTGGGGGCGGGGCATGGAGGGGGGCAAGCCCTGGCGCTCAGGCTGGCCCAGGACACGCACTGACAGGGAGGCCACTGCCCGAGGTGGGGAGGGGGTGGCGGGCTCTTCGTGGCCTGGGTGGAGGGGGGGGCGCTGGATACGGCCCCCAGGGGTGTCAGAGGGTTCCTGGGGAACAGAGCCAGAGCTGAAGTCTGGCCTGCGACCCATCATCCCCTGACCCATCATCCCCTGACCCATCACCCCCTGGCCCATCATCCCCTGACCCATCATCCCCTGACCCATCACCCCCTGACCCATCAATCCCTGACCCATCATCCCCTGACCCATCATCCCCTGGCCAATCAATCCTTGGCCCATCATCCCCTGGCCAATCAATCCTTGGCCCATCATCCCTTGACCCGTCATCCCCTGGCCCATCATCCCCTGGCCCATCATCCCCTGACCCATCATGAGTGGACCTCCTGGAAGTCCACCTCCTTCTTCTTCTGCCCTCGTTAATGGAGGCTGGGAGGGCATTGGATGATGCTGTGGACAGAAGCATACAGACACACCAGGTCAGAGGTCACACTGAAGAGCCGTGCCCGACACCGCAACACAGGCATGTCCTGTGGCTGGGAGCTATAACTGTGTGTGTGTGTGTGTGTGGAGGTGACTGACCTTGTCTTGGAGATAGGACCCTCCGTCGTCGCCCCCTGTGAGGTCCAGCTCTTCCGGGATGGCTGGACTTTCTGTCTCACAGAGGAAAGGGAGCAGAGGGGACAGAGGGTCAGCAACTAAGAGGTCACAGGACAAGCTGGGCGCACCATGAGCTTGTAAAGAGTCAGCCTGGACAGTATTAAAATAAATCATATTTTATTTATTATTAAAAACATAAAAAGTTGTTCTAAAATATTCTAAAAGATTTTAATTGTTTCGTTCTCCTCAGCACACTCTGACACCGTCAGTGTGAGAAGGTCAGTTCAACTCACTTACACACAGTCAGGCTGGTGCATCGGTATTAGCATGGCAGAATCATCACAGGAGAAGGAGACATTCAAGAAAGCCTCACAGGGGGTTTGAACCTGCAACCTTGTGATCTGCAGACAAACGCTCTACCTACTGAGCTATACCCATTGGGTATTATGTTCCAGACCCATTCCCACCCAGGTGTTTGGGGAGTGGACTGAATGCTCATGAATGACAATCAAATACTTTTCCTCCTCTCCTTTTGGACCAACTATCAAAGTGCTAATGGCACAGGGTGATGAAATATAGGTGCTAAGTGGATGTTCAGAGCAGATGTAGTGGGATAGTCGTGTGGTGAAGGCGAGCCTTACCGTCGGCCTCCGCAGCCTCCCTGGCCTCTCTCTCCAGCCTCTGGCGGAGAAGCTCTTGCTGTTTGGCCAGGTACTGTTTTATAAAGCTGTTCTGACTCATCTCCTCCCCAATCTGCACGAAGACAGGGACACAACAAGAGAAGAGAAGTGGCTGGTTAGCACCAAGACGCTGGAGCTGAGCAGAAGCACGCAGGTGATGATGGTCTGGTAATGCTGGGCAGTGGAGTTAGGGGGCCGTTCTTACCTGGGAGTTGGGCTGGAGTCCAATGTGAGGGGTTGATGTTCTCTGGAGGTTCTCCAACATCAGGGCCTGGGGGGGGAAGAGAGTGGGAAAGCAGACAAATACATTTTTATTCGGATTCCACGCATTCCAAGAGAAGTGTTCTAGAACGTCTATAATCCTGTGGTTCTCCTCAGCACACTCTGACACCGTCAGCGTGAGAAGGTGAGTTCAACTCACTTACACACAGTCAGGCTGGTGCATCGGTATTAGCATGGCAGAATCATCATAGGAGAAGCACTAACAGACTTAACGTCCATTAAAACTACCAGATCTCTTGGTCAAACTATCATGAACTAGCTGGTGAATTTAATCAAACAAAGTTTAAACAACTGTTGAAAGACCTTCAGTCCGCAAATGTGGACACGGTGATGTTGCAAAAAGCAAACCTTGTTGTGTAAAACAAATTAGGAGAAGAACCGTACTGCTCTTAAATCTAACAGTGTTAGCTAGAATCACCCAGGCGCGTGCGAAGCTAATTAGGCTGGCTCGGGCTGCACCGGGGAACAACAGTTGGTTTTAGACAGGATATCACTCAGACTGTTGCTTTTCACTTAGAAATGTAACTTGTTAAATTCCTTCGCCATTGAGATGGGAACAAATGAATTGCTCACACTTGGGAGTTAAACGGAAACTGCTGACTTCAAGTGTTTAAAACAGAATTTGGAAGTAGTTCCATGGCAAGCTGAGGACATACAATATAAGTATCAGACACATTTACTTTAGCAAGAAACTAACAAATATGACATAATACGGCAACATTTACTATTTCAATCTGCATACAAAATCTCCTCGGATGTATTTCGCGCATTAAGAACTCGCTCCAATAGTTAAAGCTGCCTGCGATGAATCGAGCTCGCGCCGTCTGTGTAATGACTGGCTGGCGCGCGCCCTCCCCCCTCCTTTCAGTCAGTCCAGGCGAAGCGCGAGCCCGACCACAGCAACTCAAACACAGCGAGCAGAATGATGGCTAGCATAGCAACACGGAGCTAGCCATTCAAAAAACATTACGCATGGGCCCGAGCAATGCCAACGAGAGCCGTTAAGTAACGGTACGGTCAACGAATTTGAAATAAAAGTTCGAGGTATTTCAAGTAGACATCGGAAACAGCTATTTAATGTTCTCGCGCAACGTAAGACGTGCAAACCTGCAAACGTTTAGCATTCCCGCTTTAGATTCACTGACACACGGCCTCTAACCCCCCTCTCTCGCCTCCTGCTGAACTTGACAGGTACTCGCTATTAGCATTAAAATGTGCACACAACTTACCCCTTTCAGTCGCTTAATAAGTGCATTTTTCTGCCCGCTTTTTGGCAAATTTCGTTGTTCCAAAGCGAGTTTTAAATCCGCCACACGAAGCGAATGTAAAGGTTTACCATCCAGCGTAACATCTTCAAGTTCCGCCATTTTGCTTCCCCTAGCTCTGTCGCTCGAGCTCCAACAGGCTTCGGCTTCTGTGACGTCACAGTTCGGTGATCTCCGGAGGGGGTAGCAGAGAGATCGGCTTATGTCCATTTCATTTTACTACAAATAATCTCATTAGAACTTTATATTTAGGGTACAGATTTTTTTTCAGTAGGCGAATAATTAAATGCATTATAGCCACGTATGGAAATAGTTCTCATACGTACAAAGACCAAAAGCGGATTACACTCCTATCAGAAATCAACCACACGCAAACATCAATGTAGTGGAAAATGTATTTGTGCATTTTAGAAGGGGGATAATCAACAAACATACGAACAGCATTCAGCTTCAATGCTGTGGTTACTGTCGTCAATACTGACAAACCTCAGAGCCATACCACAAATCCACGTAGTGTATAAATGAACGTATGAAAAAACTGTCAAAAATACATTCTGATAGAAAAAAAAAGAAGAAAATCGTAACTGTAACTGTTTCTCTTTTTTTTCTTTTGAACCATGAGTTTACTTTAATTCACTGAGTGAAAACGTCCCTGGTTAAATGTGTATTTATAAAATAACGCAACTTAAAGCCATGCACATCAGAAAGCAATAAACGATCAATAAATATGATTATGGTTCTTAATCGTGGATGATGATTTTACATAAGGCCAATACACATCGTGTAGTAATCTAGTAATACTGGTACTCCACTAGGTGGCGCTGAAAGGTAAAAACACTTGGGTTCAAGTCCAGCCATACGACTGGAATTTGGCAAAGTTGCATCTTTGTCAACCTGATGGTGGGTTTGTAGCTGTGGGTAAACATGATATTCTGATGTGGAAAATGTTAGACAAACAGGGGCCAGGGTCACCTGCTGTGTGTGCTCCACAAAGGTCATCATATAACTGATGCTGCTGAACGGTATGCAAGGTTTGGTGGATGAGGAAATATATCAGTTTTTGCACAATGTTTTTTCTGGAACAAAACCCTCACACTAAATCATTCTCAGTTTCCTGGCTGTTCTCTAACACTGCAAATCTTGCAACAACAGCTGTCTTTGTAAACACAAAAGACGACACAAAATGGATCCAGGATTACCAGGGGAAACCAACACGAAGATAATAACCTGAATGAGTGTTTGTGGGCGACAGTGTCGTTGAATACCAAAAATGTCTAAACAGAGAGACAGGTGGAGACACGCCAAACTCAGCAGACAGGTTTACCACTGCCTCAGACCGTGGGAGAAAAAAAAAGAACACAACCTCTTCACTTAATCTCACTTTCAGTCCCTATCTACCAACCTCCACCTACACCACTTACACAACATGCTTCCACACACTTCCTAAAGTGATAGAGTGATACATGAGTGATAGTTATTTTCCTTTGGGGGTGTAAGTGTGTGTGTTTGCAAGCTGAATGCTGATGTAAAATAGAAGGCATCGCATCAACGTATAGACCTATGTGATCATCTTTAAAAAAATGTAGGTTTAGCAACCTAACAAAAGCATGTAAACACCACACCCTCCCCTCCACTCTTTAACCAACAGCTAACAAAGTTAGACACACCATATCCAGTAACAGAAACCAACACAGTCACATAACTCAAAGCTCTTCTCCGCAATCAAAAGCTAATATGAGGGCCCACATGCTATATGACATGAAAACATTAAGAGACTTAATAAATAGAGATGCATAGATACAAAAAGGAAAACTTGAGTGTAAATAGCAAAGAAAAACTTGAAGAATGGTAGACAAATAGAAGAGGGTTCCCAAGGTACACATGACCCCCCACAACAATGGGATCAAGTCACAGAGGTGTCTAATATAATCAATAAGTTATCGATAAGAGACAAGTGTGCTTGGCACCAAAGCACAGTGGTGAAGGAAGGCAAAACCAACACATACGCAGACACACACAAACAAATAGTGCAAACACACACACACACGATCAAAGTTGAACAATTGAGGCACCACAATCAGTTCTACTCAAAAGTTGTAAAGTCTCCCTCGGGGCTGTGCTTCAAACCTTTCAATATCAAAGACAACACACACACACACACACACACACACACACACACTGTAACAACTAAGGCATTAAAAAAATGTGAAATAAAATAAAAAAGGAGTAAAATGCACCGTTTAGTGTAAACAAATAGGACAAGAAGCGTCAAGAGATCTGGGCCAGACGTTGAAGCAGACCCGAGAAACCAGCTGCATGCTGGGATAGCTCTGCCACTCGGTCCACCATTTCCTGCGTGGCGGAGACCGATGGGTAATTCTGGGCGGCGCCTTTGGTCGCCACGACAACCGTCTTCAGCGCTTGACACAGCCTCCCTCCAGAGGTCGTGACCTGTGCGAGTGAAATAAGGCATCGTTGACTGAACCAACACATTTGATTGAATGCATGTTCATGTATAAAAACACACTTCAGTATCGTGTTCGCTGTCCTGTGTGAACACCAACCTTTGTTCTTAAATCAGGAGACGACAGGAGACGAGAGAGCGTGTCTCCGATGAACACCAGCTTGTGCGCCGTCACGATCAGACTCTTCCCCCGGGAAACGAAGACGCGCGGCGGCTGGTTCCCCTGCACGCTGCTGAACAGCAGGTCGATGGAGTCGGCCAGGCAGGACAGATGAGCCACACTCTGGGAGGAGTAGAAGGACAGCAGCTCCGAGTCCTCCAGCGAGAGAGAGACAGGAAGTGGAGGAGAGGGGCTCAACTGGAGAGGGAAAGATGGAGGGAACAGAGAAAATAAAAAATAGGATGAAGAATGAGACGCAGTTCATTCTTTTTTTCTTTCTTTTTTAGCTTGTCAGTGCCGACCGAGATGGAATTACTTAATTACTGACCATGTCCATGTTCATTGTGGTACTTGAACATGCCATTAGTGTTTTTTGTTCTTTTAAGCACTGGAAAATGAAGGGAACCAGTAAAACATAGGCTAGTAAGAGCAGATTACAGAAGTGTAGCTTCTCTGTCTTATCATGTCCTACTCCCAGACTGAAGGATGACCTCTGTGATGCAACATGAAGTCTACAGTCTGCAGGAGTAAATATGCTTTAGAGTCTAAAGTTTCAGACAGACGGCAATACAGGCAGAGACAGATTTGATTTAGACCTGATGCTGTTTACTGGGTAAATAGGTGCAGCTGATCTGTGGAGGTCGATGCTGTGAGACAGACCAGGTTACACTTGATGTTACCGCGTGTTACACTCATGACTCCATGAGTCAACAACTGACAGGACAAGGACGGACAAATACACACAGTTGTTGACTCATGGAAGGGGGGGGGAGTGTTAGTGTGGTGAGAACTGGGACCTGTATGAACAGTTGGAATTGGAATGCGTGAGACTGTATGTGGTGGATAATCTGTGTGTGTGTGTGTGTGTGTGTGTGTGAGTGTGTGTGTTACCCTGGTTTCTGTTATGCACATGGTGTGCCCGTTCTCCACTGGAACATCTGGAGGAGGTTCAGGCTTTCCCTGGGGAAGGAGGGGGACAAAACCTGGACTGTAAAGTACAACTCAACCCAAAACAACAGCCAATAAGAGTAAAGCAGCCCTGAGGGTCCCCTAACTCACCTGTAGCTTGACGTAGCCCACGCTGTCCCCCACAGGTAAGGGGGCGGGGGTGGGGGTCAGGCCGATGCCAGCATACTCGTTGCCGGGGTCGTCCTCTCCGTTGTCGCACCCCACGGTCACCGTCACTGAGGGAACTGCAGGGGGCAGGGGGAAGGTGGGCTGGGGGGTCGGGGGCAGGGGCCTCTCCTGGATCCAGCTCCCCTTGCGGGACCCCATCCCCCCGCTCACAGGCGGCTTCACATCCCCCACGGGGAGGGCGGGAAGAGGCCTCCGGGACAGGGAATCCTGGGAAGGGAGACGGGGCCGGCTCTGCGTCTGCAACAGGATGGTGGTGTCCTCCAGGGCCCTCTGGACCAATGAGAGCAAGGCTTCAGGCGGGGAGGCGTGGCCACAAGCAGAAAGAGCCGGGAGGAGGTCTGAGAGGCGGGCCCAAACCTGCTGGAGGGACAGGGTTGGATCGCTGAACTGGCTAGCCTTCCAGACAGACAGGATCTCAGCCAATGAGGTGGCCAGGTCCCTCGAGGACATGGAAGAGGCGGAGTTAAGAATTGATTGGACGAGGTTAGATAGGGAGGCTCTCCATTGGACATCGCCCGAGCCATTGCTGGACACTGACAGCCTACGAGTGGAGGAAGAGGAGGATGAGGAAGATGGCAGGACGTCCAGAGTGAGAGCCGGGACGTCGTAGATGCCACAGTCAGGTTCCGATGAGTCTCCAGCGTCTCCACTGCTGCCATCCAGCATGGGAGACCGTTTCCCTGGACCCGGGATGGAATACACCTGGCTGTGGTGGTTCTCTTCCACAGGTAGGCTTGATACGTCTCCCGGGGCGAGGGGCAGGCCCGGCAGGGTGGGAACGCTGTAAACATCCTCATCCACCTCCAGCTCTGCAAACACGTTAACGATGCAAGTCTTCTGCTGCAGGGGGTCTGACGACAGATTTAGTGTTATGGTTGGGACGTCGTAAACCTGGAGAAACAAACAGGGGAGAGAGAGAGAGAGAGAGAGAGAGAGAGAGAGAGAGAAAGTGAGTTGATGTGAGATAATGTTCCCCAGGAAGTACTCCACTGTGCCTCAAAACAACGATCCTTCAGCTTCAGAACGAATTTCAGCAGGCATGCGGCACTTAACCGCAGTTAGAGAGACACAGCACAAACATAAAGCACAAACCATCCACCGAAGAGTAAAGGATTATCATGGGGAGAAGTTGGAATGACATTGCCATATTGGGAGACATTGTGAAACATAATTCCATACAAGATATCTGGCCCTGACTGGCAACAACAGCAAAAAAAAGGAGCTGCAGAATTAGAACCAGTCTAACAGGATGGGAGTGGGAGACAGGTGTGGCCAGACACAGGAGGGTGTGTATGGGTGTGTGTGTGTTCTCAGACAGCAGAGAGAGCGGACAGATGGCAGGAGACGCTGACCTCAGACTCCTGGTCAGCCTGCTGGGTCAGGGTCCTGGGCGTGTTGTAGATGCTGTCTTCGTCACACAGAAGCGGCTGGGCCGGGCGCTGCCACCTGCTGCTGGGAGGAGTGTCGTACACCTGTGGGGGGGGGGGGGGAGGTGGGGGGTAAGGCCAAACATGAGAAGATAGCCCAATGAGAGCTGCAAAAGCATTTCAATGTTCTTTTCTTTTTAGCACTCAGCCATCGTCATCGTGTGCGATTAAACCGGTTTTCGAGTCTCACCCATGCAGACATAATATCAACAACCAGCTCTAACAGTAACCCCACCCCCTCCACCGTCCTCACTCACACACTCTCTCACCTGTTCACCATCGCTGGGATCCACGTCCTCCTGCTTCCTGCTCTGCACCACCTGACCGAGATTCTCCTCCTTCGTCCGTCCGTCTAGTCTCCCTTCATCCCTCCCCCGGGCGGGGCTGGGGGTAGTGGGCTGAGGGGTGGATGCTGCAGGGGTCTGCTGAGGCAAGTCTTTCCTGGTCACCCCCCTGACCGGGGGAGCTGGAGGAGGAGGCTTGCGGCCAAAGTTGGGTGACGCCGGCACCCTGGCCTGTCTAGCCAGGAGAGGGGAGCCTCTGTGGGGGGAAGGGCCGAGCTTGGTGAGCCTGGCGGCGGGCAAGGTAGAGGAAACACCCTGCCCCCCTGGAGGTTTGAGGGCCACCTTCTGCTCGACCAGGGAGGGGGAGCCTGGAGCAGAGCCGTTGTTTTGGAGAGTCCTGAGCAGCCCAGCTCCCACAGGGGTGGGAACCTGGTACATGCCTGGGCTCTCCTGGGATGGTTTGACCTGCAGTTGCCCGTTAGTCAGAGCAGGACTGCCGCTGACCAGGGGAACGGCAGCATCGGCACCTCCTGTAGGGGTCTGGTACACGTCCTCGCTGGACATCACAGCCACCCTGGACACAAGGTGGGAGCCTTCAGAGTGGCCGCCTACTGCCACCGGCTCCTTGGGAACCAAGTAGGTGTTGTCCTCCTGGTTCTCAGCTCCACTTCCTGCCTCTCTGTCGCCGACGTAGACAGATACAGACACAGCCACCAGTCTGTGATGCTGTGAGGCCATGAGGGGGGAAGGGGGTGTGGGGGTCTGGTAGAGGGTGCTCGCATCGGTGCCTCTACCCCGGAGGGATGGGGAGCGGGGCCGTCCAACGACTCCCAGATCCCATTCGGGGCGGGGACCGGAGCTGGACCGGGAGCGCGGCCTTCCGCCCTCGACCAGGCGGAGCTCCCCTTGCCTGGACACGGGCACGGCTGCGGGGCTCTGGTACAGCGCCTCCCCCTGGCTAGAGGGAGACCGGTACACCCCTTCCGCATCCACCGCCGTGGGGGTCGCGCCCCGGGCCAGAGGCGGGCCGGGGGAGAGGTAAACCGAGTCTTCGCTGGGGGTCCTCCGAGGGTCTGTCCCTGGGGGAGGGGCGGTGTGGAGGAGGCGGAGGCGGTTGGCGGGGGCGATGCCCTGACGACCATGCAGAGAGCAGAGCCACCAGCCGGGCCCTCCGCTTTGTTCCTGCTCCAGCACCATAAGGATGTCCCCTTTCCGGAAGGCCAACTCCTCTGGGCTCTCTGCTGCATTGTCAAACAAGGCCTTTGCCAGCACCGTCTGGGGGGGTAATTAAGGAAGTTTTTAAGACAACAACAAATATCCACAGAGACTGGGGCAGATGGCTTGCAGTAGGGTGGATCTAAAGTTAACGCCAAGTACATTGACGGGGTGACGGCCATAAAATAGCTTGTCAATTGTGTCAAAGAGGAAAGCCTGTGTGCGTGTGTGTGTGTGTGTGTTTGTGTGTGTGTGGGGGGGGTTAGCTCAAGAACAGTAGTTTGCGTCTGAGAGAGACAGAGAAATGGATGAGTGCCAGAGAGAGAGACAGAGAAAGCATGAGAAAGTGAGAGAGAGAAAGAACGAGAGAGTGTGACTGTGAGAAAGTAAGAGAGAGAGTGTGAGAAAGCGAGAGTGAGAAAGCGAGAGAGAGAGAACAGCCCCAATAAGAGCAGTTTCATTGCAAATTGTAGAGGGAGCCCGTGTCAGACACTCGGGTCAGTGACTTAAAAGAAGAAGAGGGGTAGGCCTAAATGCTAATGAGAGTGTGTAGAGGGGGAGGGTGGCACATCTGTCTCTTTTCTGAGTTTAATTGCCCCCACCCCCCACCCCCTACCCCCTACCCCCACCCCCTCCTCTCATTTTACCCTTTTCTGAACCAAGCTCCCAAGCTCCCTGGGGAATAGGTGCTTAGAGTCAAGCTGAGCACGAGGACTAGGTCTATTCAAGAGGGGGACAACTGTTTCAAACGAAAGGGTTTAAACACTGATTTGGGATGATCAGATGAAATCAAATGATCCCTCTGCTGGACTCGTGTAGAATTGGCAGAAGCTACTTCCTCAGTATCACCAAAGAACCTCTCTTTCCCCAAAATGTAGCATGAGAGAGTAGTGCTCATATTGTATGGTTTAACACACCACGAGAAATATCGCCCCCGCCCCCAAATCCAAGCTCCCATCTTGTCAGATACATTATACGCTTCAGTGCAAAATGATCGATAATACTGCTGTTGTATTTTACATAACACAACGTACATTATCTTCACCTACATTTCAATGTCGAAGACCCCGCTACACATATACACCAGCTGCACAACCCTTCAGTAACCCGAGACACTCACTGAAAGCGACATTTTTCCTCCAGATTTTCACGTTGAGATCCTTCAGTTTGCGCCGCTTCAGACTCGCCAGGAATCCGGCTCGTCCATCTACAGACACAGGAGGTCGACTTCTTCCATCAAACCATCTGAGCGTCCAAGGATTTCCACAGCCGGAGATCTGGAGGAGGTGCAGATCTGGAGGAGGTGCAGAGATCTGGAGGAGGTGCAGCGGTCCAGCACGAACCCAGAGCCGCACGCGCTGCTTCTGTCATCCAGACCACACGAGCCTCCAGCGATGTGTCACTCCTCCCTAGACCAGAGCCAGTGACCGGGCAAGATCGAGCAAGGAATGATGGGATGGTTCATCAATTATGCATCAAACTGATTCTTAGCAATATAACCTTTAGATAGTGATTTCCAATTTGCTGCGTGAGCTGCCGTCGTAACTGGATCACGAGCCAGTTCTTCTAGGCTCAATCTAAATACATACAGCTTTTCTATTTTCACACATCGAGAAGTCTAAACATGTAAGGCTACGGATCTGTCATACGATCACATCTATACGGTATCACAGTTGAGTTTAGATGATCACGTATCCAGTGATCCTTGCTCCTCTGTGGTTTGCAGCTCTACACCCAAAACAAAAGGCATGGCTTGCTTGCAGCTAGTAGACTAGCATAACTAGCTAACCCCATTTGGTTTGGTTAGAAGGCCAAATGCGGTGCACAAACATTTCCACGGACCTATCAAAAATATCGGCATGAAATAAAATACCGTTAGGTTGAGAACTTACAGTAGACGGTCCGCAAACATCACATTTTGTGCAAATACGATTCCGCTAAGAGCGACTTGTGGCCATGTAATACCGTCATCTCGCGATAGTTCATACCCCACTCAGACCCCCTATGGAGATACCGTAATCCCGCGATAAGTCAGAAGACAACTGCTATCAAAGCGGCGTGGTCACGTGTCCACAGTGTGAAGGTATATTCATATTCAGAGCAGATTAAGTCATACATAATTAACCCTGGAGTCAATTACTGTGTTTATGCATTTGGTATTTGTTACAGACGTTAGCTGTTGGGCTTTCACACGAACAGAGGCTCATTAAAGAGGCTTGATTAAGATGCCCTTGCTTTATAAATATTGTCAGGAGAGGGGACTATTGTGTCAAGGCCTTACTTAATTAACCAAACTCCATTGATTTTGATTTGTTTTAGGTTCGTCGTTCGATATTCCAATTGAGTTTTTAGGTCTGTAAAATGGCATGGTGCAAAACGATGTCAAGGTCAAACTAGCCTACATGTTGGTCAGTATATCACCAATTCAACAGTTGTGACCTTAGCCCAGCCCCTTGGCTTTGAAGGGCATTAGGATAGTAATATATAATATAATATAAAAGGGAAAAATTCATATTTACATACAAAAGTAAACCATTTAATATAAAGACAAAATACAATGAAAAGGTCAATATTTTTAAAACAATGTAAAAAGTTATCAAAAATCTTCAGAGTTTGTAGAAACCAGGAAGGTGCTGAAACGGCTCTGCCTCTCAAAGGCGAAGTTCAAGGATTACTCCTGTGGCACTTCTACAGTCGACGTCACTGCCTGTTTCCAGGCCGGTTCCAATCACCGCCAAGACTCTGACCTGTGGGCAAAACATGACATTTAATTAGTTCACATTTAAGTTAACTGACCCGTGCCCTCCTCTGAGTGACTGTAGATCAGAGTGTTGATGTCTAGACAAGATCCTCAGCAGCAGAAGGCCTCATCCTCGACAAGTTTAACATCATAACAGCATCATAGCTCAACTAATGGAACAAATTCCAACCAAAACATTTTCACTGACAGGTAAATGTTAAAAAAAATATTCACATAAAATAAAAATTCAGTCATCTGGTAAATGTATTAATATGGGGATGATTATATAACAAGTAGGAGCGGCACAGTTTTAGTCTAGTACAAAAAAATATTTCCTCTCCAGACAGATGGCCATGACTGACTGACAGAGGGGAAAAAATAGCACCGGAATTCTCACCAGACAAGGAAACAGGTGTGACCACAGAGGGAGGAAGGAGGTCTGTGTGTAGTTCACTTTTTGGGGGGGGGGGGGGGGGGGGTGCAAGGGTAGGATCTACACCCAGAAGCATAAAACGACACATGCAGACATCCACATACCAGTCAAAACCACTAACTCTCAAAATAACCCTTTATCCCCCAGATATCCCTGCAGTGCCTCACTTCAGGGTTACTGAACATCTTACCAGGCGCTGTTCCCCTGGGCTGTGGTTGGAAGCAGTCAGCTGAGCCAGAAAGAGGCATGGTTCCCTGGGCTGTGGTACAGCACCTCCACCAGGCTGGGTGGAGATCCGTACCCCCTTACCCCCCCCTCCCCACACTTCCACATCCAACAGTGGCATCCACATTATGGACCAGAGGTGGGTAAGAGGAGATAAACCTTCTTCGCTGGTACTTGTCTGCACCAATCAGCAGCACTGATTCTGGTCAATGACTTAATAATAGAAGGGGCATGCCTAATGGGAAATGAGAGACTAGAGGGGGGGCTGGGAGGCCCCCTGTTGCAGTTTGAGGTGCATTACTGGCCAAGAATGCAGCTCCCATTAGTCACAATTACAGTCCTCCCCTGGCTCCAAAGGGCATCAGTACAACATAGAAAATATATTTTAAAATCACTTAAGTTCACTTAATTAATGGATCACGAGTTTCTCAACAAAAACAAGCTTAGATCTGGCGCGTAACTCACACCAAAGAAAAAAGGCACCACTGGCCTAGTAAAGGTCCGACCAGCAGACAAAACTGTAATGAACTCCTGCGTTTCAATGTTGTAAAAGGCCACCGTCCCTTTCTGATAGTTCACATGTACCCCTAATATCTTGGGCACAGGCTTGTCAAGCAATTTCGAAACGGTCATATAAGTGTAGAATTTGTCTTTTTTGATTCCGATACTCCAGACGTCGTCGGATAACGGGGTGATGGTTGTTTTGGCGTTGTTGTAAGTGATCCCCACTGACCACTCGCTCGATAGGAGCTGGACTTCGAAGTAGAACCTCGATCTGAAGGAGTCCCTTCCGATGATGCAGGTACATGCACTGAATCTCAGGGGGTCGTTCGTGGCAGATTTCAAGTTAGTCAGAAACACTTTCTGCGAGTCGTTACTCAGCCTCAAATGGGTATTGGCTGTTTTGGGTTCCAGTACAATCTTGACTGTAGAGTAAATAAGACAGTGTGGTGAGTAACAAGCTCTCTGCCATGTTTACAAAATGTAAAACACACCAAAAACCATGTACCTTTAGTACTCTGTATCCACTTCCACACTGAAATGGAAAGAAAAAAACCTCAGCTGTCATGTTAAAACAATACCTGTAAATTTCTATGACAGAACCAATTTCACCAAACGTTTAAAAACAGTCTCCAACTTCCTAGAACCGAAATAACCATCTCTAAAGTAAAGGGTGATAGTACGATTTTGATAGTCAATGGAAAGATACAGTAGTACTTTTTCTATGCAGAATCATTTCTGAATTTTGTTTAGTCTTAAAAAGCTTTTACCAGGGCAGGAGGAGATAGGTTGGGGGCAAATGACAGAGACAAGAGGGAAAAAACAGAACTGTTGAAAACCTTACCGTCGTCTCGGACCCTGCCATCTTTAACTGAGTGTGTGATTAGCGCGTGTATAGGGGAGGAGGAAATACAAATTAAACCTTAATTGATGTGAACTAAATCCAGAATTGTATCATGTCATCTTAAATGACTCCAATCACATTTTTACAGTTTCATGCCAACTTTATAACCATAATTTGAACCGTGAACAACAACCAACCTGCAAGAAGGCTCCAGTTTGGCTCAACTGAAAAACAAGATTAAGATTGTTAGTTTACAGTTATTGGACTGACCTTACATGAAAACAAGTGTTTTTATGTCGGATATCAAAGCTGTTGATATCAGATATGTACCTAATGTTTGATTACTTGACCCTTCATCAGCTACCAACTCTGATAATGTACCTATAGGACAGAGAAAGCAGTTTGTATTATACAGTCTTAGAGGGTCAATGCTATAGGATAATCACAGACCTTCAATATTTCTTTCTCTGTCTCTGGATAATGTAGTGATACTAAAGTATAACAGTATAAAAGTTCCTTAGTTTGGCTTCCTTAGTTACTAAGTCTGCTTGACATTAGAAATAAAATTAATTTTCTTAAATGAAGATGCCACTGTTCTGTTCAATAAGACAAAGTAGACACGGACACATCCATTCACATTATACTCACCAGAAGGTTTTAACAGTCGTTTCTCTAAACGTACAATGTAATAAACTGGAGAGAAAAAAACAAATGTCAAAAGGTCAAAAGGCTTCAGGTGACACGTTTTACAAATCAAGTTTCAACAGCAGTCTGGTGTATAAAACAGAAGCCTTGTCTAATAAACTTGTCTAATATCCAGATAAGCAAGGCACCCACCACAACCACCAAGTCCACAAAGTAGCAAGATAGTGACTGTAGTCCAAATAGGAACGAGCAAAGGCATCCTTGAAGGTTCTAACAAGAATATAAGGTCAATGTAGATAAACAACGTGGATAGTTCAATTACTGGCCCACTATCACAATTTTGGTCGCACAGTTAATGGAGAAAGCATCAAATCATGAATTGTAAAGCAAAACGACGACAATACTACTGGGACGGCCAAAACGAGTTTCATTATAACCCGGCGATTTCCTTACCTGACCATCAATCAACTCACCTGTGGAATTCTTAATTGCAATTAACTCCCATTGGGCTGTGGGAGAGAATACGGCGTGACACACGGAACAAGCCCTGCAGATTGGTTATGTTTATCTTAGATTAGTGGATTCAACAGAAATTATTAACACCACCACAAAATGCCTTAATACATATCCTTAATGGTGAACTTGTTTAGCACAAAGTTCAAACTTCAGTAAACAATGTGTTTTTTTCCTTTTGTCTAGTTTGAAAAGTTTCAAACGGACTTTTATTCTGGAAAGGAAATTTCCGGGTCCCTTCCTCCAAACGTCCTCCAGTGGTTTCCGTCCGTATCGGTTCCAAGCTGCACGAATCTAGTTAATTACTCATAATTGCACATGTTCAACCGTTTCAGAGTCAGTTACCAATAATTTTTTTAATCAAACTATTTATAGCACTATTGTTAAACATTATTATTTTCGGGTACACCGTTTCGCTCAATGGTTCGACTTGAACGTAGCTTGACTTCCTAATATAACCTTTCCCCCATATAACTTGTCAGTAAGCGTTTGCATGCAAAGAGCAAAGGTAGGTCCTTTTTCAACTGGCTAACACATTTGACTTGAATACGCGATTTTGCAACATAAAAATCCCAATCAGATAGCAGTTTGACGTTGTCAACGCGTCTGATCAGCCAGTCGTTAAACTGTGAACACAGGTAATGCTGAGGAGCGTCTATAAAAGCCTTATGACCAATCCTGTCAGCGGTCTTAGAAGAATGTCTCAAAGCAGTCTGGCTGGAAAAGTTGCCATAGTGACCGCCTCCACAGATGGGTAAGACTGTGTCCATCTAAGAGATCTCTTCTTGGAACTTTGAGAGAGAAAAACCGTCCCCCCCCCCTCCCTCCCTCCCTCCCTCCCTCCCTCCCTCCCTCCCTCCCTCCCTCCCTCTCCCCCTCCCTCCCTCTCCCCAATTTGTCTTCCAGAATCGGCCTTGCTGCAGCTCAGGCTCTAGGCCACAGAGGAGCTCATGTGGTAGTGAGCAGTAGGCGCCAGGCTAATGTTGACAAGGCCGTGAGCCTGTTGCAGAGCCAGGACATACAAGTCACCGGGACCACCTGTAACGTTGGCAACAGCGAGGACAGAGAGCGCTTAGTCAACATGGTGAGGAGAAATCCACACAAATGCCACACCATCTCGACTCAGGTCTTCATGAATAAGTCGACTTTGACCAGAGGTCAGCATTGCTGCTGTGGGCAAGAGCTTCCTGACAACTGACTCATAGTTCAGCGCTGTTGTGTGCAGACAGTGGAGAAGTGCGGAGGGGTGGACATTCTGGTTTCCAACGCAGCTGTGAATCCGTACTTTGGAAACATGATGGACTCCACAGAGGAAGTGTGGGATAAGGTGCCCTAACGTTTACAAATGTGTACTAGCATTTGGGTCTATTGATCTGTCTTGATTTTTAAGGTCAGATCTATCTGATCTGACCCCTCGCTGTAATGGAATCTCTCCCCAACCTTTCCGTCAGATCCTCAGTGTTAATGTCAAGTCGGCATTCCTAATGACCAAGCTTGTGATGCCTCACATGGAGAAGAGGGGGTGAGTGAAAGCATGGAAGCTGCTGTTGACAGATTCAGCTCCCTGTACGGGGACAGCCTACAGAGCCACAGTGAATGACTGTTGTCTTTCAGGGGCGGCAGTGTGGTGATTGTGTCGTCCGTGGCTGCATACCAGCCCATGCAGGTGCGTGAGGTCATAATGGGGACCTCAAAAGGATAGAGGGAGGGAAAGAGGGCAGGTGGGCTACTTGTGATTATTTTTTTGGTGGTTTCAACTCATCTAGTCAAACCTCAGTTAAGACATTTCATCCATTTACTTATTTTATTCTTTTTTCTGCCTACATTACATCTGGTCTTGAGTTTTAATTAGTATTTTCGGGGGATGATAAGTACTTTGTATTGTTCGATATTGTCCCTGTGTGTGTTATACTGGAGCTGGTCTGCGTCCTCCTCCAGGCCTTGGGTCCGTACAGCGTCAGTAAGACGGCCCTGCTGGGACTGACCCGAGCCATGGCTCCAGAGCTGGCCCAGGTCAACATCCGGGTCAACTGTGTGGCCCCGGGGATCATAAAGACCAGATTCAGCTCTGCGGTGAGGGAGCCTCCATTCATTCTCCCACCAGCCCCCCCACATCTTCTCTGTCCTCACTCCCCTCAGGGAAGACAGAAGCCTAGGTGGAGCTGTTGCCATAGTTCTTCCCATGAATCAGTCCACCACAAGGCCTATTCCTCTTTGATGTGCTGAAAGAACATTCAAAGGGGACTTAAAAGGTTCTGCTGTGATGATGTCATCTTGTGTTGCTTTTACATGCCTGTGTTCTTTCCACAGTTGTGGCAGAATGAAGACATACTGGATGAGTTCAAAAAGCAGCTCTGCATTAAAAGGTGAAGTCATCTTTGATGGTCGTCAGATATTTTTTCCCACGTTTGTACCTCAGCAAATGTGTGAACCTCTTTTATTAAACCGTTTGACCCTGTTGTTGAAGGCTCAGGGTCTGTGGTACATGGTTTGAAAAGAGAACGTAAATGGTCCGTTTTCGTTCTCAGGGTTGGAGAACCGGAGGAGATCGGTGGTGTGATCGCGTTCCTGTGCTCTGAGGAGGCTTCCTATATGACAGGGGAGACGATCTCGGTGACGGGGGGAATCAGCTGTCGACTGTAAAACTGGACCAAACTGGTCATAATCTGGAGTCTGGAGATGAAGACATGCTCCCAACAGTTCCCTCTTGTCCAATCAGACGCAAGGAAAGCACGTCACAAGATGCTTCTTGCTAATGTCAGATGTAGCTAGGCTGAACGGAATTTTACAAGGTCCATCGATCTTCAGTTTTCTTTGTAAACATTTTGTAAAAGTGACTGAAATTGAAATGTGCCTTACTTAAATTATATTAGCCACTGTACATGTTCAGAGATGAGGGAAATACATGATTACAAGAACAAATAATTCATTGTTGTTAGAAGCTGAGAAGAGATTACAGTACTGAATATCAAATTAAAATATACAAAACTGTAAACTCAAATTAATTATTGTAAATACAAGATTTTGCTGTGTTTATGCCAAACATGTTGAATTGCTTGGTATTTTTTCATTTCCATTTCCTGAAATCAAAACTATAAACTAACCAGTTATTCTATAGTTTACATTATTTTTGTCCAAATATTTCCAACATTGAATATGAAATGTATCTTGGCACCAGCTTGGCTGATGAGAATGGAAGTTTTCATGTTGGCAAAACAGTAACCATATGTATAGAAGATTTATATATTTATTAGAATAGTTTTAACAACAGTAATTAATATTTAAAGAGGGATATACACATTGTAATACAACATAAAAACACTATTTGGCCTTGTTTCATTTCCATGTCACTTCACATACATGATAATATCCTACAGAAACCCATTACTGACGATGACCAAGTTATGCTTTCATTAGTACTTATTAATCAGATTTAAAGCTCCTAAAAATAGTCTAATTGTTCCATCCAGCTGTTCAATTAGCTCAAGTTCTCATCTGTGTCCGTTGCCAGGCGACAGTAGGTCCCGTCGAGCCAATCTAGGTCTCCAGAATTCTCTCAGGGTGGGAACGTATGTGTCGTGTTTTGTCTTGTAGTAGCGCTTAACAAACAGCTGGAGGAGACAGACAGACCGTTTAGAAAGACGGGGAACCGAGAAAACAAACGATACGTGGCAGAAAACGATGTTAAGGTTTCGACAAAGTAGCACTTGATCATACTCGGCCTTTAAACTTTTTGATGGCTTCATCCTCCGAGTCAACTATGACATCATCGCCTGATTCTGTAGGGGCTGGGGGATGTTTCAGGAAACGGGCAAGAGCAGGAAAATTATCAACGTTTGAAACAAATCGCAACAATCACCCAGCATTTAAACGTTTGAAAGAACTAGAATGCTTTAGAATGCTCAACAACACACCTGTGGACCCTCACCTGAGTTAGTCTGTACAGAAGGGGAACTGCTGAATGCTGGGGCAGCAGTGAAGTTCCTGTACAGGACAGTGGAACAGGAATGAGAACTGATCAGAACATCTACACAGGAACAGTCATTTACCGCAAAAACTAACATGCCATCGCAAATACGCCTGTGTGTGTTACGGTCATGGCGGCCATCTTGTCACTCACTCTTTATCGTCCACTTGTGACAGCGTTGCCCCGTGTCTCAGAGCTCTGCTGTTCTTCAGCACAGATCTCACATCCTTCGTCCTCTTGCCCAGTCTACCCATGATCCCCCCGGTTTGCTTCCCGTTGCCATAGAAACATGGAGGAGCCGGAGAGGTCATGGGAAGAGGAGCGATGGCGGCGGCTGCTGCCTCTCCCAGTCTGCTCAGCAGCACTCTGGGCTGGCAGCTGAGGCAAGCAGTCACCAAGGACGAATAGTTGGGCGCGTCTTCCGGTAGTTTCCGGGCCGAAGCGCCAGAAGTAGCCGTGCGATCGTTCATCGGGGAGCCCTCGGTCGCCCCCTCTCTTCCGGAAACGCTCTCATCACCTGCCTCTCCATCGCTCTCCCCTGAAGACCCACCCCCTCTCACAGTCGTCCTCCTCCTCTTGATCCCTCGTTTGGGATCTCCTGTGTTACCTACATGTGTTGACATCTGTTTGACCGCTGTGTATTCAGAGCTCTCATCAGTTGAATCTGACTGGTCTAAAGAGTCTCCTAAACTGACAGCAACACTTCCTGCTCTCCTTGCAGACAACAACATGATTGGCAGGTCTTTGGTGGACATCAGTCCAAACACTGGCTGAATGAATGGCAGACTGTCTTTGGGCTGTTTGTGATTGGTCGCTGGTGTTCCAGTTTGCGTAACGCCAGGGCTGGATTCCCGCACTCTTCCAGACGGAGGCAGAGACAGCGAGGAGAGGATGGAGTCACCCAGACAAGGCGGGAGGGACGCTGACGAAAGACAAGCCAAGTAGAACGAGTGAGGAAGACATTAGACGATGCACGTTTCAAGGGATGTTTTTTTTATTGGTTCCCACCTGCTGGTTCAATGTGTCCCAGGCAGCTGTGGTTCTGGAGCAGAGCCTTCATCTGCTGAGGCTGGGAGGCAACCAGCACACACTCCTCCATGACAGAGGGGGCAACGTTGAGCCAGGAGGACACTGTCTGAAATCACACACACAAAAAAAGAGAAAATGCCTTTTAAACAAATAACCAGTTTATTTCCGTTTTCACATGAATTACAGGGAAACTAAAAAGCTTTCCACTACAATGATTAACCTTTTCAAATTAAATGTGCTTGGTGATGGTACTGTTTATCAAATCTTCTTCAACTGAACCACAAGCCAGTTTGGGCATTACGACGACTGAACAACAACATTGAAAACTGAAATGAAGTCAACAATAACAAGTCAACAGGAAGACAACACAGGGTTGCACAGCAACAATAAGTTCCTGATAAAAGTTGTCCGGCGGCTCGTTAAGGTAGCTCGTTAAGTCTCTCTACCTGAGCAAGGTTGGGCACAGGTAGCAGCTGGTCCAGCCTGACTAGGAACTCCCACAGTAGCTTCTCCAGCTGCAGGTCAAACTGAGGCCCGTACTCTGTCTGAAACTCCTCCTTAAACAGAGAGGAGACAACAGCAGCAGACTATATCAGACAGATTCCCAGGGCAGAGGGTCCATTTTGTGGGGGGATTTGAGATAAGCATTTTAGGTTTTTCTAAGTAGAATTATTTG
The DNA here is from genome assembly GCA_030340665.1 of Neosalanx taihuensis. NCBI lineage: Eukaryota > Metazoa > Chordata > Actinopteri > Osmeriformes > Salangidae > Neosalanx > Neosalanx taihuensis. Next base: position 6,919,680 of record CM059313.1, read on the forward strand.
ATAAAAGCTTATGAGTCTGACCTTGTAGAAGTGTTCTCTCTCTGCAGGATCTATCAGGATGGTTTGGATGAAGTCATGGAAGTTGGTCACTGCTGCCTCGATCTTGATGTCCCTCTTCTGAAAATCAAAGCCCACAAAGATGCATCGTACTTTAGGCGTTTCCTCAGGACGGATCTGTTTTAGGCTCCTCAACATCAACAACAACAACAACAACAACAACAACAACAACAACAACAACAACAACAACAACAACAACAAAAGATAACATCCCAAGTACTACAGAAGAACCTAAAAACATGGTCTGATTAGAGTCCAGTTCACTTGAAGGGAACGGTTCTATTGTGGTTGGGGGGTGGGTGGGAGGTGTCACCAGGTCTCTTGACTTTAGTTTAGACCCATGCCCGGAAATCATGACCAAAACCCAACTAACCGTTTTAAGAACTGCAGACAAGATGACAGGAACGCGTATCCTTTCAAGATGAGGCTGGACGGTGTTTGGATCTGGTGAGTCTTGACCACGACACAGCTCCAGAATCAGCTGGGAACCAAAAGATCAACAAGCAGACAGCAGAGGACAATGATGCACCCCACAGTGTAGAAACATATGAATCATATTTAAATCACCCATCAATCCAGCCATACTCATGTAAACTATACTGACCTATACAGAATTATACTGAGAACCATAGATAACTTTGTTCTCATCATTAGAAGCAGAGGAGCCAGGCATCCTGACATCCTTCCTTAACCAACTTCTCTCTTAAATGTTCCACCTACCCGTGCTCTAAGGCCCAGCGCCAGTTTGGCCTGGTGTCGGTGGCTGAGCAACCCTGGAGCTGTCTGGCAGGAAGAGGTAACAAACTCCTCCAAGGTCCCATACTGCATCACGTCCCTCTCTTTCATCACCTTCCACATGGCTGCGCAGACCAGCCTCACAGGTGGGACAAGGAGACGCAGAGCTTGGAGGGGTAAGGGGTCCTCTACTGTGAGAGTTCAACCAGAAGCAAATTGGAGGAATTATTTAACTTAATCAGTCAATACAATCCTATCAATACAGTCCTAGCTGACTACTAACTGACTTACAGCCTTGTAAAGGTGGCCATGTTGGTATATGGGAAATGTTAGGTAACTGACTTGTCTTTTACGAGCCACAGTACTAGACTAACATGCTAATATAGCTAAGTTAGCTGACAGGCAGAGGCTGTAAAACTGTCAGCGATGCTGAAGTTATTTTCTAGTACTACCCAAATAAAACAATCGGTGAGAATGGCCATTTTACAACATTTCAGTATAACTTAGATTTTTACCCTTTTTTGCCGACGGTTTTGCCATTTCTGCCTCCGAATACGATCTGATCTCTCTTCTACTAGCCTGACTGCTAGCAAAAGCTGTCAGATAATGAACCTGTCACTTTTAAACTGGTTAACGGGTAGACATTGACATCAACGACCTATTGCAGTGGATATATAGCTCTGCCTAAATAACCTTCTTTAGTTCGGATTTGATTAGAAACGACAGAACTGAACTGCTGCTCCTCTCCCGCCTTCACGCAAATAACCGGAAATGACGTACACTAAGTTTTGTAATATATTTAGATATTTAATTAAACAAAATGTTGGGGTGTTTAATTACAAACACATATTTTGAAAAAGTTGTTAACCAAAATGTTGATGTTTTCGCGCTAACAGACGCAAAAAATAAACATACAAAAAAACAACAGTGGACTTTGGTCTAAACAGGTCTGAATCATAAATTCAGGCAGAGTAAAGTCCATCTAAATGTGATTGCTGGGTCAAACAACAGGACCAGACCACAACAGAGGGACTGTTGGAAAAGAAAAACGGACTGAAGGCAGTCAAGAACAGAAGAATGGAAACAACATCCTTGCTGTTGAAGTAAGTTTATTGTACCTTCATTGTATCATCCTAACACAAGTAACACAAGAGGAAAGGATATCTTTTTTGTTTAATGTACATCTAAAATAGGTCTAGTCTAGTGTTGGCCTCCTCTGGTGATGCCATTTGTTGCTATATCGATGTATATCCCAAGTTTTTATTCAAATTTATTAGGACTAACCAACTTACAACTTATCTCAATTTCTCTCATTCAGTCTCCCTTGTACTCTTACTTAACAGTACACAGCACTCCCACACCTTATCTCAACAGAAGGAGTAACAGTCTTATGCAACATTGTGGTCCAGCTAACTCCACCGATCTTCCTCAGGTCTGTCTCCAGGCGGATGTGGTCCCCTCCGCAGAGGCCTTTCAGAGTGTGCTGTAATGACAGGGTGAGCAAGAAGGGCGTCACCGCAGGGACCCTGGAGGAGCTGAGGGAGAAGGTGAGAGAGATGGAGTCTAGTGTGTGTGTGTGTGTGTGTGTGACAGAGAGAGAGAGATACACACACACTGCAAACAACCTCGATTCATAATCAAGACACACCTGTCGACACTCAAGAACCGCATTCAGAGCATCTTCTTTTGTCTCTGAGTCCAGGTGTGCCGCGCTCTGCTGCTGTCCCTGTCGGCTGTGTCCTTGTCTTTGGTGTGTGAGGAGGACGGAACCGAGGTGAACTCTGAGGAGTTCCTCATGTCCCTACCAGACAACACTGTGCTCATGGCCCTGGAGCCTGGACAGACATGGAGGCCGGCCAAGGTATGGCTGGCTAACGTTGTGATGTACTACTCAGGTGTGCGTCAGTGGGACAGGGCCTGAGTCTCATGTTACTCTACCTGAGCTACTATGTGTATAGATAAGGGTTTACATTTTCCAAAAGCTAGTTCTCAGGTAGACTTCAAATGTACTCACAAACCAAGCCAAGTATCAGATGTGACGGTTTGTTTCTTTTCATTTTCATTTCACGTCAATGTCATAAGGGTGGAGCGACCCTCTCAAAGCCGCACGACACCAAGCCTCGCACTGGAAAAGACATCGCCAGGGTGACCTTTGACCTCTACAAGTTGAACCCCAAGGACATTTTTGGTTCTCTGAGTGTCAAGGCCACTTTCCGAGGCATGTATTCTGTCAGCGCTGACTTTAAAGGCCTCGGGCCCAAGAAAGTTATCAGGTCAGTGGAGGGAAGTAGAAATGGGGTCTGTTTCACATTCTGTTCAAGGTTTACCCACCCAACAGCCTTGGTGACACTAAAACTTAATGCTGTTAAATGCTGTTTCCCATGCACGTTTTCTCTCTCTCTCTTTGTCTCTCTCTGTCTCTCTCTCTCTCTCTCACGCACCTGTCTCAACCCTGTCTCTCTTCCTAGAGAGGCCCTCCGCGTGGCCTCCACCCTGCTCCAGACTGCGGGCCACATGCTGATCTCCGCCGCTTCCATAATCCGCCGCATCGTAGAGGGAGCTGAGATCTGGCACACCCAGAGGCCAGAAGCAGCAGAGTGCTGGGACTAAGACCGCAACCCGTCATCCAGTAGCGGCCATTTTGTGCCAACTGAATGAACTGCGGGTTGGATTGTTGATATAGATTTCAGATGCAGTTTGTCCCAGTGTGGTGTCTATGAGCTGATTATGCTGAATGATGAGTTCTGTAGAGGCCTCTTGATCTTGATGATAACATTTGTGAAAATGATGTCAATCATTGTCAGTAATATGACTCAGCTGAAGGTGTGTCTTGTGTTAGGGGCCTTTGCTGCTTATGGTTTGCTCCTTACATGTATTACTCAGGGCTATCTTTGTTGATTGTTCTGAAGCAGAACTATTGACACTGATAAACCAAATGATGGTAAATATGCCTATTTTACCTCTAAGCAATGTGTGATACTGTAACACTATAAGATTCACTAATAAATAATGATAAACAACGCTACTTACAAAAAACAGAGTCGAAATATCTGTTTATAAGCAACAATGTGAAAACAGTTCATAACAGAAATATGACATATCATATTTCATATAACTGTTTAAAACTAGATTGTTAAAAACTTTATAGTAGACACTAAACATAAAATACATAAGATGAATCATTCTATCTGCACTAGCATAACAACAAAAAACTCTTGAGTATAACTGGAACTGGGAGGAACGGACCTTAAACATAACAACATTTCATCCGACACCAACACCACCATGCACAGGTTCCCGTGTGAACTACAATCAAGGAAAGGGGGCAGGGGTTGGGGGCAGGGGGGGGTGGGGGGTGGTGGTTAGTGTGCAGATGACAGGTGAGCTGAACAACAGCAGCCAGCCTCCTCTCTTCCTTCCAGAGAAGGGAGGAACTGACCCAGCATCTGGAGGATGTCTGACAGGTCTGGGCCTCCATCCCTCTCCTCCCTCTGACTCCTGCTGGCAGGACCCTGGATGACCTGAGCCAGCACCTTCATCCTCTCCTCAGGCCTTATCCAGCGAGCCATGCCCTGCTTGACGTGGTAGCGCATGTCTCCGAACCAGTGCGTGAGCTGCCGGCGGGTGAGGCCGGTCAGCCTCTGCAGCCCGTCATAGTCCTCCGAGCTGGGCCACTGGAGGATGGTGAAGGTCTCCCTCAGGAGCTGCAGCTGGATCACTGTCTTGTTCCTCAGGCGAGTCTTTCTCATGGAGGACCCAGGGAAGAGGGACATAGACTGGGAAAGCGGGGGAGGCGGAGGGGCTGGTCCGCTGCCCTCGATGCCCTTGCTGAGGGCTTCTTCGCTGGCGTCATCATCATCACTTGAACGCTTCACAGCTGACCCTGTCAAATCTCCCGCCTCTGGCCGAGGGAGTGTTGAGGTCTTCCTGTTGGTAAACATTTGTTCGCGGCACCGTTTTTGACAGCGTTGGTTGCTGAACCACTTGCAAATGGTCTTCATGCTGAGACCCGTCTCCTTATGCAGAGAGATCAGCTGCTCTTTAGAGGGTTTGGGGGTTTGCTGGAAGCAACGCTGCAGGTTCTTGATGTTGTCTTTGTCCTTGCTGCCAGTCTTGCTGCGTTGTTTTGGGGCAGTTTTCTTCTTGCATGCGTCCCCTTTCGCTGCCTGCCGCCCAAACAACTTGGTCCGAGCATCACAGATTTCCTTACAGTCCCAGCTAATGCCGTAGGACAGCCTCTGGGTCATGAACCAGACTCTGACCTGGTCTGGGTGCAGTGAGAAGCGGAGAGCCAGGGTGGTCATCTCCGGCAGGGTTGGATACGGGAAAACGTTGAAGTGCTTCTCCAGCTCCGAAACCGCATCCCAGCCAATTTGCTGATTCTGCTGTTCCGATCGCGTCCAGATAAGCCGCAAGCTCTCGGTCACGATTGGGAGGCACACCACATGGTTCTGGTTGAAACTGAAAGGTTTCAGCGTGGGATCAACAGACTCTTGTCCCTGCTTCAAGACTGTGGGGAGGGGGAGGTCCAGAGCAGAGTCCTGGTAGGGTCCGTTAGCTCCAAAGGTTGTGTTCAGTTGTGTCTTTTCTGGACAAACAGGGAACCATAGTTCTGTTGATTCTGGGGCACTGGTCATCTGGTAAAAGTGACTCCTGTTTTTGGATTAGGAGAGAAAATGGGATTTCAGTTCTGCAATCAAAATGTGTGCCAGTCAAATTCTTTCACAGTGTTCTAAATTTAATCTAACGATTTTGATCACTCGTCCATCCAAGAAATGGCTTCCAGTCTGACGGTATGGCCTCCGGATCCTGCTCCCGCTTCAGGTCGATCACAAGTCGATCACGGCCACCATCACTTAACCTGCCTCGCTAGCCTGGTGAGAAATATAAAACTAGTTTTGATACTCCAGTCGTCACGATCACGGTATGAGTACGGAGGTTTAAATTTTTTATCTTTGTAGACTACAGGTAGCGTACCTTACCTTACTTGAAAATGTTGTGAGTTAATCGGTTTAAAAATCCAAGAAAACTTTAAAAGATCAGGCGAAAAAGCAGAATTGATGAACGGTTAGTCTAATGGTCCAGGAAGCACAGGAAGCGAAATATTTCAGGGTTAGAGAGACTCTGAAGGAGTGTTAATAAAGTACTGGTAAAACGATCAAGATTCCAAATAAAATGTAAATTATGATTACTATAAATCGAAAGAATATTTTGAGAAGAATAAACGAAACTAAAAAACAATATCAGATGGAATGCTTTTTTATTGGTCAGAGTGGATTTATGGTGTTGAGTTAAAGGCAAAACATACCAACATCAAAATATGCTTTTAAGATATTTAAACAACTTATGGTAATAGCCATCATGGAAAGATCATTTTCTGTCATATTTAAACGTCATAAAATGCATAGACAAATGAAATACTAAAGAGATAACAACTATAATGTTAAGTAACACATAGGGAGAAATACCTTGCAAGAGGGAGCTGATGGAATGGTAAAACTCAATACAGTACGTCTTTGCTATTAAAAGATACTTTGATATCCGAACATGCTTTGGCCATTTGTAAAAACTGTCAAGTAAAAGTCTGTTGTTTGTCAGACCATAAGGTTCAAGAAATATTATGTATGTCTCTGCATATATATATATATATTGTTTGGTTTGTTGAAAATATATATATATATTTTCAAAATCTATGTAAATCAATTTAAGTGCCATGTAGTCGATTGTATTTCTTGTCATTCAAATTTGCCATTTAAAGTAATTCAGTAATTTGACCGTTTTTTTACTGCAAATAAATGATACCTTTAGGTAACAGTTTGCAAGAACGGTCATCTTTAACTTGAGGATATACTGTGGACATTTCCTTCCAGCTTGGCGGTAAGAAATTAGAGTGCATAGATGAAATGGCAGAATGACACGAAGTGCTAATATTAAAGAGCTTAAGACCAACTGCAGAAAACTGTGAGACCAGACGACCTCTCAACTGAGAGACCTGTTCATAAGACCTCTGGAGTTCAATGTGAATGACTAAGCAACATTCGACTTAGAAAACCTTCTAAAAACCCTCAAGTCGGATGTACAGAAGCATTTCTAAAATGCTCTTGAATTATGCATTGGTTCACATGGCAAAAAATGTAAGACTTAACGCTGTGTGGTGGAATACAAGAAGTATGGGTGTCATGATGTATAGAAAACATCCATGTGACACAAAGAGATCAAGCAAAAGAGTAGTCAGGCTGCATGAACATCTCCAGTGCTGTTAGGCCCCCGGTCCAGCCTGGGCCTCGCTTAGCTGTCGTTGCCAAAGACGGTGTTCAGCTGCTGGGTGACCCTGATGAAGGTGGTCCTGCGGCTCAGCTCCTTCAGCTTGCCTGCACCCACATAGGTGCAGGTGGATCGAACCCCACCAAGCACATCTCGTATGGTGACATCCACGGGGCCTTTGTAGGGGACCTCCACAGTCTTCCCCTCTGACGCCCTGGAGAGGATAGAGAGAGAGAACAGAGAGAGAGAACAGAGATAGAGAGAGAGAGGACAGAGAGAGAGAACAGAGATACAGAGGACAGAGAGAAGGAGAGAACAGAGAGAGAGAGAGGACAGAGAGAGGGAGAGAACAGAGAGAGAGAGGACAGAGATAGGGAGAGAACAGAGAGAGAGAGAGGACAGAGAGAGGAAGAGAACAGAGAGAGAGAGAGGACAGAGAGAGGGAGAGAACAGAGAGAGCAGACAGAGAGAGAGAGCAGACAGAGAGGACAGAGAGAGAGAGGACAGAGAAAGGGAGAGAACAGAGAGAGAGAGCAGACAGAGAGAGAGAGGACGGAGAGAGAGGACAGAGAGAGAGAACAGAGAGATAGAGAGAGAACAAACAGAGAGAGAACAGAGATATGTTTGAATCACCTTGTCTTCTTAGCTTTGGACAGTGAGAGAGAAAAGGTTTGTTGGGAGTCCTGGATATGACTAGCCTCACTGACCTGTACTCAGCCACGCCCCCGGCATGTTTCTTCATGGCCGTGTCGGAGCTCATGCCATAGAACAGCTTGTATTTCTTCCCGTTCTTCTCGATGACCTCACCACCGCTCTCCTCGTGGCCCGCCAACATTCCACCCAGCATGACGAAGTCAGCCCCGGCTCCTGCAGGTCACACAGCCACCACAAACGCATCAAAACAAACCAAAAAACAAAACAAAAACCCGCAATCAATCCCAGCTATGTGGTCGGTCTGCTAACATGAGATGTTGTGGAAGTTGGGCCCACAAACACACAAGCTTATCTGCTGATTTCTATATCTAATAAATGGAATATGATATGAAATGTATCCTACCAAAGGCCTTAGAGACATCTCCTGGACAAGTGCATCCACCATCCTATACCAGAGACAGAGAATAAAGAAAGAAAGAAAAAGATGGAACAAGCTGTAAAAAGTGACTAAGAAACTAAGAAATAGATCCTTCCCATCTGCTTGTAGGCCACCTGTAGGGAGCTGTTAATCCTACAGGACCTCAAGAATGTCTCCACTCATACTGCTACACCTGACAGAACCCATCCTTCAGTATACTGTAGCGATGTGGTAACAGTGCTTGGTGGTGTGTGTTCTGTAGTACACGGTTCAGCAGAACGTACAGAGATGATGTGTCCACCCAGACCATGAGCTGCATCTGCACACTCGATCACAGCGCTGAGCTGGGGGTAACCCACCCCAGTCTTCTTACGAGTGGTGCACACGGACCCTGTAACACACACACACATGTTCACACACACACACACACATGTTCACACATACATACACACCCAAGAAAAACTCTTAAGATGTTTTTTTATATACGACTCTTGACTCAAGTACAGTATAATCTGTCTGTCGACCAGGTGGTCAGGTTGTGAGGTCACCTGGTCCGATGCCTACTTTGATGATGTCAGCCCCAGCCAGGATCAGCTCCTCTACCATCTCCCCGGTAACCACGTTACCTGCCTAGGGTAGGGACAGGTCAATCACCACCCACTGCAATCACGACAATGCTGTGCTAACTACATAATAACCCCCTCAAGCGCTTTACATGAGTGTAAGAAAATGAACGAGAGAGGAAGAGAAAGGTAGAGTGAGGGAGAGACTAAAATAGACTGAGAGAAGGAGAAAATATAGGTTGAATTAGCGTTTGTGAGACCTATTAGACAAAACAAAGCATAAAAACGCTGGTGTCAGTTTACCATGATGGTGTGCGATGGGTACTTCTCCCTCACGTCTTTGACAAAGTGTACAAAGTGCTCAGAGTAGCCGTTAGCCACGTCCACGCAGATGTACTGCAGCTTAGGGACGGCGGCTAGGATGGAACCCAGCCTATCAAAGTCCCCGTCCCCAGTCCCTGTGCTGACAGCCACACTCTGACAGGGCAGGGATGTGGAGGAAACCGAGGGGGGGAGGGAGAGGGGATGGTCAGAGAGAGGGAGGAACATTTAGAGGGAGGGAGGTCGTACGGTCGTCATACAGATTCAACATACTAAGATAGAATTGGGAAACCATTCAGATGACAGTTCGTATACTGCTTGTGTGTGAGGCTGTACCTGTACGCAGTCTGGATGCTGCGCTGCAAACTCCTTCCACTCATCCACAGAGTAATGCTTGTGAATGGTGGTGAACAGAGTGAACTGGGAGAGGAAAGAGAGAGACAACAAATCGGATCATCTCTCTCAGGCGGTGCTTACTGTGACTCCCACCTTGGTAGACAGTCACTCGTAAAACCAAGCTGTTAGATGTGATAACACACTCTTACCTGGTCAAAACTTTCAGTATTTGTTCGTGCATGTTTGAGGTATGATGATCTACCTGATTCAAGACCAGCGCCATCTGGAAGGTTCCGACGGTGTCCATGTTGGCCGCGATGATAGGGATGCCTCTGTAAGTTCCTCCAGAGTTCCTGAAGGTGTAGCTCCTCATTAGGTCCACCTGGGAGAGGAGGAGCAGGCACAGGAGGGCAAGAGGGAGGTCAAACTTCAGACACCAAAAGACTCAGCCTAGTCTCAGCAGCCCAATAGCAAATACTTACTTTATAACTCTCTTACGAGAAACTAGTACAGTTCCTAAAATGTATGCAGTTATAAATAAATTATTTCTAAAAATAGATTTTAATTTGACTTGGTCTTCTGCGGTGAATGTTGTGTAAATGGTTCTTTATTTAACACAAAAATTGTATTATTACCTCACTACGTGACTTAAGAGTGCTTCGTTTAGGGCGAAGCAGCACGTCCTTGAAGTCCAGTTTGATGTCATTCTCAATGCGAGGCATACTGGCAAAGGTTAATGTTGAGACTGTGTGGATCTCCTGGAATGACGATCTGAAATAGAGGTAGACATAACAATTAGGACACACTTCTCCTCTGTGGCCACTCACACACACACACACTGACACACACACACAGACAGACACACACACACACACGAGAATAATGGTCTCATTTACTCAGACCCAGAGATCACTTATGTCACATTTCTGTGACATTCCTGTATGGAGTGTTCATCTTTCAGACAGTATGGTCATATAAAACTACCACTGTTTTTTTTAAACACGGTTAATAATCTACGAATAGTAATAATAACTCAGTATTAAACTTTTGACTCAATAGTCGACGGTTATCTTCACACTAGCTTTTTTTGACAGTCTGCAGCAGCATGTTGCATGAAGTGCAAACCTGAATCACTGGCCGATGAAAATCAGAAGGTCAACACGAATATCAGCCAGCAGTTATCAAAACTCAATATTCGCATGTGGTTCGTTATCATAAAATGTCCATTTAGGCAACGATTGTGTCAGATCAAATGTTATTTGTCATATGTAATGTCATAATCTACCAACGTTACCTTGCGTAGTGTATGACAGTCTTCTCAATGGTTCCTGAACCAGAGGGACATGGTGCCTGAACTCGACTAGATTTTGCTCTTGTAGTTTATTTCGCTGCTTTCATCGTTAACATAGTTGAGTAAAAGACTACAAAAACAACGAATCGCTTTACGTTGCTGAAAAATACTTTTGTGCTGAATCTAACGCACTTAGAAGCACCAACCTATAAAATAACTTTCGAATGACAAAAATCCTAAATATAATAATACAAATTATATCTATTGATATTAGTATTTTTTATATCGTGAAAACTCTTAAAACTAAAAACGGAACCTTTTATTTTAGTAGCAACTGGGAGGTGGAGATACTCTTAGAGCAGCACAGGAACTGCAATTGAAATTGGCAACGAACAGTGAAACAACAATTTTACCCCTAAGTCACTGTCCTCCAGTACTCAGTGAAGTCAGTTTTTGCCAAACTGTTTTAATAGTAATTACAGGTAACTGTTGAACCAGAAACAACATAAATCAGGATGTTGATTAAAGTCAAGGTAGGTCTAGATATGTTTAGTTTGCCTAACGTTACTTATTTCTTTGCCTGCTGATTATTTTGCTTGCGCTCGTGAATCATGAGAATACTTAGGCTGTAATAAATGAATAATAATATCAAGCTGTAATAAGTAGTAAGTCTTAGATTTCTAGTGTTCTTCTGTGTAGTGATCTTGACACACCTGTCTTTCTCCTAGACACTCACCGGTAAAGAGATCGAAATTGACATAGAGCCGACAGACAAGGTACAATGATGATGTCTCATCCTTTATAATGCTGTGCAATAACCGTTCACCATGCATTGTGTGTATGTGCTAATTATGTGCTATGACAAAAAATGCCTTAAGTCATTGTGGGTGTTTTGTGTTTTTTTTTTAGGTGGAACGTATTAAAGAAAGGGTGGAGGAGAAAGAAGGGATTCCTCCCCAGCAGCAGAGGCTGATCTACAGCGGGAAACAAATGTGAGAGACTGAGAGACTGTCACTCTGTCCTGTAATCACAGATAGACTAACTCTAACACATCCCTGTAGTTTTTCACTCGCTTTCTGGGAGAAGACACAAACATCTGCTCTGTGTTTTTCTCCCCTTCCTCATCTCCTTCCTCATGCACTTCCGTATCCCCTTCCTCAACTCCTTCCTTATCCCCTTCCTCCAACTCCTTCCTCACCCCCTTCCTCCTCCCCCCCAGGAATGATGAGAAGACAGCAGCAGACTACAAGATCCAGGGGGGCTCAGTTCTACATCTGGTCCTCGCCCTCAGAGGAGGGCAAGTCCTCCACCACCCCAGAATCCTCCAGTCTGCCTTGTAGGCCAACCGCCAATACCGCCTTAAGAAAACTCCTTTCGCGCCCCCCCCCCCCTTGCACAGATCCAAGTGTTTCTGCTGACCCCCCCCTCCCTGTGCTGTACTGTGGCTCACTAAGAGGACTGTAGGTGCTCTGCTCAGGCCTGGGTCCAACGCTGCTCACAATTATTGGTAAAGCACTCGACGTGCAGTTGATTTTATGAAGAACCATCAAACCATTAAATACCACCTTAAGGTCAAAGCATTAAATACAACCTTAAGGTCAAACTATTCAACATTTTAAATTATTTGACTCTTTCCAGCTCTGTCTCTGTCTGAGAGATGTTTATCTTTAGTCTGAATTTTGAACCCTGGCTAGACTCACCAGTTAAACCAGCAGAAATGCTGTTTTTTTCCGTATGAATACTTGTAGACAGACACTTTTTGTTTCCCCATTGTGTGTTTGCCTTTTGGATTGTTGTGGTTTTTGTCTGAAGTGTTGTCAAGGTAACCTCTGCTGGTCCCTGAAGAAGCATCACATGCCGATGATATCACGTTTACAAATGTGCAGGGATCTTCGAGAGGCTGTTTATTTTGGTAGATTCATGTCATGGTTTTGTTTGTCATAAAAATAAATTGTGTTACCATTTGGAGATACTGAACTGTTGACTTGTAAGACAAATGAATGAGACATTTGCACTGCTTCGGTGACCTTTATTTATGCAATTTACCCAACATACGAGCTTAGCTTTGAATTCAATTCAGTATATGAAGTAGTTTGTACTTGAACTTGACAGCCTTTAAAAATGTGTATTTGGACAGACTCCAATTGGGAATGTTGGTGAAGTCTAATCATTGCACTGTTAATGGAAGATGGGTGCACTTTTTTTACTGTAGGTTAAATGAGAAGAATAGACCAAGAACATTTAAAGGAGAATTATATTTAATAACATTGCAAATGAATTAAATCGCTTACAAGGCAAACATGTTACAAATTAAGTTCAAACCTCTACCACGATTATTGTAAATCGTAGAGAAGAAGAAAGGAGAACAAGCAGTACACAGAGAAAAAGACAGGTGCCATGACAACAGTCCACATTCCATTTTATACCCAATTCATGTCAACCAAACAACCAATCAGAGCACATCTGGGCCTTTCACCATCAACATACAGTGTTATGATAATGCCAATGCAACAGCTTCATCCAGCCACTCAAGTCTTTGTCAGGTAGAAGCTTGGTGTAATATCAATCTAGAAGACTTCTACCACTGAGACTTCCAAGGAAACATACATGTACTATACATAACAGCACTTCCCTCATCAATTCATTCTCTTACATAGAAAAGAGGAAAAAGTACTTAAGTGTACCTGTCATTTGATTTTCAATCATGAATTCAATTCATTATGAATCTGGCCAAAAATGCAATGTTATTGCAATACTGTAGCTCCGCCTGCTTGAGGATGGTGTACAGCGTTGACTTATTTGTTCAGGTTCAGACTGGTTGCAGCTTATCAGACAGACTGGGGAAGGTCTATGGAGTCAGGTGGCTGAGCGGTTAGGCAATCAGGCTAGGAATCAGAAAAGTTGCCGGTTCAATTCCCAGCTGTGCAAATGACGTTGTGTCCTTGGGAGGGCAAGGCACTACACCCTGCTTGCCTCAGGGGGAATGTCCCTGTATTTGATGTAAGTCGCTTTGGATAAGAATGTCTGCTAAATGACTGAATGTAAATGTAAGTTTGAGCTTGAAACCTGTGCAGTGGAGGGCCTAACATGACCTAACATGCACAGGTATACAAGGTTTACAGGCACAATAACACCTTACACATCCCACTGACGTCACTTACCCTAATAGGATAACCTTTCACCTCCAATAGACAGAAGCTTCTAATCTGAACTCAGGTGAACTGCCGAGTCTAAACTCCTTCATCTAACCTTTACTTTTTCAAATAGTTTCTGTAAAATGAGGATAAGATGCATCTGCACAAAAAAATACACTAGTAAGCATTATCATGGACCTTTTAATCCTTTGAGTTGTAGAATGTTCCAAAAGGCATCGGCAGTATAGAAGAGGCAGTCAAATAGTCCTGAGTATCACACAGATAGCAAACAGCGACTACAACAGTTTTTTGTGTGTTCTTTCCAAGGACCCTAATTAATCAATTAACCAATTAATTTAACCAATTAATCTTAACTTTCTCATATAGAGTTTGGCAGCCTCCATCTTCCATTGCACGTAACTGTCTAAGACTGTGTGTATGTGTGTGCACCTAGTTGGTTGAATGGCCTACACATTGTGATCATTATATTTGATGTTTTTTGCCAAAACCACTCCATGAAACAGCATGTTGCTGATTCTGCACAATAGACCCACATATGACTCACTGATGCATAAATGACGTAGGGTGTATGTTTAAAGGTGCATAGTTTGTATGTGTATGTTTGTGTGTGTATACAGTGTTTTTCCATATTCAGCCTAGATCTCGTGACTACACTTGTTTATCACCACTGCATGTGTCTTTCTCTTTTATAGTATGTGACGTACGTCCCTTATCTAGCAGACCGGTCTACAATTAGTTTAATGTAAAGGCATTTGATTTTACAGTGTTTGGTTCGAATGAAGCCACTGACTCGATGTGAAATTTTTGGAAACAGACAATTTCTTTTGTTTTTCTTTGACATGTAAATTGTTGCTCTGCAAAAAAATCTGCATGAATCATCTTCAACACTATTAGTAGAACTACACCGAAACCTAGGTCCATAAAATATAATGATTAAGGCAATTAAATGGAACTGGTCAAACCATACAAAGCCAGTTCATACATTATCTCTTACGTATATGTACTGTATACCTCTTCAGTTACAATAGTAATAAAAATAGACCTCCGAAAAGGTATTGATGTTCAATACAAAACAATAAAAAACAAGACACTAAAACTAACATAATGGAACTGAAATAATAATGACACATGATATAAACAATCATCACAATTACAAAAAAAGCATTTTTGGAATCACAGTTATTTAGCACAAAAAAGACTGAATTTAATGTACTCAAAATGCAAAGTAATTTGATCAGAATTTGAGGGGTTGACAATCTAAATACAGCATTTGTGTGGGTTTTTTTTTGTAAGAAAATTATAAAGTACAAAGTAGCAAAACGCATGGCCATCTTAGATTTGCCACACAGCACAATAAGAGTTTATACAAACAATCTCTTAGTATGGGACTGTGCATGGAGAGTGTGGAGGAGGTGGGTGAGGGTGGATGGAGGATGAGGAGGGAAGGAAGTGAGGAAGGATGAGGAGGATGTGAAGTATGTGTGAGGGTGTCCATCCGAACGGCTTGCTCGCGTCTCCTTCAAGGCTGAAGCGGAACAGAAGCTGATCCAGAACCTCCTGTCCTTGGCCACGCCTTCCTCCTCCCTCCCTCTCTCCCTCCCTTCCTTCTCTTTCCTTCCTTCTCGTTCGACATTGAACCTCTTTGGCACAGCAGTGATGCTTTAAAACAACAGACATTCGTGGGGGGGGTGGGGGAGTGTGTGTGTGTGTGTGTGTGTGTGGGGGGGGGGGTGTTCATGTCTGTCAGCATCTCTAACTCTACCGTAGTTCACATATAACACTAGTCTTGCTCTGTGTATATGAGTGTGTGTGTGTGTATGAGAGTGTCTGTTTGTGGGGAAGAGAGGTTGGGGACAGTCATGTTTCAGAGATTGTGTGTGTTCAGCAGTCTACTTTAGTGTCGCCTCATTTGGAGAGAGCAGCTTCGGCCTCCTCCTCCCCGCTGCCCGCCCCCCCCGTGCTCTCGGTCATCGCCGGGTAGACCACCACACAGAACTTCTGGCCCAGGTACGTCATCTTACCTGTCGGGAAGAAAGGTCAAAAGGTTGTTAAGGGCTGAGGTGACGTGGAAACAGATGCTAGAACCAAACCCTAAATTAGATTAATATGTTCTCCTGAGGGGGAAGCGACGTACCGACGAACGTATCGAAGCACTGCGGCTTGTTTTCCCAGTAGACACCCAGGAAGTAGACGGGGACACCGGTCAGCATAATGGCCAGGCCGATGCCACACACCACGGGCTCCGAGTACAGGGAGAAGATGAGCAGGAAGGCCCAGAACAGCAGGTAGATGACAGGCCACACCAGGCTAATCTGGGGGGGGTGGAGGGAAGAGGTGGGAGAGGAGGGGGAGGAGGGGAGTGAGGGATATAAAAAAAGGGCGTCAGTCTTCACAAACATCTAACTTCCACTGCTAGAACAAACAGTCATCGATTTTCGATCTTCCTCTGGACAACGCTTACTTTGATTGGCCGGTGTATATCGGGCTCCTTGATGCGCAGGACAATCTGCCCGGCAACAGTGACTCCGTAGAAGAGGTAATTGATGAAACCCACATAGTTGATGAGGGTGTACATGTCACTGGTGCACAGCATCAGAAGGGTGGACAGACACTGCAGGCAGAGAGAGAGAGACAGTAGTTTAGGATCCAACCATGTCCAGTAAGATTGAAAAAACCAACACGTGCCATTGACATGAGGAACAGAAAGAATGAAAATCCTCCTCACAGTGAAGAGCAGAGCAGGAATGGGGGTGCAGCGTTTCACATGAATCATGGCCAGCAGACTGGGGAGGTGACCCTCTCTGGCTCCAGCAAAGAACAACCTGGCACACAGAGAGAGAGGGAGGGATGGAGAGAGAGAGAGAGAGAGAGAGAGAGAGAGAGAGAGAGAGAGAGACGTTAAGCACTCGTACAGTCTGGTGCAACATGTCACATACTAAACACTACACTTGCATAGCCCATAGCTAATGGATTGTTTCGAGCGAAACTGAGACATACTGCAGGAGGAGAGAGGGGAGGAAGAGAGAGGGAGGGACTGCAGGAGGAGAGAGGGGAGGAAGAGAGAGGGAGGGGGAGGCGAGAGATGGGGTTAGATGATGGGCAGACTGACCGAGAGGAGGTGAAGAGGGAACCGTTGACCCCTCCGAAGGTAGAGAGAGCCACAGAGATGGGCATGATCCATGACATCACTCCCAGGAGCTTCTCACCAAACGTCTGGGGAAGAGAGAGAAAAAGGGAGAGAGAGAGAGAGAGAGAGAGAGAGAGAGGGATAAAAAGGCCTTACTAATGAAATACACTGTTGCAAAAACAGCAAAAAACAATCCATCAACCTCATACATTGACACTCTGTGACCACCAGAGGGAGTTGGAGTTTTTCTGGCCAGCAGACGCCACATGTTAATGACCAGCAGACAGGGTCTGGGTGGAGTTACTCACCACGGCAACGGCGTTGGAGGCCAGCAGCTCCTGGGGGCTCATAGCGGTGACGTAGGCAATGTTCGCAAAGACGTACACAAACGTCACCAGGGGGATGGAGATGAATATGGCACGAGGGAGGTTTCTACAGGAGGAGAGACAGGTAGAGGAGAGACAGGTGGAGGGATGGAGGAGAGACAGGTGGAAGAGAGACAGGTGGAGGGATGGAGGAGAGACAGGTGGAGGGATGGAGGAGAGACAGGTGGAGGAGAGACAGGTGGAGGGATGGAGGAGAGACAGGTGGAAGAGAGACAGGTGGAGGAGAGACAGGTGGAGGGATGGAGGAGAGACAGGTGGAGGAGAGACAGGTGGAGGAGAGACAGGTGGAGGGATGAAGGAGAGACATTTGGAAGAGAGACAGGTGGAGGAGAGACAGGTGGAGGGATGGAGGAGAGAAAGGTGGAGGGATGGACGAGAGACAGGTGGAGGGATGGAGGAGAGACAGGTGGAGGAGAGACAGGTGGAGGGATGGAGGAGAGACAGGTGGAGGAGAGACAGGTGGAGGAATGGAGGAGAGACAGGTGGAAGAGAGACAGGTGGAGGAGAGACAGGTGGAGGAGAGACAGGTGGAGGGATGAAGGAGAGACAGGTGGAGGAGAGACAGGTGGAGGGATGGAGGAGAGACAGGTAGAAGAGAGACAGGTGGAAGAGACAGGTGGAGGGATGGAGCAGAGACAGGTGGAAGAGAGACAGGTGGAAGAGAGACAGGTGGAGGGATGGAGAAATGGATTAGAACGGATATGACGAAGATATGACTGCCTCTACAAGCAAGAAATGCATTCTGACGTCCTATTGGTTCCCAGTCTTGGGTAACCGCGGCTGCATGCGGTGCATCATGGGACACGGCTGCATGAAGGGGAACGCAGATCAGATCTCCTGGTGACTCACACATAAGGATCCACCAGCTCCTCTGTGACGTAGTTGAGGAAGTTCCAGCCTCCGTAGGCGAAGGAACCTTGCAGGAAGGCCAGCGCTATGAGCCCCACGTCATACTCCTGGAAGGGCTCGAAGGCGTGCTTGGGCTCCAGGTAGTGGTACTCCCCTGCAGGGGGGAGGAGAGGGGGAGGAAGGGAGGGGGGAGAACAGACAGGGGACAGTCAGACGTCAAAAAGAAAAAGTGCTAAAGTCATATAGTATTGGGTATGTGCTTGTGTGTGTGTGTGTGTGCTTGTCGGTGTGTGTGTGTGCTTGTCGGTGTGTGTGTGTGCTTTTGTTTAACCCCACAAAGAATGTAAACTAAAGAAAGAATGAACTTTGAGGAGACTTTTTCTCGTTAGAATCACATCAAGGATCAAGGTTAAGGTTAGAAGTTAGAGGTATCTCAGTACTGAGTGAAAGAGTGGTCCTCAGTTGAAACATGTATTTGGGTGTGTGCGTATGCTGGTTTATTAATTCCCGTTGAAAGGGTAACTAGGGGTAACTAAGGGTAATAGCATTAAAGGGCTATTACAGAGTCTGCTCCCTCCTCCCCTCCCTCCAATCACATTATCCTACCAACCTTTTTTTAATAATCTCTCTCTCATCCGCACGAACTCTCTCTCTTTCTCTGTCCCTCCTTTTTCCCGTCGCCCTGCATCCCTCTTTTCCCTTCCTCTCCCCTTCTCCCTCTCTTTTTTTCCCTTTCATCTGCCTGAGTGACTGAGTCTATCATTGTGTTGCTATACCAACAAGCAGATCCCCCCGTGTTTTTTCTGCAGATCCATCCCATAATGCCATGGCTGGCTCCGCGAGGCCTCTGTCACAACTGACCCTCAGTCCAGTGATCTTTACTGATCCCACAGAGGCCCATCGCCATGAAAGCCCCATCAGGACTGAGATCTGAGCCAGACGCCTGTGAACCCCACAACCTCTGCCAGCGTCCTCAGAGGCTGCACCCACTGACCCACTGGGCGGAGGACAGAGGATGGTGGACCTTCGTGTCTCTCAGAGAGGGTGGCATGCTGACATGCCCACACACACATGCCCACATACACTCACACACACACACGATGGCGCTCACCCTTGCAGATCTGTACGATGCCCATGATGATGATGAGGGCCAGGGCAAGCAGTTTGCCGGCAGTAAAGATGTCCTGAACGCGTGTGGCCCATCTTACACTGGAGCAGTTCACCCACGTCAACAGCACTGTAGAGAGGGAGAGAGAGAGCGAGAGAGAGAGAGAGAGAGAGAGAGAGAGGGAGGGAGAGAGAGAGGGAGGGAGAGAGCGAGAGAGAGAGGGAGAGAGAGATAGAGAGAGAGAGGGAGAGAGAGAGCGAGAGAGTGAGAGAGTGAGAGAGAGAGAGAGAGAGGGAGGGAGAGAGAGAGCGAGAGAGAGGGAGAGGGAGAGAGAGAGAGAGAGAGAGAGAGAGAGAGGGAGAGAGAGAGGGGGAGAGAGAGAGGGAAAGAGAGGGAAAGAGAGAGAGAGAAGAGAGAGAGAGAGAGGGAGAGAGATAGATAGAGAGAGAGAGAGAGAGAGAGAGAGAGAGAGGGAGAGAGAGAGAGAGAGAGAGAGAGAGAGAGAGAGAGGGAGAGAGAGGGAGAGAGAGAGGGAGAGAGAGAGAGAGGGAGAGAGAGGGGGGGTTAGCAATCATTTCTTATAGACCCTCTAAAACAGAAGCAGTGGCATGGTGAGAGATATAAAAGGACGGGAAGATGGTGTTACAATATTCTGATTCCTACTTTCTACAGATGTTTTCATGTTCCCTGCCTACATAGAAGATTCAAGTTCCCATTGGAAGAGAGTAGCTCGTCTCTCCTGCTGTAAGGAACTCCACAAAATGGTGGAGCACAGCTCAGGGTGAATATTAGATATTGATCTTGGAGCTCAGAGACCTTTGCTTCAACCTTCCGTGTCATTTATTGATACAGTGAACTTTGACCCCAACCATACTTCCACAAACTCATTGTAAAACATGAAAACTCCGCTCACACTTTTCAGAAATAGTCTTAGTTTTATCTCGATTCTGTGGAAGGTGATTTCAGGGCTGGAATCGAATGATAAGTGAGCAACCAGCCTTAACCAGAGCTTATTTTCAGCTCTGTCCTCCCAGGCTAACATAGTAAAGATAACGGAGCAGATAGGGCCTGTATCTAGATCCACTAGCTCAGCAGCTTTATGGAGGGCTGCTGTCTCTCAGACTACATCAGAGCATGTTGCACTCACACCTCACAGACATGTCTTTCACTTGAAAACACCCTTGGTTTGGATAACGAAGAACAAAGACATGCTGTACAGCCATAAACACGCCTCCACACTCACACAGATATGCACACACACAAACACACAGTCACACACACAGTCACACACACATGCACGCACACACTGACACAAACACACACACAGTCACACCCACACACACACTCATACCAACTGTATGATACTGTATGTATACACATGCAAACACACACACTCACCCACACATGTACACATGCACACTCGCACACACACCAAGATACTGTATGGGGTATTAGAGTGGGAAAATTTGAGTGGTTTCTTGTAGGGTAAAGACTGGGGGACCAGGGGGTGCTGGATAGAGTGTGTGCTTGTGTGTCTAGATGAGTTTGTAACCACACTGTGTGTTGTGGGTGTCTGTGATATGCAGGCAGGGTTAAGAAAGCCATGAAGGTACTTCAAAGTGGGATGAATTCAGGTTAAAGTCCAAGTCAACAACCTTTGTTTTACACATAGACAAGGTTTTTTAACTGACTTAAGGTGGATGTAACCATGAAAAGACAACATCAAGTGCACATACAAGAGTAAATAAATAAATAAATAAATAATTTGTCTGAATCGTGTCTGAACTTCATGCAGGAAAGTCTTATTGGGTAATAATATAATCTACCCAGATAAAGCCCCACAAGTCTGGACCTGGGAGGACCAGAACTCTAGTCATCAGCTGTCTGTAAGCTGAGTACACAGAGGAACTGACTGAGAGATTCCCTGTCAGCTAAACAACATGGTGGACACACACACAAGATCAAGCACACACACAAGCACACACACACACTCACAAGCACACACACGCACACACCCAAGCACAAATACACACACACGCACAAGCACACACACAAGCACACACACACCCAAGCACAAATACACACACACGCACAAGCACACATACAAGCACACACACAAGCACACACACGCCCACACCCAAGCACAAATACACACACACGCACAAGCACACACACATGTACAAGCACACACACATATTTCCTCTCTGCCATTGTGGGAGGAGCTACAGTGCACTTAATAGTGCACGTAACTGCACACTCTGCAAAAGCAGGTTCTTGTGCAGCGGCTGAGACAGAGCTGGTGACTAACGTCAGCCTGGCACACAGAGTAACAGGGAGCAGACCAGATCTATCTATGGCTGGGGGTTCTAGGGATTGGGTTCTAAGTATTCGGAGTGGTGGGATACTAAATATGATTGATGACAATAACCACCGGCAGAACAAACTGTGCTGGTGGGTTTAGAACAGTGAAGAACACACAGGTAACAGAGCGAGAGAGAGAGATAGAGAGGGAGAGAGGGAGGGAGAGAGAGGGGGGAGAGAGGGAGAGAGTGTGGAGGTGTTGCTGAGTCCCACTACAGTAACCCCTTGTAACCTCTCACCCAGTTTCCCAACTGTCTGAGCAACAACACAAAATAAGGGCTGAGATAGGAAAAAAAAAGAAAAGATGTACGTGACAGAAAAACTGCTTGACAACATCTGTCCAATTAACTTCAGGGGAAACGACATCATCCTGAGGCCTCGGCCAATCAGGTCGCTGTGTCCTCGTACATGTTGTGAACGCTTGAAAAACACTGCTGAATCAGCCAATGGGAATGATTGTGAGCCAGCCGCGGTCTCCGCTTACACAAGGAGCTTTTCACCAAGCCAAACGAAGGCTGATGTGAAAAACAGACAGAGGTGGGATAACAGGTAAAACTAGGTCAAGACAACTCTAATTACCAACAAAAACACACGGCTGCCAGATATATTCTGGAGTTGGTCTGTCTCTTCACAATACCAGGTCCCAGGAGAGACGGTGTCACTGCTGTGAGTACTGTGTGTCCTCCGGGGGCCACCGTCTGTCTTTAAGACTGCTGAACAACAACCTGTCACCAGATAGCCAAAGGTGCATTCCTTTACAGGCACCAAGTGCTGTGTCTCACTTAGGAAACATACAGTAACTAAACTTGAATGCACTTCTAATCTACCCTATTCACTTCCAACCCAGTTTTACTGGGTTTAGGGATAGGTCAAACAGATTAAAGACTTCATATCATGGGCGTCTTCCTGTGGCTTGTTATGAACTGGTTTGACACACACACCTCTCCTTGTGTCCTCCTCTCAGTCTGTGGCCTGTCTGTGGTATTTGGACAGTCTGTGTGAAGATTGTGGAGGTGCCCAGATCTACCACTGTCAATGGGGTGATAACTCATGCAGCCATTTGTTCCAACACGCTCTGGAGTGGCTTCACTCTGTTTACTGATGGTTCTCCTCTACTGACCAGGAGACTGAGCCACACACAGGCCAGCAGCAGAAGGTATGAAAGAGGAGGAAGGACGATGAAAGAGTAGGAGAGAGTGTCAGAAAGAGAGGAAAGAGTGAAAGAGAGGAAGAAAGAGTGAATGTGAGGGAGCTGGAGGGAGAGAGAGAAAGGAGAGAAAGAGAGAGAGAGAGAGAGAGAGAGAGAGAGAGAGAGAGTATGTGGAGACCGTAGACCGTAGACCTGGTACCATGTTCCTACGTCCAGCAACATGGCTTCAGTCGGATCAATCTATCACTCCAACATCAGCAGGATCTCTCCCTCCTCCTTCCCTCCTGTGTCCCTAACCTGCCCTCTCCTCCTTTCATCCCTCTCTTTCTCACATTCCTCTGTGACTTAACCTGTGGTCAAAGAGTTCAGATTGTTGCCAGAGCACAGGCTGGGATAAACAACTCAGCCTGACTCTTTGGTGTGCCGTCAGCGGTAGGGAGATCCTGGTTCACCTCAGACAAGATGGTGGTCAAATAGAATCCTCATTGGAGCCATCTCCCCTCTGGCGGCTGATTGGGAATCTAACCCACAACTGTCACAAGACCTGACAAACGTTCTATAAGGTCCCAACTTATCAACTAGATCAACCTTCATCGTGTGTTTGGTTTGTGAACGGAGGCCGGGCATGGAGACTCACGCAGGCAGACGGCGGCCAGCAGGCGGAGGCCACTCTCCGGGGGGAAACAGGTGGGGAAGAGAGGCTGCAGGACGTAGTTGGAGAAGGTGAGGGCGATGACCGCCTGGTTTGTGGGGTAGATCACCAGCACGGCGATCCACAGACGCAAGAAGCTGGAAGGAGGGAGGGAGGGAGGGAGGGAGGGAGGGAGGGAGGGAGGGAGGGAGGGAGGGAGGGAGGGAGGGAGGGAGGGAGGGAGGGAGGGAGGGAGGGAGGGAGGGAGGGAGGGAGGGAGGGAGGGAGGGAGGGAGGGAGGGAGGGAGGGAGGGAGGGAGGGAGGGAGGGAGGGAGGGAGGGAGGGAGGGAGGGAGAGGGATTAGCACAAAAACCCATGAACACACAAAATCCTAATTTCCTATGGGGCTCAGTCCACTCCTGTCATGCTGGTTTTCATGGGGATTTGTCAGGTCATCTACTGTAGAGTTGATAGCCTATGGAGTGAGAGGAATTCATCCAGCTCAACAGACAGTTGATTCACACAGAGTTGAAATCCTAGGGCATAGGTGTCAAACCCGTGCCATCAAGGGCCAAGAGGGTGCCGAGTTTTGATTTCAACCAAGCACTGCTCCAGATGATTTCACTAAGTAGATCAACTGGTTAGTGAAATCAGCTGGTGTGTAGTTGCTTGGGTTGACATGAAAACCTGCGCCCTCTCGACGGGTTTGAACCCACTAGTTCAGGACTTCATCTGACTCCAAAAGAAGACCACATGGTGCTTTGGCCACACATTCTACACAAGCTTATGAACCTCTCAGTAACCTTCACTGCTCCTGCCTTGTTAACCTAGCTGTCCCTCACAAGAATGTGTGTGTGTGGTGTGTTTAGGAAGTGCTAACACTGTAAGATTAAATCAAGTCTGGAAGCTGAGTGCCCACATTACTAGTGGTGATCGCTGTTGGAATGCTTATTTGGTTAGAAGTTTGAAGATTAAAGAGTGTGTTGATTAGATTGACATCCTCACAAAAACACAGTATACTGTACATACAGGTGTACAGTCAATCCCTATGGGCATATATACAGAAATCCAGCCCATAGAGACAAGATAAACACACATGCATCTAAACACACAACACACAGCACAAAACCATGAAAACAAACACTACTAGAGGGTTTGTTTATTATCCTAGACCAAGGGTACCATGAAAATGTTCGACCCCCAAAGCATCAAACTCAGCCAAACAGCAAAGCTTTCTGGGTAAAAGCTTGGCCCGTGGACTTTCTCATTTGAAGTTTCCTTGATAGCTACAAAGGCAGGCGGAGACGATTGTTTCAGCTGTTTTAGCTGGTGGAATTCCACTCCCAAAATATCGCTATGGTGACAAAGGGTCAAAGGACATCTACGGTAACTAAGGACCAGCGGGGGTGAAAAAAAAGGGGGGGGGGGGAGTACATCTGTACAGCTTCAGAATTTAGAAAGGATTTCAAACAGGTCTTGTGCTCTGTGGGAATTCCAGGTCTTTGTGGTAGCATGTGTGCGTTCACAGTCAGTCAGACGCCAGATTAGCCAGGTTCAAGGTAATGCCCTTCAGCAAAGTCTTTACAGAACACTCATTCAACCCTTGTTTATAAAATGTTTGGCTATTTTCCCAGGCCTCTATATTAGGCATTAGTCTTAATGATACACGCTCATACCCGCTGAGTTACCGAGGCGCAACTTTCCGAAACACCACTCCACCCAGGTGGGTTAGTCCACCGACCCCTCCGACCCCTCAGACCTCCCCCTTCCACTCACCCCGCCAGCCCTCCGAAGATGTCCTTGACATAGGAGTAGTCTCCTCCAGACTTGGGGATGGTGACCCCCAGCTCTGCGTAGCACAGAGCGCCGATGGCTGTGATGACGCCGGTGACGATCCACACGATCAGAGCCAGA